>VWZV01017067.1:65549-118405 GCA_013397155.1 Irena cyanogastra | reverse complement strand
TTTTTTTGTTCATTTTAGTCGAGTGATATTGTAGGGAAGGCTTTGTTTTCCTACCTTATTGAAAGAAGAGAAAGTAGGAAAAACTGCAATTCTCTCACCTGCTTAGGTGTCACCGCAGGCATGCGAATGTCCAGTGCAAAATCTGACAGACCAAAGGAAATCACTGGCTGGTCACTTCCAAGGCATTCACTGGAAAGAGATGTGCTAGTATCTTTATATCTGAAAAAGAAGGAAGAAAGATTTTTTCTAAGTATTGATTTTCATTATGTCCTTCTTAAAAGAAGGGTCTTTACAGAACAAGTAAAGAAGTCAGGCAGTGGTGAGTAATTCCAGGAGTGACCCGAAAATTTCACTCCATCACAAGCTGAGGAAAACATCTTAGTTATGCAGTACTTATTGAAGTAGTTTCTGATCTGAGCAATAAGATAATTAGTTTCGAAAATGTCAGCTGAAAACGTAACCTATTATCTCATCTAATATTGCCTGAGGCACGTGGATGTATAGACAGAGAATTAGTTCACTACAATATGTCAAGTACTATTAATAATTCACAACAGTTTTGGGGTTTTTTTTTTTGAGACTAGGATTTGTAATTCTATACAGATTAAATTTAAATTATATGCAAAGGGGCAACTTTTAATTCAAACACTATGGCATTTATAGAAACTTCTATGGTACTACGAGTATCAAAGTAAAACAGTAAACTTGGCAACATCAAATGAAAATCAAATTCTGTATTGAATGCAACATAGAATTGTAAGAAAAATGTAGATCACTATAAAGAACTGAATGGTAAGACATAAGAAACATTGATGCAACACTGATACAAGCTTTGACTATGTATATTCATGCATACAGAAATGACATGGTACCCAACCTCAGTAACAATAAAATCCTTTTTTCAGGAGCTAAGAGGCTACTTCTCTTGTCCACACTATATTAAAGTTTACCTATGCAATTTTAAATTCAAACAACCCCTAAATTTCTCAGGACTGTTCAGCTTAGTTGATGTTTTCTTGTTAAAACATCATCTTATCCTGCAAGCTAACTCCAGCNAGCAGCAGCAGCAGTATCATTTCACCACTTCATTATTATGTGCTCTGCAGGCATCCTCCAGCTTCTGACAGACCATCTGTCTTGGAAGGCGATGCACTATAAATCAGGAAGGTGGATGATACTTAGTCTGTTTTATTAGCTATAAAATGCTGTTGAAGAATCTTCCCTTGCAGATAGATGACACTGTACTTCTGTCCACTTACAGAGATGAAAAGTACCAGCACTCCTGTTGCTTTTCTGCCCAGGTTGTGCAGTTTAATCTGCACGCTACTTATCAATCCACAGCACTGGAGATTTCAAGTGGCATCACAGAAACCAGCATCAGTCATCCTTCAGAACCTGTAAAAATAGAAGGAACTTAAGGATGACTAACACCTTAGAGCATTAATTCACAGCAAATCACTGTTGAGGTATTTTAATACATTAGTAAGTTCTTTCATGAGCTTTAGCCCAACCCAGTAAAGATTGCATTGGTTCTATTGTGTCCTTCTTTTCCTACCCTTTCCTGCACACAGGATCAGAAAGAGACACATTTCCATTTGATATATAAAATGTATTCTCAAACATATTTTACATGACGGGAAGAAATATAAAAACCTCCTCAATATGTAAAATGCAAAGTAAAAGTATGGAGTATTTCACATATGCAAACACTAGTACAATGTGTTCTACAAGCAAGAAAAAAAAGAGCACTAACTTGACATAGCAAGAATCAAGGCTCATAAATTTTATTAACTATCACCTAATGTTTCTGCACATATTGCAGACTGGGAGAATATTTTACTTTTAATTCAACCTGTAATAAACCATTATGTCATTAATAAGTATCTGTTTCTTATGAACTTTAGCTACTTTTAATATCCATTTCAGGAAAAAGATACTTAAAAATTATTTTTGGAAATACAGTAACTAGAATTGTTGACATGTTTGTATTAGTTGAGTAGTTTTCTATCCTTTCATACACTGAGGGTATATCAGCATAAACCATTAGTCTCCCCCATGTTTAATTTCAACTGTTCTTACTTCCTCATTTTAACATACACAGGATTTAATTCCAAAATTTTAGTATTTTTTAATAATTATGCTAGAAAATTACACTATGTCTTACTGAAGACATATATATTAGTATTTTTTTTTGAGAATTCCAGTTTTGGCAGAAGGAAAGTTTCCAGTCATAATGAAAATCTTTTAACTGTACTATGTAGTAATTCTTCTAAATTAGTATAAATAGAATATACTAAATAGTGAATTCTAGAGCAGTATAAATACTAATAAGAAAAAAACCACCCAAATTAAAATATCTTCCAGCCCCTGGAAGACATAGTCAAAATACTTCCATAACAGTGAAATAGAAAATAAGGATTCTGACATGAAACCAATGAAAATCCATGTATTTAAAAAAAATCACTCTCATTTCAGGGCACATGTACCAAAACCACTTCTTATAAATCAAAAGTGCTTAAGCATAAACTAAGAAGCCATACTGGCTAAACAGTCACAGCCTGTTGTTAAACAGCTACACTAGATTTGCATTGCACTATTTGCAAGATTTAAAAATCTGATAAAGTTAATCAACATTAAACTTGCAAATTTTATTCACTAAAGGATGGCAAAAAGATTCAGTCACAAACAACCGAAAATAAACACATACTAGTTTTCAGCTTGCCAAAAATATACCAAGACTGTCCAAAACCATTCACACAAATAATGATACAATCTTAATTCCTTTTTTAATGTAGATTTTCATGTCTCCACTTCTTTATTAGAAGTGATCTAAATAGTTTTCATTGGTAAACTATACAAATATGCAACACATATAAAATTCTGTTATGATGAAGACCAAAAACCATTTAAAAACAAACAAAAAAGACAAGTGGGATATGCTGATATGCTTCACGTAAGTTAACTACAATAACATAAGGCTTCACTAGTTTCATTCTTAAAGGAATAACTACACAACAGTAACTGTTCAGCATCTTTGTAAACTACCTGACCAGAAGTTCTACTACCTTTCTTTAGTTGTACTACCCAAAAAATTCTGTCTTTTTTTCCCATACCATTATGGAAATGCACTTGACAAGCAAGAAATCTGAAGAACAGGGATAGGAAGAATACGAGTTGTAACATACACAGAATTACAATATTCTAATTTTTTTTTAATGTGAAAATATATTTTCCAATAACTAGAAATAAGAAGAAATGCTTCGTTTATGCCTGCTTCATGAAGTCTGAGATCTGTTACATCGAGTAACAGATGTGTTACAAACATCTGCATAGTATACATGTATACACGGTAATGCATGGTAATAATTACATGGTATACATGTAATTTAAAAAGGAGATTTATTTAACATACAAGAAATAAAAGAAATAAAGGAAAAGAACTAAGAAACCAGAACAATAGTCCCTCCTCCTCTGAAATACAAGGGCTTCTTTACAGCAGCTTTCTATTCTCACTACAAGCTAATCGTAGTAATAGCACAAATCACCAGAACACATCTTAATGTTAAGAGAATATGTGACGATTTGTGGCTGACCACAGGAGGTGGGGGTAAAGCAATAATTTGGAATAGTCTAAAAAAACAAAGATATGAGATAAATACACATCTGCATATTCTCCTTTAAAATGGTCCAATTTAATCTTGAAGTGCTTTTTGCTGGACGAATATGAAATATGAGCTTTCATGTAACTAATACTTCAGATTAGATCCCTGCACAATGAAATTTTATGTTTGGAAGGAAAGGAGAGGAAAAAATTTAAGAAGGCAGCACCATCCTGAAGCTATTCCGATGTAATTTTAGGTATGATGCAATACAGAAAAATTTGAGATGAGAGAAAAAAGTGAGGATGAGAGATTCAGTAATAAGATTACATAATTAGGGCTCATTAAGCAGACATCTAGATACTACTATTATGCTTTCAATTTGGAGTAAGAGATCCCAAGGGAACAGAAGCAATAAAGTAAAAGACATCATTAATGACAAAGACTACAGAGAAAATAAAGTGAGATGAAAATTACATTGGGCAATGCAAAAGGTATTTTATCCCACATGCTCTACCCAAACAAAGAAAAAAACAAGAGAGGAAAGAAAAAAAAAAACCAGCCTAAAGCAACTACCACAAAGACTGAATGCGGGTGGGGGGAGGAGAGGCAGGAGAGGAGAAGCAGGCAAGAAGCTGGAATTCAAAACAGAATGCCAAACAGAGTAACAATATATCAATGTGACATTACACAAATTAGAAGTGTGTCTTTTAAAAGAACAGCAATTAATTTCCAAAAATCAGCTACATAAAAAAGTTCTGTATTAACCACAAGTTTATAAAGCACATTATCGTATTTTCGTATTTTCTGTTTAGTCACTAGAACATTTTATACACAGTACCAAGAGAACAAGCCAGAAGCAGAAACCATACCCTCCACCACCATTACCTTCAAAGAAAAGAGAAATTAGAAGATGATCATAATTCATGGGGATTAATATCCAAGTCTGCCAGAGATGGTAATTTCTCATACATGAACCTCTTGGGGTTTTTTTCTGTCTTCAGCTAGAGCCAAGTTCACATTTTGTCTTAGGCAAAATTTTAAGCTTAGGCAACAGCTGCGTATAGAAACAACAGCCAGTTCAACAAATGAACTGCAGCCAGGCCTCCAAGTTAGAACACTTTGCTTCTAATAACACAGGATAAACAGCATTTTGTGGGATCTTCTTAGGGATCAATTAATGCACTAAATGCAGCCACCTAGGACACCGATTCATAAGAAAACACATTTTGCAAGAAGCCATCAAATTAGACAACATTTTGATCCTCAACATCAATAAAAAGTATCTTACAAAACATCCAGGGGTTAGGAGGAGATGTATAATGCAGATGACACTGGACTGGGACAAGTGACTGATACATCGGAGCATTGTGCTGCTATGGAGAAGGATCTTGACAGGCAGGAGAAATGTCCTTATCTTGACCCATGAGCCCCTCATTATATTTTCTCTCCCCTGTCCAGCTCAGGAAGGGAGTGACTTGGTTTGGAATGGGCACCTGGTGCTTAGCCAAGGCTAACCCACCAGAAGTACTAATGGTACCTTTGGCTGCATGAGCCAAAGCACTGCCAGGATGTCACAGAGGAATCCTTCCCCTCGATGCTAGTGAAGCCACATATGGAGTGCTGTGTCCTGTGCTGGGTTCCCCAGTGTGAGAGAGACATGGACATACCAGAGAGAGTCCAAGCAAGTACCATGAAAATGCTGAAGACACTGGAGTATCTCTCCTACCAGGACAGGTTGAGCAAGCAGGGACTGTTCAACCCCAAGAAGAGAAGCCTCAAGGAGATCTCATCAAGGTATAAATGAAGGAAGGGTGCAAATAGGATGAAAGCAGGTGAAAACTTATTCAGCATCTTTATTGGTGATCTGGGCCAGGGGATCAAGTGCCCCCTAAGACAGCTCATAGATGACACCAAGCTGGGTGGGAGTGTTGATCTGGAGTGCAGGAAGGTTATGGACAGGCTGAATCAATGGGCTGAAGCCAGCTGTACGAGGCTCAACAAGGCCAAGTGCTGGGTCCTGCCCTTGGGTCACAACAATCCTCTATAGTACAAGACTGCCTCATGGGGAAGCACCTCCAATCACCCATTGTAATTGTTGACTGCCTTGTATTTTCCTCTTCTTGCTCTGCATTTATTCAGAAAGACGATGCCCTCTCTCCCACCCACCCCAGCAGTGCATCGATGTTCAATCAGATCAATTGGTCAGTGTGCCAACAGGCAACTGCTGGCCTTCTATCACAACAGAAAAGGGGTGAGCATACAGCTGGAGCTGCCCCCTACTTGGGCAGCAACCCATACTGGATTTGGTGTAGTATTAAATATATTTTTAAAAAATGAAAATGGTAACTTTTCAAATACGGCTTGCCTCTTGGTTTAATTTATATTGTGCAAATTCATATATTCTGCTACCAACAAAAACCTCAGATATGAATACCAAAGGAATAATAAAAAAAGAGAAATACAATTGCTCTTAATGTTGTTTAAGTGAACCTTCTCCAAAATCTGTTCTGCTGAGAATAAGTATGATGTCTATTTTTTAAAGAAATAATATAAAGAAACCTATTGCCCAGTCCCTCCCAGGAAGAACAACATATTAATATTAAATAAATTAAATATTAATATTAAATAAAGGACTGTAATTTGAATTTTCTTGTATGCATTACAGCAGTGAAACTGGATTCATTCTAGCAGGGATTTACTCTTTGAATGCTTTCCAAATATGTTGAAATTAGACTATGTGTATTTCTTTCCCATTTAACTAGAAGAATAAAATGGTAATTAATATTAAGCTCTCCTTAAAAGGATTGTTATCAGGGCAATATAACATATGAAAAAGTTCAATATCTGAATCTAAGCTTATTTTGAGACATTATGATGATCCATGAAGCATTTTTATGGGTTTCCTACTGGGAAAGTAAGTTCTACTTACTATCTTAAGACAGACTATCTGTACCAAGAAAAATAATAAAGCAAAATCCTTCAAATGCTCTATTGATTTAGTAAATATGGTTTTACCCACTAGACAGATTTTTTTTTTAATTAATTGAAGTTTTATACAGCAAAGAACTGGAGGCTGAACACACTTTACACACTTCTCTTTTGGAGACCAACATGTTCACGACACAACTCGCAGTTTCCTAAGCGCTATAATGAGAGAAAATCATAAACCCTATGGCCTCAAGCCATAAGCAAACCCTATTCATTAAACAATAAAGGAAGCATTCGATTGTTCTTAGTAGGCAACTCACAGAGCAATAGTAGTCATGGAAATCACAAATAGAAGGATGCAAAGAAACAGATTTTTATATACGCTTATGCAAAGAAAAAACATGGACATTATTTCTCGGGGAACTGGGCAAAAATTTATAGAATGTATAGAAACTAAAACCAGCCTCAGATTTTTTTGTAAGCCTCAGGATATGCATAAGAAAACACAGAAAAACCATGGGAAGCAAAAATAACACAACTCAAGGTGTCAGAATTGCTGTCACCAACGTCTGCACCCAGCTGTCACCCTCAGCATCTCCTGGATTGAGACAGAAGGGACAAACTTAAAAGTTTAAGCAGATTTGATTATGTTGGATAAACTTCTAGAATTGTTAATTTTTTAACACGGTGTGAGAACTCTGTGGAAACAGAAGAAAATGTGTAAAAAAAATGCAGAAAAGATTTAACTACTTGTTAAATCTTATGTGATCTTATTGAACAGCCTCTGCTTAGGACTTGGTTATTTGCCAACAAGTAAAGCTGTCCTAAGTCTACCTTCCCAGTCACATTCTCCTCCCAGTCCTAAAGTAAATACAACAACAAATGCCACTCCTCAACACAACACAATGTACACTCAGGTGTGAGATGAAGAAATACCTGAAAAAGAAGGAACTTTAATAGTGCACAATCTAGAGACATTTGCCAGTGTGTTTCAAACCAAAATAAAATAAATGTTATTGGAAATTCTGAAAACTTAAATAAATTTCTGAATCCTAAGCTAAGATTTTTCAAAACATGATATACAGTTCAAGGTAAGATTTTTTTACTCATTTTCTCCATCACCATACTTGTAAACTATTTGGCAAAAACTTATTTAAGAACAAGGAATTACACTTTGATTTACAGAACAGAAATATGTAAGCAAACAATTAAAAAAATTCTTTCCTGTTCATATTAATACAATTGTGCCTGCATTAGTAAAACAGGAGACTTGAAGCAGAAATTCATGTTTGCAGCCTGAAACTGCTTGAAACACTCCTGATCTTCTGTTGGGTGTCACAGATATGTTTCAGAAGTCTGAAGACAAGACAGCATGTGTTGGTTCTCCCACTCTGCATTTTAATAGCATTTGAAAAGCATTTTATTCACAATGGATCACCTTCTAATGCTTCTGCTTTGACTAGATATCAAAACAGGCAAAATTTTCTTGTCAAGAAAGATCAACACTTCTAATAGAAAGACAACATCTTAGCAAACTGGTGATTTCATATAATGAAAAAATGAATAAGCTGGATGGTATTAATTACTTGCTTAAAAGGGAAAACACATTAGATGCTTCTGCTTTCATTTAATATCCAGATCAGTATCAGTAGTACAATGTAATAAGAATAAAAGTTCACTGAAATGCCCTTTGTTTTCCCTTTGTTATGCAAAAATAGAAAATATTAAAGAGAGAATGTTTTATAGAGTTAGGACTAGCCTCCAAGTATAAAGCAGATGAGACACCATTTCAAATACTTAAGTTCAATTATGCATTACATATGAACTATGAATTAAATTCACTGCATGTTCCTTTGCTAAGAAGGACATTGAATAAGGTTGGGCTCAGCTGCAGGGCTCTGTGAGAGACACCAGAAGCTGTCCCTATGTCAGACACAGCCAGTTCGAGTCAGCAGAGCCCCTCAGCCATGCTGGTGATGCCTCTGCTATAACGTATTTAGGGTAGGGTAAAGAACACTGCACAGCAGCTGAGAGCGGTAAGAATAACTGAGAGACATAACTCTGTAGACCCCAAAGTCATTGAGGAAGGAGGAGAAGGAGGCACTCCAGGCACCAGAGATTCACCTGCAGCCCACAGAGCCCATGCCAGAGCAGGTGGATGTACCCTGAAGGAAGCTGCAGTTCCTAAAAAGTCCATGCTGGAGAAGGCTTCTGGCAGGAGCTGCAGCCCATGGGGGATCTACACTAGAATAGTCTATTCTCAACTATGAAGAGAACCCATGTTGGAACAGTTCACAGAGGACTGTCTCACACAGGAGACACCCCACCCTGGAGCAGGAAGAAAGCATTATGAACTGACAGCAACTCCCATTCCCTATTACCCTCCACAGCGGAGGAAATGAGAGGAATTGAGAGTGAAGTTGAGGCTGATGGAAGCTGGTTGTAAATGTGCTCTTATTTCTCAGTATCCTACTCAGTTTAATTGGTAATAAATCAAAAAAATAGAATATCCTGAGCAGGAAAGGGGCCCACAAGGATCACTGAGTCCAACTCCTAGCCCTGCACAGTACAGAGTCAAGAGTCGCACCACGGGCCTGAGAGCATTGTCCACAGGTTTCCTGAACTTCTTGAACTTCCCACTGCAGGGACAGGCTAGGTTTTTTTTGTCAGATTGAGTTGGAGCAGTTGTCAAACGCACTAGATGAAGCTAAGCACTGGAAAAAAAAAAAGAAACAGCAGGAGTCAGGACAGCAGCAGGGACAGGAATACTGCTAATGCTAGCAAGCCTCTAGCTGTCCCTGGACATGCAGTTGTAACACAACTTTATGCCTATTGTCCTGCAAATGGTGATTCCTGGTTCAGTACAACATTCTTAGCGTGCTTCAGCGATTACTTCCACAGTTTCTATTTGCTCAGTAGGATGCTAGAATGACCTGTCAATTCAAATACTATTCATGACAACACTCCCCAACTCCAGACACACCCCCTGCAAAAACCTGCCTCAATAAGCGTTCTTTAGATAACAAATATATAGCTACTAGAAATAAAAATAAGAACAATTAAGAACTTTTTTCTAACCCTTATAATTGTTTGCCTCTTTTAAGTAATTCTAAGTAAAAATACAGAACATCTATATATCCAGTCTAGGTCATGTAGTTAAACTGAGATTTACATATTGTAGCTTCATAGAAGTTATGAGCAATTTCAATTTATGAAAGTAGGTCAACAAAATTTTCTTTAGAGTTCCTTACAAAAGTAAAGTTGTACTCTTTCCTTGCTTCAAATGGCACAGATAACAACACCCCTCAATTAAGGAAAAAGATAATGAGAAGAGTGGATAATGAAAACCAAGTCAATGAATTCCATTTAATATTTGTTAACAACTGAGCAACATAAGACCCATGCTAAAAACAGATAAATGAATCCTCAACTATTATAGGCCTCTTTATGACAGACTTTTTACCAGTTAAATGCATTGTTTTCAAAACTAATACCCATAAGACTAAAAGAAAGAATTCTGTAAACATCAAAATAATGCTAGAAATCTAGCACCTCTAGAGATACAGATTTTCAGTATCACAAAATACAAAAATGCTAATACTAAGGTAACTGAACACAATAAAACAGAACAATATTTCAGCAGAATTAGTCTTAAAATCACATGGAATTTTTAAAAAGTATAAAGGTAAGTGCAATACAATTGCCTGTGTTTATACTAGCACTAAGTTTTTCTATTAAGTGCCTAAATATAGGTACAATAATAGTATATACTACGACATAAATGGATAACCAAGAAGAAGCCCAAGTTTCTTTGCTAGAAGGCACCATTACACATGGGAAGACAAGGGCTCACAGGAGAAAAAGGAAGAAAAACTAAGCACACCAGAAAGGAAGAATAAGGGAAAGAAAACCAGAAATGAAAACCAGAGCAAGAAAGAAGTGCTGAGAACACACTATGCTCCAATGCTATGTACAAAATGTCCAATGCCATGGCAGAACTCAGGAAAAGAGAATCCACACTGGAGCAGGTGAATGTGCTCTTAAAGGAAGCTTCAGCCCATGGAAACCCCAAACCAGAGCCAGCTCTGTGGCCTGTTGACAGGTACCCATTGTGACAGATGCACATGTCCCCTTAGCCAAACAGTACAGCTTCCAGGGAAGATGAAGATCTGAGCCATTAATAGGCCAAGAACTCCAGTTTTATCTGTTCTCTAAAAACCCACAAAAGAGTAGAGCAACCCAGTGAGCATCTGTGCTCATGAGCTTGGAACACTGATCATGCGATTAAAAAATGAATAGCAATGAATGGCTTTTCCAAGGATCATTTGTCAAAGAACAAAGGAAGTTATGGGCACAAGGAGTCTCATGCATACTTGTCCCATACAATTTGACTATGAGCAAACCATATTATTCCCTAAATACGACTGCCTAAGAGTGTCTTCCAGTTCTACTTGCCAGGCAGCATGGAATTGATCTCCCCTGAAGATGGGTGGCCTCTCAAGGTTGCTCCTTAAAGCAGAGAGACCATTTTACCAAAGGTAGGCTTTTTTTAAGTGATTGATATCACATATAGCCTTGGTAGAAGGGTAACTTTGATGTGTGTCTGGTAATTTTGAATCATTGTTCAAATGATTGGCCACACAGTAATAGAGTGAATTTTGGCACCAAACTGTACTTCACAGTTTTACAACATCTTATTAATAATGCTTTTGCTAAAACCTTTTGACAGTGGTTCATTAAACTATCTAAATCACCTATTCACGACACCCATTAGGACCAGTGGCCTTGCAGGGGGCTCACAATAGAGAAGTCTCATCTGGAAAGACTGTAGCTAAGGAGAGGATTCACATTTTATCAGTTCTTGAAGGATTATATCCTATATCCCACAGGAGGGACAGGACCTTGCATATGGGAGCAAGGGCAAGGGGAGGAGTCCATTGCAATGTTAGATCCTATGGCTTGGCCCAAAGGGATGAGGGTTGGAGACTTGATGGCAGCACCTTTAATTCATTGTAATCTGTGATTTGTATTTTATGTTACAGGAATTCCTATAAAAGGACCTACCTCAACCAACAGTGGATGAGCCTCACACAAGGCAGCACAAGCGCAGCTGTGACCTGACCTGAGCTGGCTTTTGTGCTCTGTAACTCCCCCATCACACCACCTCTCTGTCCTAAGCAATCACCAGAACAGATGGAGCTCCAAGTCATGGACTAAACGAACTCAGTGAACATTTGTGGGCATTTTACAAGCGTGGTCCATACATGAAGGATCTGTGTATGCATCAAAAGACAGGAAGTGGTGTAGAGATGGTGAGGGTAATAAGGATATATTGAATAACATGAGACCTGAGCATGGTATGAACAGTAGGAATGGGGTGTGGGTATGTAGGCATAACTTGTAATGATTTAGGCTTGGGCTTTTTCTTCCAAGTAGCTTATGTGGACTTAAGCTTTGGATTTGTAAGCAAATCAGCATTGAAAACACATGGATGTTTTAGCTGTTGCTGAGCAGCGGTTACACAGAGCCAAGGCCCTCCCTGCTTATAATACCACTGAACCAGTGAGAAGGTTGGGAGGGGACATAGTCAGGACAGCTGATCCTAACTGGCCAAAGAGATATCCCATACCACATAAAGGAGGACTGCAGAGACATTTGGAGTGATGGCATTTGTCTTCCCAAGAAACATGTGAAGAAGCCCTTCTTCTTGCAAGGTGATAAACACCTGCTGATGGCAAGGAGGATATGAATTCCTTATTTTGCTTTGCTTGTGCATGCAGCTTTTGCTGTCTTCATCCTGTTTTCATCTCAACCCCATGAGCTTTCTCATTTTCTTGTGACTGTCTTGCCCAGCCCACTGGGGGCCAGGGAGAGAGATCTATGTGGTGCTGATATGCCCACCAGCCTTAAACCACAACTAGTTTTGTTTTTTTGGTATTTCCATAACACAAAACAAGCCAAAAGGGAAATAACCATGAAGGGGAAAACAAATAACCAGCATTAGTGCCTAAACTACTGTGAATATGTTCCCTGCTCTCTACAACCTCCACCCCAGCCTCCTCATAAGATTTCCTTGTAGAAATGTATTTTACTCTGGTTCTTGGAGTATGAAGGAGGATTCTCAAGCTTGTTCATTTCCAGAGTAAAGTGAATCAAGTGTTCTTCCCTGGAAAGTGCTATTCAGATGTACACCACTAGGACTGAAAACATGATGCATGAAAAATTGTAGGATACCCATCCCAACATATGAATTTTAGTCTCAATCCTCAAATAAATGGTTTTACTGTGACAAATATAATACTCGTAGAAAAAAGGTATATGAAATTGGAACTGGGCAAGGTTTGGCAAAACAGCTTATTCCTCCTGGACAGTGGAATTAAAAAAAAAAATTTAAATTGTATTTTTATAGAAATATTTGTTTTCAAAACATAGGTGATTCAAATTATGTTGAACCCCCGTTCGATAAACTGCAGAGGCAGAAAAATCTTTAAATCTAAAACTTTCCAGCAATTCTGCTATTTGTTCTGTCTCATGCAACATCAGAGTTTGACTTATGAGGAAGAACATTTTCACATTTCATTTACTTTCTTCAATTGTTCAGTCAAAAGTATGAGAGACAGGAAAATGTATGTAAAATCTACAGTACCTTCCCCCTCAGCATAACAAAAACTATTAAAGCGATAAAACTATTTACGCAATTAGTTTTCACATATGAGAGCAACAGCAAGTGAAATTTTAAAAGCTTACTGACATACTGGTTACTCCTGTTTCTCAGTAACACTGGGCTGTATTCATTCTGAAAATTTTGCCTGGCATTAAAAAAAAAAAAAAAGTCAACAGCCATGAATCATACATATCTTCTCTCTCCCAGGGCGTGTTCAGTAATTTCAGAAATTTCAAGTTGTCTTGATTTTAGATTGCCTTGCCTAAAGGAAATACATTACTGTCAGCATTACTCACAGCACAGTTTAAAAGCAGACCTATCTTTGAATGAAAGGCAATAAAATCAGGTACCTTTGAACACAAAAGGAGGAAAGAGAGGCTACTACTGAAGGAAATCTTACATGCTACAAAGTTCAAATCTTACATCCTTACAAGTGCCAAAAATTAAAGATATACACCTATTAGACAGAAAAACAGTGGAAGACTTCTGCAAGAAAGTACTCCAAACCTTAAAATGGTACTAGTTTCCTTATAACAAAAATAAAGAAAAAAGTTTTATTATAAATCTGTTGATAGACACACATTCATTCACTTAAATTATGAACCATAAAAATTATGAATTATTTCAAATCAATGCATAAATGTTAAGAAACAAGATCTTTTTCTATGACAGACAACTGCACACCTTTGAGAGTGAAGAACTGCAGCAAGTGGGAAGAACAAAACCACATCACACACATGCAGGAATGCAATTCTCATTCAACAATGTTAAAAACTAACTAGATTTCACATACTTACAATTCAGTTTTTATATATATACAAACACACAAGTTCAGTCCACCAATAAAAGCAATGAAACAAGAAGAAAGTGTCAAGAAAGTTTTTAGAAGTTTTGCTGTAGACAAAAGCTCCTCAGAACTAGGTAGAGCCAGATTTCATGTCAGCTTGATTTGGTTTTGATGTTTATAATATAATTTAAAGCAAGATAAAAATCATGCATCTTGTATGGGGCTGCCAGATCAGGTCAGAAAGATTTTCAAGATCATCTATTCTCATTCATAACAGACCAGTACACTTCACCCACATCTTTTCAGGCAGGCATAGCCTACATTTTAGTTGGCATATCCATATATATATATACACATACAATTTACTTGCCACTTTTTCCAATTATTTGTGTGCAGTAAGGCTCTTTTTAGTTTATAAATATAGAATCTTGCACACAGTGGCTTAAAATCATAATACAGGAAGCAATGTCTTTGCTTGATACTGATTTATTACTGTTTTCCACAAAGCTTTGACTTACGTGGGTATAAGATTAATCATCATACTACCCTTCCTACACCACTCTACAAAATCCTCAAGCTTTATGTTTTCTGACTCCTGCATAATGACTATGATTAGAGGTTGAAGAAGAATTTAAGACTTAAATTGTACTTAGCTAATTTCTTGAAATTAATTCAGCTGAAAATCATTTCTGCAATACACAGTTTGAACAGAACCTAAGAAGTCTGATTTAATTATTTCTGAGCCTGTGTATCAGAAAGCAAAAAAGTTAAGCTGTGCATTTTACTACAGAGGTTGCCTTGCTGAGATCTGCAGACATCTGGCAAGAGAAAATGGAACATGCTAGAACGCAATCTGGATTTTTTAGCTTTCAAAGTATAACCACTGCTCATTGAAAACTAAAATG
Organism: Irena cyanogastra; assembly: GCA_013397155.1. NCBI lineage: Eukaryota > Metazoa > Chordata > Aves > Passeriformes > Irenidae > Irena > Irena cyanogastra. The sequence continues at coordinate 103,519 of VWZV01017067.1, read as the reverse complement.
AAATTTAAGACGTACCAGAAACCTCCAATAGCAAACAGAAAAAAAAAATTAAAAAATTACTTATCCTAACCTGAGTACCTGTGAATCCTACTCATGTCTGGGCTCTTGAATTCCACTACAGGGAAGGAAATGGAAGATAATTCAAGAACTATAATGAAATTTCTTCATATTTTTGTCATTTAATCCTAGCTGGCAAAGGACTCAGTTCTTTAACTCAGTATTTGTCTTATTGCTTATGACCACTCTTACAGACTCTATATTGGTGTTGCAAGTGACTTACCCATCCCATACAACAATGGCAAGTACATAAGTAGATATTTTAAGTTTGATTTTTTTTTAATTTGGGAAATTTTAAAAAATATTAGGTAATTATTTTATGTATTTTGCCTTTTGCTTCAGAATGCAACCTCTTTCCTGTGCAATTTCATCTGTTAAGGGATTATTTTGATCCACTGAAAAGGCAGCAACTAAAAAGGCTGTTTTCCTTGGTGACTTGTCTGTCCTTAAGCACCTTGTGCATGCCAGCATGGCAGTGTACTTGTCTAGGAAGTGCTTGTTAAATAACACCTTCTATGAAAGAACCAAGTGAGCCAGGAAGTATTTGGAAACAGAGAATTTATTGGGAATCAATCCACTACTGGACAAGAGGATGGGGGCAGTTTCACAGACAACAGCAACAAATGGAACATCACAGCAAGAAACCTTTCAAAGACCCTTTTAACTACAGGCCAGCTCAAAAACCCTACCACTTTTCCCCTAACATTCTATTTAGAGATTACATGTTATGGAACAGAGCTAAAAGCAACCTAAACAAAGCAACTTAGAGGCTGCAGTGCATTTTTGTGATGCACCTTCATTTGTCTATCCACCTTCTTCCAGAACAGCCCACTCTTCTAACTGGACATACACGACTATCCATTGTCACTATGGGAATATAGAATACAAGCAGCAAGTAGAGAAACCTATACTTACAGGATCTTTTACCAATTTTTCTGCTAGTTTGCTTAACAATATTCAACCACTTATTTAACAATAACAATATAGACAAACCACAAATCAACATCCTAGAGAAAAAGAGAAAGAGGGGTTTATTCAAAGATTGCCCTTTGGAACAGGACAAAGGGAAACCCTCAGAACACTTGGCACAATGCTCACCCAGCAGGGTGGGACAGGCAGGGGGCCAGGGGAAGTGTAGGAGCATCTGCAGGGGATTGAAACAGCCTTGGGAAGTAACCACAGGGACCAAGGCTGGCAAAAAGGGACCAGGCTTGTTCAGCCTTGAGAAAAGAATGTTTGCAGGAGTTCTTACCACTGGAGGCTACTAAGAAGGAGACTCCCCTTTCACAAAGAATCACAAGACAAGGGGTAATGGGTGTAAATTACTCCTGAGAAGATTCCGCTGGACAGCAAAGAAACATTAGTCATAATGAGAACAATCAGCTTTTGAAATAATCACCCCTGGGATGGGGTGGATTTCCCAATGTTGGACTCTTTTAGGATCCATCTTGACAAGGTGCTGGTGATCTTGACTGGACCATGCTTTTGCCAAGAAGGCTGGATCAGAAGATCCTTAAGGTCCCCTTCCAACCTGATATTCTGTGATTCTTGCAAGAACAGCAGTGATGAAAACGAAAACCCAAAGTACTCGCTTTGAGTCCCAGATTTTAAAAATCGTTTATTGTACCCCGGGCCACATTATTTTGCTACTCCTTAGATTCTGTAAGTAGAAAAAAAAAGTTTGTTGGTATTCAGCCAGTACATTAATTCCTAGCCAAAACAGGGAACAAAACAAACACCTCTACAAAAGAAGCAATGAGATTCACCATGTTTCTGGTCTTTTCAAAAGAGGACAGCAACAAATCTTATCAAGATAAAGGGCAATGGCATGATTAATGGTTTTAAAACAATGAAAGTAAAATCATTATCACAAACTATGAAAGGGTATCATAGTTACTGCAAGCCCACAGACCCATCCCTTTGACATACCAAAAAAAAAAGTATGTATGACATAAATTTTTCTTATTCATAGATAAGATGAAGTTTTGGAGCAAGACTTTCATTTATCCAAGAAAGTAAGGGTGTAAAATCAACAGTCAGCTAATCAACACTAAATAGCATGTCGAAGGAAATCCAAGCCCTCTGCAAAATATCAGCAAGACAAGTTTCAGAAACGGTCACAATTCTTTTATCCCAGATTCTCCAAAGCAATCATCATACTGAATAATGAATACCCTTAAAAACACAGCCTATCAGAAGAGATGGGATTTTTTCACATGAGTGTAAGCCTAATCTCATGAACTCAATTGCAACATTCATGAAAAGACTCATCCATGAGCATATGAATTGGAAACCTGGTTATAAGCCAAACTACATAACTACCAACTCATAAGCATACAGGTATGCTTGCAAGAAAATGTGGAAATTACTTCTATCTGTAGTGTAACATACACTTTATTGCTTTTAACAATCAAGTTTCCATAAAGAAAAGCTATTCTGACATTAGTTCAATTACAAGCTAAGAAAACTACTTTGCTATCAAAATTTGTACAAAATTGTCCTTCTTAATTAATATTAAGAATACATTTTAATGTTTCTCTTTAATGCAATAGCATGAAACATCTACAAACTAGAGATGAGATTGTCCTTCCAAAATCAGATTTGTGAAGAAACTCATTTATACATGTTCATATTTTGTCTAGTTCAACTAAAACCTGTCACATTAGTGAACTTTATAAACCTGTGGAAAAATGAAGCTTTAGACTAGTAAAAGGAAATATTTTTTAATTAACACACTAATGCTTATTAAGGGTATACCAATGAATTTTTTAATAATGTAAGAACAGTTGATTTAAAGATCTCTTATTTATTACAGTGCTTATTAGAAGTTTTTCCAAATACAACACCCACTCACCTACTTGCATGCAATAAGTTGTCAAAGTAGCATTTTAGCTCCTCCTAGATCATATCACCGGTTTCTTTAGCAAGAAGGCCCAAATCCCCCATTCCCAGTTCCCCACTCAACAAGACTGATTTTTCTGACATAAGGTGAAAGCTACGAGGAGGTGAGCGGTGTGGGTTGAGGAAAGAAAATACAAAAGTCACACTATACAGAAATAGCAGACAATATTTCGAATAGGACTTTTGGATGTAATACTGTGGACACAATTTTTTTATATGTCCATTACCCTGTAAATTATAAATACATTATTTGGTTTCCTAAATTTTCTTCTTTCTGGGTCAAAAACATGCATTTTTGCAAGAAAAAAGAAAGAATTTTCCAAAATGCTCAATTTGAAGTGCTATACAAAACATTACATAGACTTAGTTTATGTTACTTTTTGTTTCAGACACATTTTTACTCATAAGTAAATTACTCAAGCTGAGGCGCAAACACTGAATCCGAATCGATTTCAGAGATGCAATAGTTGAAAGTATTCAGGAAAACATCTGAGACTAAAGTAAAAAAAAACTCCAAAGACAAATATTTTTTCAGGTTAACACTAAACATTTTTCACAAAAATGTTTCATTGTCACATTTTAAGTCCTCCTTAGCTGTTGACAAAATACAGAAAGAAAGCAGACTTTTAAATGTGTTTTGGTATAAAATATGGCAAGAAATTTGTACAACAAAATTTGCACAGTTTATGATAATGAAGAAGCAGGTCAGCTATCAGCAGACTGAACACACTATCAGAAAGTCAGTACCTACCTCTGTTGTTGAGAACAGTTGAAAGGTTTTAACTCTATTACGATCTCAAGCTGGAAAACACTTGTTTTTCCGACGGGTTACATGGACAGTTTAGTATGAGACAAGTTATTTCACTACGTATACAATACAAATCAATGTAAAATAAAAATAAGGTAGTACTACAATAAAGGGGTTCTAAAAAATCCAACCATGTTGGATTTTTAGTTCCACTTCTTTAGTTCATTAGTTCCACTTCTGATACTCTTAAGTGTGTATGAAAGCATTAGGGTATGATCCCTCGGCAGGAAACATAATACACACTCCAAACTCACCTTGGAGTTTACCTGCCCAAACTCTCAAATTAAGTGTGTAAGTTCCACAAACACACCATAATCCATCGTTTTCACCTAAACTGCCTTCCAGCAATTCAGGCTTGAAATCAAGCTACTGAAGACCATGGCATAGTGAGGTGAAGATCAAGGCAAAGACGGAAGCCAGGTGATCAAATGACAAAGAATGACAGTAATTCTGCATTAAACAGTATAATTGGCACAGCATTTTTTCAGCTAAAATCAAGCATTTTAAGTGTTAGAAACAAGTGTTAGAAACAAGGGTACAACTTACATAGCAGAACTTCCCCACCAGCAAGAACAGATTTGTCTTTTTCTCAGGTCCAAATCACATACTTCCCTTTTGTGGGATCAATGCTTCCCTTCCCTTTTTTTGTTCTTCAAACCCTTGCACAAGATAGGACAGTAGGTCTGGCGTTATGCAGCTCTTTTCCAAACGTGGCTGTTTGCTGTTATCATGGATGCTTGCTGACAGCCTCTGTGATTCAAACGTGGATTTCTGTCTTCTTTTATCCTCCAGAAGTAGATGTCCAACTTCTGAATCAGACTTTAGCAGCAGGAAGGGATAGTATCAATACATCTGTTACTCAAGCACATTTTTGGTAGGGTTTGGGCAGCCTCTGTAAAGATATTACATTTTATAAATTGCATCATAAGCAGAATAATTTCTGCTAGTTTTCAAGCAAAACCCATAAAAACTTACTGTCACAAAAATCCAGATGAGAAACTTGGTTTTCAGATTGCCTTTCAAATTACCTGCTCAGCAAAATTTTTTGTATTGTGGACATATGTCTTTGTATCAAGACACAAGCTGGTACAACAATCCATAAAAGTGACAGTGCTTGCTGGTAACAACCAAAACCACTACACCTGCTGAAGAGGGTGGCAGGCACAGCAATATAGGGATTGCAGGTCAGCATTCTTGTCTTCTGAATAAAGGACTCACTAATATCACAGCAAACTTAAATTTGGATGTTTCAAGGTAAGAAAAAGAAAGCTGGAATTGCTCTGTGATGATAAAATACAAATATGTGCCAGAGATACTCAAGGGGTTACTAGAAAGGAAGTTGGAAACTGGGATATGGTGGGGGAAAACCTCAACACTGAAACTTCATGGTCTAAACTGCACTTTGTATCCAATGATTAGGACATTGCAAAGTGTTAGCCAACAGTTTGTTAAAATACTCTTATTTAAAATAAGAGTATGGATTTAAGGTGTATGTGTTCCTCTGGAAAGAAGGCTTGAAAACTCAATGTCAATTTTCTCTCCTCAAAGCTGGATTACTCTAACAGCTACTCATATCAGACTAGTAAACACTTCCAGGTTCCTCTGATAACACATTTTTACAATCACCTTTGTATGGCTATGTAATTACTTACTTTAAGTCACAGTGTTTGTGAGGAAAATAAAGACCAGGAATACAGTCAATAAATGCCATTTCTAGCTAAAGCCTTCAAGTAAGAAATGGTGTGGTGTATCATGGGTAAAGATTCCACAGCTACCACGTAATATAGAAATTAATCACACCCTCCATTAGATAATTTCCTCTTGTCTTTTCATTTGTTACTTGGGAGAAAAGCCTGACAGGCACCTGAACATAGCTTACTTTGAGGTAGTTGTAGAGAGCCATCATAGCACACCTAGAAGTTTAACTCCCAGCTTAGGGCTGTATGCAGTGCTTGCCTCTTCTACATAAGCAACCTGAAGCAAAGGAGTGAATGTTTTTTGTGTAACTGCACAGCAGCAGGCACACAAATTCCCCAAGTATCACAAGACAAGCTGTGTCAGGATGCCAGGAGCCTGAGCTGCACAGTTGCACTGTGATTTCAATCACAGATAAAGGCTTTATCTGTTAGCACTGTAACTGTACAAAATACATCAACAAAATCCCACTATGTGTCACATAGCTTTTGTTTTCCTACAGGCAACCTCATGAAGGATAGCAAACTATCTGTAACAAGTAGAAAGAAGCCATTTTGAAGTAGCAGGCATAAGTGTCACTATTACAAGATGGTTCAGAAATACCACAGACTCCGTTACTCCTCACTCTGGCTCCATGATCCTTTTAAAGACACTTAAATAAGGAGACAGCTCCATACACAGGTCAAGTTTACAGAAATGAAGGAGAATGGCTGTGCGAGGAAGAGCATGGAGACAACACAAAAGTGGTACAAAGAAACCCTAATGCTGTTCAGTTGCATGAACTCTTCACATGTTTTTAACATAACTGATAGATGGAAGGGGATCTTCATTTCCTTGTCACATGCTCACCACACAAGAACTTTACCCAAAACCTCATGGCTAGTCCCTGAGCCATCTCAATTTTGTTGTCAATTTGTTTATTTATTTATTGTTTCATTTCATCTCATATGAAATTACCATTAAGGTTTTTAAAGGGGAAGACAGGAATAGAGGATGCAGCAAGCATTTTCTAGTAAATTTAGAATTTATTCTACAATTTGTTGCTTTCCCCTATGTTCAAATTTTCCTGTCTATCCCTTTGTCAAAATAGGCAATTCTATATAATCTCTCACTACTCATCCTGTACTTTCACAACTGTTTTGTATCAGATGACAAAACACCTCTATCATTTATCAGTCTTGGCACTATACTTTGGCTAAAGCGAATTTAGTCTGATTTGGCATTAAACTACAAAGAAAAACACTTCCACTTTCTTTAAGTTATTTAGAAATCAGACAGGGCTGATTGAATTTCATGATCATTGTGCTGCTTTTGGAGAATAATAAAAAAGTGATGAACACCACCAAATAATAGAGCTGTGTTAAAACAAGCTATATTTAGCACTACATGAACAAAAGCCAGTACTGCTCTCCTTGATCATGACACACAGTACAAAACAGAATGCCTGACAGCTTTCCAGGGGCCTTTAGCAGCTACTGCTGATGCATTGCAGAAAACAGATTGACACTGAATCCTATCTGCACGATGTGCTTCCCTACCAGCCAGTTAAAGACATTTAAGCAAAAAGACATCAGTTACAATGCACCTTCCAAGATGCTGCTTGAAAACAGATGCAGCCTATATCTGAAGTTTGCTTTCCTGCTAAGCACTGGTTGGTTTTAAACAACAAAGTAATCCTAAAGATCCACTAGCAAATACAGTGGGGAACCAGGTGTTCGGTGGCAGCCCTATCTCCAGTTTTGTAAGTCATAATGTTGTAAACTAAGAATTAGAACATAAATAATAATGCCCATAGAAGAAATCAACAAATTAAAATCTGACAATTTGCTTTTGAAAAAAGGTAGTTTTATAAGCTAAACACTTAAGTTTATTTATACATGAGATGCTAAACCAACTTTTAAATACAATCAAAAAAGGTTAAATTATTTTCTTGTTCAAAACAATCTTACTAGAACATTCTCAAAAATGCATTTCACTAATAGCTATAATTAATCGTATTAAAAATGAGAGATCATGTCTTTTTTCCCATGCCCTCTTGTACATTCCATACAACAAATGAAATGCTTGTCTATGTATGGTACCTCCAACACAACAGACATATCTTCATCTTTCTAGCAGCTAGCTGACTTCACTGAAGAGGTTTTTTAGTTATTTGGTTGGTTGTTAGCTCATGCTCAGCACTGAGTAGTACTGACTGCGACTCAGACATACTTCACCTACAAGCTCCATCTGTGTTTTAATTACCATAGCAAAACCATCCACTATACCTCCAATAGCTCCACAATTACAAACATTAAAAGATAAAAACTCTTTTAACTAAAAGAAGTCAACCATGGCAGTCATAGTGTACTGCTTACAGAAGAAATGGTTAAAATATTGAAATAATGATTAAGTTTAACAGCTTCCTGAAAAGAACCGTTTCCTGTAAAAGTGCATGTTGAAAATGCCTTCTTAAACTCTCACTCACTCATAAAATAAAAATGCAAGCTTATAGTTTACACTCAAGTACAAAAAACCACTAATATTATACTTGGGTATTTATCTTCCTTTTTGAAGCATTCCTCTCTAAAATTCACCTTTATATAATAAAGCTTTTAAAGCTACATTAACAATGAAGGACCTCATACTCTGTTGTCCCACATAAACCTGACAAAATAGTCAAAGATAAAAGATCTAACCTACATCTGTTAAACGTAATAAAGAACTGCACAATATTTAATTGCACTTCAAGAGTAAAGGACACCTATTACAGAGCTCTGACACATAAATAAGGCTAAAAAAAAATTGATACTGGAAAATCATTCCTAAAGAATATCAAGGATGAAGAGAATGAAACACTTACAAAAACTAACTCTTTACATACTTCTCTATGAATGTGGGTATCATGTGTACCTTGTGTATAATTTAGATATACCTTAAGAGACTAATTCACAAATGCTTCCATGGAATTCCATTCTTAGTGCTTCCATGATAAAAGGCAGTAGCTAACTCACTACAGATTGGGAACCAAAGCACAAGTTCATGCAAAGCCTCTTGTAACCACGTCAAGAGCTAAAATCAAGCCCACCCATACCAGAGTACTGCTTACAACAAATGATCACATCAGTTCTTGCAAAGTCATGCTGCTCTCAATAAAGCTCACCAGAGAAAATACACACCACAGTTAAATGGGACACTTCAAAAATCTTACCATGGAGTTGACTGTCAGGCGGAGTATTTCCCAACTACAATATCTCATTTTAGTTACAGACAAACAGAAATACAATACTTACCACTTGTAGTTTTTACAAGGTAACTTCTATTAATGGGTGAGTTCCTGTAACCAACAAGTAAACTAAAACATACTTATTTCTAATTGAATGAGAATATATTTATAAAGCCTCATTAGCTCTCAAGAACAAAACTGCTTTGTGATTTTTCTTTTTGCCTGATGAACTGAAAAAAATTTTGCATTAAGACAAACTCGTTTTTTTCCTAAACTAAAGGAATTGCCAAGTGTTACCTTCTTAGGATGAAAGAAACAGGTTACAATTCTTTTACTGCCCCAAACAAGGTGGCCTTACATGGCTTTCTTACATCCCAGGATGCGTAATTTGCTATTTGACACAAACACAATACATGAAATCAGACAGTCCTCTTCAAAGATTTCCTGAAATCACAAGTTAGGGAACAAGTGTCTTTCTCCCTTTTGTGTCTTTTATAGAATAGATGGTATGCTTAGCTGTTTGGGTTCCTCTGTTTTTCTTTGAGGATACCAGATGACCCTCACACAAAAGAACAAACCGAATCAGCCTTCTATCTCCCCTGCAAAGCCATTGTTCCTTAAGAATCTGGTCAGTTTAGAAGAGAAAACAGCTACTATTTTTAGTAGTTTTGCAAAACTGCACTTATTCATTCTCAAACTGATTAACTGTTTCAGGATTCTTTCACGAATCCATCTATATGACCCAGGATGGGGGATAAGTCTAAGAAAAAGTACTCCACACTAGTCTGGTTATTCAGTGAACAGTTATCATATCCAAAAAGTCTACAGCAGTGAATACTTGAGCTGGCAGTCAGGCTAAACTCAAAAAGTTGTCAGCCATGGAACTCCTGAGACATTCCTCTTTCCAGATACGTTTCTTCAAAAAGGAAAGGGAGGGATGGCATACTACTAAGTGGAGTAGTTTGCAGTAGTTCAAATTTAATCTAGATTTTCTAGGAAAACCTCAAGGAAATTTGTCCTGTGACATTGCTTCTGATGGACTGTATAGACTTCTTTAAACACCAGAATGTGACAACATTGCAGTTCTACAGTACCTTTCTGAAGAACTTGCTCCTTTTTTCTCTTTAAATGCACATACTACTTCTGCAGGGATTTCTCTAAGAAAGCATTATGTAATAAATTACAACCTTCAAATTATGTTGATTTTTTAGTTAAAGAAAAAACAAGCAAACAAACAAGAAAAACCACCCTAGAAATAGTACAGTGGTTGTAACAGTATTGTTTTCTCGTAGCAGTCTGACCTTTCTTCACAAGTGATGGATCCACTGTGCTTCTCATGCACTAAGGCTTCTTTCAAGTGTATTGTAAGGACAAAGGCTGGTAAGAGACTCCTTACATATCATCAAGTAACAAGATTCACCAGCCTACTTCTACCACTCGGCTCTAAAACAAGACAAACACTTCTGGACCATCTCAGCAAGTAATGGAAGTCATACATGGAAACATTGCAGGAAGGTCTAAGACTTTAAATCCTGTAGAAAACCAGATGGACTGGCTTAGTTCTAGACTTAAAGCTCCCTTTTGACTGCCACCCTTCCCCACCATAAAGAGCTTACAGATCTACATCCAGAAAAGTGAAAAGTAAGATTCAGGCCCAGTATAATGTGCAGCTTTCACTGAAGTAGATAATACGTTGTTTTCAAACAACATTCCAGCAGCACCTCCAACTGAAGTAATTTACTTCAATACTAATTCTAGTGCATATAAAATAATATAAAAACAGCACTGTTAAAAAAAACCCAAACCAACAAGACAAACCCTCACCTACAGCCTGAGATAACATATGATATAACTTACGACCAACACTACTTAATTGAATCATAAATTAATGCCTCTTCTAGATGCACAAAACTGCTTCTATTCTTAAATTAAATACTCAAAGATTGAAAATAAGAAGTTGAAACAACCATGCAGCTTCAAAATTTTGACCTTTATTCAGGGAGAAAAAAACCCAATACAAAATAAAAAAATCCCAAAACTTGTAGGGTATAGAATAGGGAGATTGAAAAACACAACAGAACCTACACATGTTTGCATGTACAAAAAAAAGCTCAAAATTAAATTCTAAGGAAAAAAGTATCAGTGAAGTCTGATTTCCCCCACACACAGAACACACTGAATACTGTCAAGGGATTCTCTTGTTTTTTTAAAAAATTCTCCAGAATCAGATGTTGTACACAAACATGGCAGAGACAAACCACCCAATTCAGACTAACACAAGCTCTAGTGAATGCTAAAATGTTTTCTTAGCACACTATTATTTTTGTTGTATATTTATAGTTTTTTCCTCTTAAAGATCATCTAAGCCACTCGTCACTACAAAATGATCATATTCACAGGATATGACAATATTCCCAACACCAGAAGGCAATATTTTTAGAACAGGAGAATATAATTTTGGAAATCAATATGCTATTTACCAGTCAATATGCAATGGATTTACAAAAGCTTTGAACTCTGGAAATCCATTCAGGAGAATGTCAGTTCTTTCTATTTAACGGTTCTGCCTGTTTTATTATAATTACTCAGATTTAAACAAACAATTGCATATGGTTCCAGTGAAAAGAAAAGCACATTAAAAAGCTACAGAAAATTATGGAGATTGTTCTTCATTTTCATACAGCTGCAGAGGGGAAACTGTATCTCAGGGGCACAGCTGAAGCATGATTTTTGGAATAATGTGAGGGAGGAAAAAAAAGACAAAAAAGACATAATTGTTGCATCTTTGCTTATGGATTTTTCTACATTTTTAACACTCCTGATTAAATTATCCAATCTTACAGAAATACATGAATGCTTATCTACCACTAATTACATTTTGTCAGAACAAAAATATTAGGTACATTTCTGTAAGCAAATTCTAGCAAGATTAGGGCACATTTTTTTTCCTGTTGACTGAAATACCAGGCAAACCACAGAGTCTACATCAGCCCAATCCACATGCATGTGTACAAATGATGTCAGAAGAGATAAGACACAATTGAGTAAACTTTACTGATTCTGAAAGCCTATGCATTTCCTCCCTTATAATTAACTTCTGTGCAAACAAAGACAAGCTGCATGCTTTAAATATATAACTATGCAAAAGTGCTTAAAGCTTTGTGCTGGAAGAAAACCCAGCCAGATCACGCAGACCAATAAAGGCAAAGCGGTCTCAGCCAACCATGGTGAGGTCCCACATCCAGCCACGGTGAGGTTAAGCACATATCCCCACCATGCACACAAAACACATGTGTAATTGTACACATGACCAGCCATGGGGCAAGGAGGGAGGTAGAGGGGGAGGGTGTCCTAATTTAAAAGCAGCACATTCCTAGTGTCAGGTCTTGAACTCAATTTTCTTGTTCAAACAAGGTCAGAAATTTATCTAAGATGTCTATCTGAATAGTAACTTCCCTAAATACCAGGAAAAATACTCAGAAGCTGACCACAAAATCTCGTGTGCCAACCAGCTATTTTTTCTCACAGTTGTATTTGAACAGGGAGATTTTAAATTCCATGAAAACCCACCATGATTTTAGGGTACAGCTGTACTTCTGGCTAAGTTGATACAGCAGAATGTGCTCAGAGCTAATGCTCTGCAGGGCAATTAAACCAGTCTTCCCTACTGTGACAGACTTTGTGAGTCCATAGAGTCCAGTGGAATAGGTTCATCCTGCTAGTTGGTGGAAAAGCTCTCTGCTTTGTTACAGACTAGGTTTATGTTGCATCAACCCACTAAACAACTCATCCCATGACTGCTGTAGGGAGAGAAAAGCAACAGGTGAGCAAGACTCCTCTTTTCAGCATTGAATTAACTTAGCATCCTCAAAAATTGTTAGCATTACCTTAGATATTGTCCTAATCTGTTCTCTTGTTAGATAATATAAATGGAAAGAATTCCCAATTTACCCTGTTCAAGTCTTTTTTTTCCTTCAAGAACTTCTCCTTCAGCCCATGTTTAAGGTAACTATCTGTCTCTTCATCTTCATCTTTCTGAAATTCACTCTAATTCTGTGATGTCCTTCTGTAGGTCAGTACCATAATACTATTTGAAAAAAACATGTTTCCTTCTTTAAAATAGTGCTTATCCTTTCCCCTCAGTCTTCCTGTAATCCTGCTTGTTTTCTGCTCAGAATGGAGAAAATAGCAATGATTAATGACACCACTATAATGGAAGATCTCAAGAGTGCACCCAAACATGCATCCCTATAAATGACCTAACAGGATTATAGTGAAAAAACAGTTTCTCCTGTTTCTGTAATGAACTGTTTGAATGTGAAATCTGAACACAGAGTCAAAAAACTTGGTGGGAGGAAGAACAAATCAAACTATTTCTAAACATGAAAAAGAAGCTCCCAAGCTACGTCATTAGACAGACACTCATTAAAGAAACACATGAATTACATACTGGCTGGTTGTGTCTACCATGCAAAACTGAAAACCAATCAAACAAAAAAGAATGAACAAAAAATCCCTAGTCTAACCTCTTAATCTAAAACAGAAAAGATGCACAATTACTAAAGCCATAAAGGAAGACGTTGTGAACAATCAAAAATTGCATTAAATACATAAATAGACTTTATTTTTTTAAGTGTCAAACATCAAAGTTAATAAGCATCAGAATCAGAAGGAGAGTTACCAGTTTATCTAAAATATTATTCTTTTTTATATTAATATCCAAACTAATAGCTAAGCAGTCAAGAGAGAGAAAAAAGAGCACATATATATTTATACTAAAAGCAAAAAAAAATCCTCACTCCACAAGGAATTAAAGATACTCAAAAGGCACAGCATCATCACTAGACTGTCCTTCCTATTCTTCTAACGCACCACATCTATTGCAATTAATAACATCAAAAACTGTCAAATGAATCAGTGCATACTAAGCATTTCACTTAAGAAATGTCAGTAGATAACCCCTTCCCCCAAAACAGACTTAACTGTCTAAATAAGCCAAGGAATGCTATAATCAAAAAACAGAAAACAGGTACAGGTTAAAAAAAGTCATTTGCATACTGTATATGCGTGGGAGAAAGAGAAGTACATTGGTGGACTTGTACAGTACATACCACCTTAATGTAGAATTTCCTGCAACATCAAAGCTGTTTCTTAATATGAGATGGGCGTTAACTACTGAGCTTTTGTTTTAATAATTATTTTTTTTAAAGTGAACATTTTTCTCTTAGGTAATACTCCCATTACATAATTTGGATGATCTTCTTATGATTAAAAATAAATCTCTGCAAATTTTAATTGGTAAAATCCTTCTAACTATTTAATAAGTCAATTTTTTTACTTCAGGGATTTTTACTTTACTTTTTTTTATATTAATGAAAATTACCTAGACTTTGTCATCACATTTAAATTACACTAAACTATGCAATTGGTTCATCTAAAACATATTTTATGCATTTAGTAAACAATGCAATGGAATAAAAAATAGGAACACATACTTTATCCATTTAGTAAACCATGCAATAGAATAAAAAAAAAAGCAACACTGAAACTTCAGTGTGAGGATACATAAAAATTATTCAACATGAAGCAAACATCACTTACCTTCCAGTCTCATGAATTACTAAAATAACACTTCATAACAGAATGTATGGAGAGATGCTTATGATCTTCAGTGAGGGCTGAATAATCTTCATGTGGATGCTGTGAACAGCCCCTGTATGCATGCTGACATCATCAGTAAAGACTTTGAGGGAAAGGATACTATGGTAACCATGCAATGTGCTGAGAGAGAAGCCTTTAATTGCTTTAACAACTTCCTGAGGCTTGTGCTACTAGGTTTCCATTTACTCAGAAAGAAATTAAGGTTGTCACAGAGGCAGTGTGTGTGCTACCGCACAGAAAAGACCCTTCACTGAACCCTGATTCTATTAATTGTGATGCTACTTGTCAAATGACAAGTGTCATAACTTGAATTTATTATTGAAATCTTCTGATATCTGCATGATCTGGCAGGAGCCACAGGTCAAGAAGCAATACTGTCAAGGCAGCACTTTATACACATTTCTGTTTTCTCCGCTGACATCACCACATTGAGATACTATCTTTTTCAAGTCACAGCAGAGTTCTAAGTGTAGAATGTTCTGCACTAGGGAGTACAACAGTGTTCACAACAAACCTAAAGTCCAGCTAATACTAAAGCTCAGGTGTAATGTAAACTGATATGCTGTGAAACAAGGTGTTTATCCTGGTATCATGCCTCTTTCAACTTCAATGACTATTAGTCAGCAGATCACTTATGAAGGACAAAACTCCAGGAAATATTACCAGCAGTGACATGATACGACCCAAAGACAGCTGAATAAGATTATTTTGCCTGTTTCCCAGAAAACTGGACTATTATCTCTTCATTTCACACACAAATAGCTCAGCAGCTATTAATTCGTTTTCTCAAAACTGAGGAGTAACCACGTGACTAACATTCCAATCAGAATTACAGAGTTACTTGGGATTCCCTCAGTTTGGAGAGTCTAGAAGGGCCAACCATAAACAGATTTTTTTTAAACAATGCCACTGTTTCAACTGCAACATTAATCAAGCCCTTGTGAAGAAGTTATGCTTTCCACAGTTAGGTTGAAAGTTCCGATAATCTAAGGTGCGTAGGTTAAGAACACTAATGGGCGCACTGCTTTCACAAATAGATGTCATTTGGTCTTGACAACCAAATTTTGCACTCTTATTTTTAAAAAGCACATTGCATGGCTCCTTTTTCAAGCACAAGCGCAAATTCCCTTAGATGCTTCACACACCTGCTTTCCATAGGAAATTTTCTGCGCGCACACACATGGTTTCAAAACCACTGATCTAAGGAGCATAGTGCATTGCCCTCCACCCCAGTATCTTTTTGTATATAACGCTACACACACTTCAGAGAAAACACAGAGAACAGAAGTAAAAAACAGCTGGAGACTTGCCTTTATCACAAAGGAAACTCAATTAAGTTTCCGCTATCTGCACCAATGCAGAAAGCCACAACGACGTTGACCCTCTGCTGAGACCAGTATTATGTCCCCAATGGACACTAACAGCACTCACCCATGCATAAATACAGAGAAAAACAGCAGCTGAAAACCACAGTTCAACAAAAGTAGGAGACTACTCTCCGACTCCACCTTTAGAGACTGATGTTACAAGCAAGGTAGCTCCTGTTAGGAAGCCCATGTCAGAAGAGCCACAGCAGTATGAACAGTGAAACTTCTTCTAAAACCAAGATATATGAGATGTAAAGGTACTTACTACCTCAAATTAATTTCCAAGTTAACAGCCTAAAAAAAGTAAAAATAAGAAAAAAAACCACATCAGCCTGAAGCCAAGTATAAAAGCTTGCTTTAAAACTGAAGCACTAAACTTCTGACTATTGAGTGGAAAATATAATTACAAAGGTTGAAAATTAAAACATACACAATTTTAAATTGCAAATGGCCCACTGAGCCTTTAAAGTGACATTTTTCCAAAATACTTTTCCTACAATCTCCAGCCTGTTTTGAGAAGGGGAGGATCAGACAGTAGCTACAGATCCAGTAAATTACATCCAATCTCTCACAGGATGAAATAATAAATAAATCAAATAAATCCAACACCTCAGTTATTTGGATTTAGCAGCCATGTGACTGTCTCAGTTTTTTCCAACACGAATCTCAGATAGTAGTATTCCTCTGGGCCGATTCCACAACTTCCTGTTCATCACTGGTTAACTCACTTGACTGCTTTAAAAACTAAATAAAAGGCTTCATTGTCCAGCTCTCGAACAGTAACTTAGTTTAGTATGGAATGCTAATACTGTCAGGGTCTGTATATACAACATCCCTCCTGCAATTGCTACAGAAAAACAATCAATTTAGGCTAGATATCAAGTAGGAAGACAGATATTGGAGGTGGATTAAACATACCAGATGACAGTTTTTCATTCTTCTCAGTATTTCTTTGAGCTCAATAAAGTAAAAATCTTTCAAGACAGAAAAAAAAAAAAGAAACCACAATAAGCAGTAATTTTATTTTTGTATGTCTGTAAACAGGCACAAGCTTAGGACGTCAGCACAGAATAGGACGGCAAATAATGATGCAATCGCATGTAGGAGAACCATTCTGACGTAATTTTTGAGGCTGCATATAATGGTTTCCTCTTATGCCTCAACTTCCAGGACTATTATACTAACACTTAACAATCGTTCAATATGCTCATTTCTACAGCAATAGAAAGAATCAAAGAGAAGCTCAAGGAATCACAACAGCATATTCTGAAGTCCTGCTTTTATTAAGAGAGATTTCAATCTATTTCCTGGCACTCTTTCACAAATCTCTTCCTCTACCTAAGAAAGTAATCTGAGGGCTGGAGCATCTATCCTCTGCAGCCAGGATGCACTGCATCTAGCCTCTGCAGGCTGAGAGAGTTCAGTATGAGCTGTTCAGTTCGGATCAGGGAAGGCTATAGGGAGACCTTATAGCATCTTCTTGTACCTAGAAGGGGTTTACAAAAAAGATGGAAAGGGATTTTTTAGAAGGACATGAACTGTTAGTACAAGGGGAAATGGCTTTGAACTGAAACAGAGTATGTTTAGATAGCATATAATAACGTTTAAATAAGATATGAGCATGGTGAGGCACTGGCACAGGTTGCCCAGAGACAGCGTGGATGCCCAGTCCCTGGAAGTGTTCCAGGCCAGGCTGGATGAGGCTCTGAGCAACCTGGCCTAGTAGCACGTGTCCCCGTCCATTGAACAGGAGTTCAAACAAGATGATCCTTAAGTTCTTTCCATGCCAAGCCATTAAACAATCCTATGAGTTTCTATAAGATCTCTCCTCCACATTGAAATTTGGGCATATGCCCTTTAAGGCAGTAATGGTCTACCTGCTAAACAGGTAGGTACAGAACAAGCTGCTTACACAGAAATGAACATTTACCACATGGTTAAAATATTGCTGAAAATAATAATAATAATAAAATAATTGGATTATTATTTGTCAAAACAGAAAATACTAAATTGGTGTTACACATAAAAACCCATACTACTAGTATGATGGAGTGTAAGGGATAACAAATACCAAGTTAAATTAGAAAATATTTTGAATTAGGAGATTCACTATGTTTTATTTCATATATGTACACCTGCAACTAAACAAGGGAGATTTATCTAATTTTCTATAGTGACATATTGCCAAAACAGAGCTACAGCTCTTATCGCAATCAACATCAATGGCAAAAAGGACGGCAGCAACTCCTTACTCTCTAGCACTGGTTCCTGAACTTGGTCATACCATGGAGCAAACACACACACATAAATAATATAGATGTTTATTATAAATATACAATAATATACAGATATACAATAATATACAGAAATTGTATACAGAAGAGTATTTTAATTATTTCATGTGGTTCTACTGTCAAATCTCTGGAAATCTTTTATTTAGCAACAGTTCCACTTCAAACATTTGGACTGGGCAGTCCTAGAAGGCTTTCACACAAACAGCATTAATAGCAGAATATTACCACAACTTCCTTTTTACAGACATTGTTTATTCCTGCACATATCTTCACAATAAACAAGTTTTCTTATACTGCAATGCTGGAGAAGGAGACCACTGTGCACAAACTTCTGGAACAACCACCACCATCATCAATGTCTTCAAGGAAAGGCAGAGGCTGAGGAGCAAAGCAGCAGCACAACTGTGCTCTCAACAGGCCACCTTGTTTGTCTCAGCCACACAAACCTTTTCCCCTTAAAGGCCTGGAATGCATCCTATTTTTTTCTAAGTCTACACATCCCTTTAATTAGCCTTCTTAAAAGGACATCTCCTGCCTGGGCAAATTTGCTTTATGTAAAACAGAGGGCTAAGTTACAAAAATGAATACTAGAAAGAGACAGGACTTTACTTCTAAAATAGATACACTGTAAAGTATTAACAAATTGTAGCTAGGCACTTGTATTGATATGTTCACATTTGGAAAAATCTAATTGCTCTGTAGGTCTTTTCTGCACTTCAAGTGCAGCTCTGGAGATTAAGGTCTACTCATAACACTGAACCCAAATACCCACATGCAGCAAGTCCTTGTAATATGGATTCCTGAAACACATAAGCAGATTTTTTAGTAGAAAACAAGACTTCTTATAACTCTTGATGCATTTCTTTAAAAGGACTGTCAGTGCACACAAGAGGCATTTTTAAGTGCAAATATAAGATACTCTCTTAAATTTGTAGGGGTGGAAAAGTACCATTGCAGAGCAAAAAATGAGGTCGTTGCCAAGACTGCCGTCTTTACTGTTCAAACATCATTTCATTTTATATTTCTGTATTTCAAGCAAAAATTTCAAAGTAAATCCCAACTTTGTATCATCTAAAAATTTTATTCATGCTCTGTCCAACTGTTCCTTACAGAGACACTGAAAAAGAATCATATGTTAACCTTCTTCCACCACCTTAACTTTATGCATGCTCAATAACCAAATGCCTTCTGCAGGTCTGCCAACAGAATGGTAACAGAGCTTTTATAAAAATCTGGGAGGAAAATTTCCTGCTTTGCCCTAAAGTAGGGTTGGCCCTCAGTCATTAACTGCCACCATTTCTTTACTGCTTTTCTGGTTTGAGGGCTGACTAAAAGTGCATCAAAGGACAGGTAAATGACAGCTAAGGACAGCTAATTCAGAGAACCAAATACCCATACTTCAAAATTCCTCATTCCACTCCACTGTACTGCAGTAACTAACACTTTAATTCCAAGGAACATGCTCAATTTACAGTGCCGCCAAATCTCAAAGAGGTCTCAGTAACATGTCCATACCTAACTAATTCTGGAATCAGAAATTCATCAGAAGAAGGGCTTTTTCACAATCAATCACCTCATTTTCAGATGTCTCTAGCATTTTTTAATAGCAAAATGAGTAATAAATGCTTATGACACAAGAGTAAATTACTTCCCATTAATATTCCCAGCCTCAAACTCTACCACTGCAAGACGAACTTTGGGACAGTGGCCTTTTGCGAGTCACATTTCCAGACAAGCAAGCCCTAAATGAAAAGGACAGAATTTGACATGTGGCTACAATCTCTCTCCTGTAACCACAAAATGTCTGACAGAGGGGCAGATAAAAAAGACTAGAATATTGGACTAGTTTTCATTCTGAAGTGATTTACAGTTTCACAACTGGCACATCTCCATGCTAGGTGTTTTACAGATTAAGTGTGTTATTTCTGTCTTCCAGCAGCTCCTCTCTAGCCTCTACACAGAAATGTAAAAGGTCATTTTTGATCAAGGAACCCTTAACATTTAATTGGAACATGTGAATACCTTGCAGAACAATTGGTAGGCAAGCTGAGCAAGGCAAGACATATTTACCACTTCAGCTTGGCTGAGACAGACTTCACAGCAAAATGAGCAACTTACTCTCCTGGTTATTTTTTGATTCTGGTCCTATAGGTGAGCAAATACCATAGCAGCTTTACTTTTATATGAAGGTGACTCATAATGGCCAAATTTATTATGAGACAACAGACATGCTTGATTTAGTCAATTAAAACAAAGGATTTGTACCACGGACTGTGAAATGAAAGCTATGGTAATGATTTCTGCAATCAAGAGCAATTCATAAAGCTTAGTACTTTCATAAAGTAGTATTTTCTGAAATAAGGTTTCACATATAAACAAGAAAGCATAGACATAAAAATTAGAATCAATGCCACTGCATCACGTTTTCGTTACTGATTTCTTTGCCCTATGCATAATAAACCTAAGTAGGTATAAATAATGAAAATAAATAAATTCTTGATGGAGTAAAAAACATATAGAAAATTGCTTTTGATGGGGATTTATTATTTAAATGGAGTTTGCTTCGTCAGTGTGCAGGAAAAAAAAAATAAACAGAAGCAGAGAAGGTATTTTCTTCGTAGTATATTGGAAAGACAGACCTAGATGCTAAGAGAAGCAGAACTTTAATCGATCTTCAAACAGATCACCTTTGTGCTTATCTGCACGCAAATCTATGAAAAGATTCCCCTAGTATATTAGCCGTCTTTTAAGTATAACAACACAATCTACATACAGTTATAATCCTTGGCTGAAATACCAGAGTTTCATTAAAAGCATATTCTTTGCATATATATAAGCACTAAACTGACACAGAAAACAGTGCTTCAAGAATCTGCCTTGAAGATAACTGCACCTGTTCTCTCTCACATATTGGACAAAAGCTAACCCAGAGCAGGACATAAAACTGTCAACAGCAGCAACGACCACCACTGAAATAAACCAACTCCACTGAATTACTACATAAAATACTTTACATGCATTTAGAGGCATATAAGGAACCTTACTTGAACCAATCTCTTGGTCTCCTTATATGCTAGAAAGTTAGAGGAAATGTCATACTAAACGTCATGACATTATCAAATCCCAGGGGAAGTCTACAGGAGGAAGACATACCCTTGATAGTGTCAGGGAATACTTAAGCCAGCTGAACAACCACAAATCCATGGGTCCTGATGGGATGCACCCATAACCACTACTCTTCATAATCTTTGATCAAACATGGCAACTGAGAAAGGTGCACAAGGACTGAGGGAATCATCTGTGAGGGTGAGTAGGAGCCCAGTGAGGTTGTGGAGAGTCTAACTTCAGAGATTTTCAAAACCCATCTGGACATGATCCTGGGCAACCTGCTTTAGGTGGTCCTGCTAGAGCAAGGTGGGTGTACATAGTGAGCTCCAGAGGTACCTGCCACCTTGACTGTTCTGTGATTCTGTAAAGAAAACTAATAAGTTATTTTACCTGTCACTAGGTATTTTGAACTGGAAGAGATGTATGTACAAACACAATGAGAAAATGTTTACTAGTTCTATGTAATTCATCCCGTAGGACTATACATACATAACAAGAGTCCCCTAAATTATTATATTATCTTAAACATCAAGTTTTGACTTTTCATAACAGTTTTATTTGGGTTACATGCCCAAGTACTAGCAGTAAGGGGCCTGCAGGGCAGCTTCTGTGAGGAGACAATGTGACAAAAACATGTGGTAGCACACGACCAGAGCAGGGGATTGAGCCCTTCAGCCAGGAGGGTGGTACCTCTGGGGAAGTACACTCACGAAATGTGAAAATGTTGCACAGCAGAGTGTGAAAACCACAAGTGAGGGACAAGCCTGCAGACACCAGGGACAGTGAAGGGAGGAGGAGGCGCTTCAAGCAGCAGGGCCTGCAGCCCTTGAAAAGCCCCATGCTGAAGCAGATACCAACCTCATAACCCACGAAGACCCCATGGAAAAGCAGCTGGAGATGCCCTGAAGGAAGCTGCAGCCCACTGGCAGTCCATTCTTCTGCATTTTCAACTGGCAATAAATAAAATTAATTTTCCTCAAGTCAATCTCTTTGCTCATTATGGTAACTGATAAGTGATCTCCCAGTCTTTGCCTTGAGCTGTTCCACCTTTACTTTCTAAGCTCATCCTGTTGAGGAGGGAGAGTGAAAGAGCAGCTGAGCGGGGATCTGGCAAGGCCAGTGAAGGCTAACCCATACTATATCCCATGAAGAGTAAAATAAACAGGCCATACTCAGTAAGTGATTGACACAACTGTTCAGACTCTAATTTCACCGAAGTAGTAATGCAGCCATGAAACAAGGCAAGTCACTTTTAGACGTGACTATGCCAATCTAGCCTCAACTGAAATTTCAACTTGCAGTGCAGAACACGGTCAGCAAGTGATAATATCTACCTTTGATAACTACCATCCATTCATTAAAAAACAAACACCAAAAAATCCCACCTGGTCTAAGCATCAGTTCCTTACTAATAAGTGAATATATACTATTATAATTGAAAAGAGATTTTATATTCAAAAAATGTATACAATAACTCTAACTCTTCATAAGCCAATGACTGCAGGTTGTATCTAAGTCAAGTTATCTTGACAGGGATGAAAAGACGACATAAGACACAAATGCTCATGTTCATGATTTGAACATCAACCAAAGAAAAGATTTATTGCTTAACCACAATAATTATAAGAAGAAAGACTGAGACCCGTTGTGAATTTACAGGTACTTAGCACTTACCAACAGAATTACTATCACATACTATTAGAAAATTATTTGGAAACATTCGCTCCTGAGAAAATCTAGTAACGCAAATTCAAAAGTTGAGGTGCAGTTTTCAACAGTGGCCTTCTCAATTTAACGTAACAATAACTCCATATTGATTTCCGCAATTCATTTCTCAAGAAAAAAAACAAAAAACAAAACACATGACAGAAGTAAATCAAATTTAGAGGAATCAACAAAACTAAGGAACTATTAAAAAACAGAAATACAAAACAACCCAAAACCTACAGAAAGCCTGACCAATTCAGAAAAGCCAAAACCAGGTAAAAAACTATTTTTAACACATATTTTGAAGACATAACTAAGGAAGCTAAAAGCTACTTTTAAAATCACCAAAAAATGAAACACAGAAATAGAAAAAAGCAAAAAAACCAAAACACTCTCAGAAATGTGGGCAACACATAAGATTACCCTTCAGTAATATTTTTTTTAATAAGCAACTATTATAAATGTGATTGACAGAAAAAATAAAAGGAATAAGAATAGCAAGCACCAAAAGTAACAGCTCTAACATTCTGATACTTGTGGGGAATATTGTCAAAATAGCACTCCTTCTCCTCACAGACATAAAAGGTTACGACAAGACAAGGTCAGGTGATAGATCCAGTTATCTGAAATAAAAGCAATAAAGTTATCTTTCCTTTAGTTTCCTCCCTCTCCCAACTCTTTTGCTATTCTAGAGAAGAAATGCACATATTTCAAATTGGAGACTGCCTGTCTAGAGTAAGGGAAAGAGAAATTAACAGAACAACTTGGAGAAAAATATTGTCTGCACTGAAAGTCTTTTTGGTTTTAAGAAATTGGCTTAAGAAATAAAAAAAAAAAAAAACAAACAACCAGTTAAACAGAAAAACAGTTCAATAATAATAGAGTAAAAGCCCAAGTAAGAGCCAACACAGAGGATGGGGACCTGGGATGGGGGCAGTAAATAACAGTGACAAAGGTAGCTTTAATCCAAGGCTATCCCTTTTACTGACTCATGTATTTGTCAAGATTACCAACAAACCTCAGTAACTACAGACAGTATCTTATACTCAAAACTGTCAACATACCAAGAACCATGAAGCCTGAAAAATTTTCTAATCATATTTCAGTGAACATAAATTCTTCAAAAAGCACTCACATCTAAAAAGATTACAATTTACAGTCTATTTTGTAAATGCATTGTGTACAAATATCCACTTAATGGATAGACAGAAGACAATCTCAAGAGAAGAAATCATGGAGAATAGGGTAACTAATATTGAGAACATTATTTGTAGCAGCAAAACATTCAAATTACCCAAAGAAGACAGGAAACTGTA
Organism: Irena cyanogastra; assembly: GCA_013397155.1. Taxonomy (NCBI): domain Eukaryota; kingdom Metazoa; phylum Chordata; class Aves; order Passeriformes; family Irenidae; genus Irena; species Irena cyanogastra. Next base: position 79,400 of record VWZV01017067.1, on the reverse strand, counting down.
CTTATGCAAATAAATATAGTTGGGTTTGACATTAATTAAAACATTAATCCTTCCTGTTTGCAAGTTAAGACCCTAGATGTTATGTTTTCCAAAACCAGTGAAATCAAAGGAACATGCTTGGCCAAGGTCAGGTGCTCTTGATTTATTATTAGGCTCTAACAGTAGATACTACAGAACACTAGAAGTTCACATAGAGGTACCATCCTAATGTAATCACTCCTCTCTCTGGGGGTGTGATGTGGCAGCCGGAAAAGCCCTGGTGCAGATTTTCAAAGTTATCTAAGCAACAATATTGGCTTGAGAGCACTTTGTTACTATCGCTACACTAAGCTCAGGTTTTACTTTTCTTTATCTAAGAGCTCTAAGACCAGTGCTGCTCACACAAGTAACATATTTTTTTCCAAGTTTCATTTTATGCAATTTAAGTATCACGGATGGCAATAAAGGAAGTACTTAATGAAAACTGACTTCCCTAAACAAAAAGAGATACTATTCCACACCTGTTAGATCCATTTCCTACCTAGTCAGGGTTCTGAATCTAGAGCAAGACCATTTGAAAAACAAATCAAACTAAGTGTGAGTGGGACAGGAAAACATATGACAAAGACAACAGTAAAACTAGCTAGTGAGGCAGATATTCTGAAATATGAAAAAAGCAGCAAAGAAAAACCCAAATCTTTGAGTAGGATATGAAGGTTTAACTACTGTAGTAAAACACATTTTAAACAGAAGTTAGAGAATGAGTGACACAGTTCTCATGAGACATGCTTCATTTGAAGTGCTGATACTCATTTAAATCCTACGTCACCTTACAGAAGGTTCACACAATCTGGAAGACATACCTGCTCATAACATGCCACCAGATTTCCCAACTACAGTGCACTCTAACTCTACAATTATAGGCTTATTTTGAAGTGTTGTACATCTCACACGTTCTACATTGACAGTAGTACAAAGAAATGGTCCTTTAAAGTATGAGGTTATAACCAAAGATTATTTAGTAAGATCAGTTACAATTCATTTATATTGAGACACTTAAGGGGAAGTAACAAAAAAAAAAGTTAATGTTTTAGTCATCTTCTTGAAGCTTAAGGTTTCGAAACGCAATAAAACATTCACATAACAAATCCATTGAGAATACTAGCAAGTTTTCTACTACTTCATTGTGTAAAAAGTGAAAGAACTGGTGCTGGAAGCTAATTATTTACTCATAAGCAGCATAAACAGGATAGGGACAAACCTTAGTAAAAGCCACTTGGGGAAGACTCAAGAAGAAAACATTCCCATAGATCAAAAATCCTCTCCCAGGATCAAGCAGTGGTATGAGACTAAGCACAGACACTTGAGAGAAACTATGCCAGATCAAATCAAGTTTTCCAAAACAAATTGCCTCATGCTTACAATGAATTTCTGATCCAGCTGCTACTGCAAGAAATAGTCACAGGTAAACAACTGAACAGGCAACTTCTACATTAGCCAACTATGAAATACACTTTTTGGCAGGCAAAAAGATGGTGAAGAAACACTACAGTATCAAAACAATTACTAGAATAAACACACAAGACCCACATGGCTATCACAACAGTAGGAGTACATCCAACAAGCTGCTAAGACTTTTGCAGGTGGCCAAAAAACCATCACCAATTCTCTAACACATTGCTAGCTCTGATGCCTATCAAAAAATAGAGACTGAGTATGGATTTTTTTTTCCCAGTCTGATTAGATTCAAAAGCCAGGTAAGGCAACTAGAAGGACTGATCACCAATTCACTACATATGCCCATAATTTCCACTGATATGTATCGTGATAGAAACTAAAGTACAAAAATCTATCTAGTAATATAGATAATGTAGGATTGCATTATCTATCTGCAACATCCTCAGGAATAAAAGGCCAAGTATCGGACACATAATACTGCTAGAAGCTCAACCTCCAACTCAGAGATGTCTTTTGAAGACCACATAAAAACAGTAATGGATGTCTAAAACCAAGTACAAATTTTTTTTTTCTTCCTTTGCCACAAGCAGAAGATTTGATAGCTATTTACTGTTTTCAACTTCATTTCTTTCGAAGATGAAACAGATCGCATCATATAAAAGCAGTTACAAAGAAGCAACATGCACTCAGCACCCCATGGGAGGAAAAAAGCAGGTATCAAAGTCCTCAGTACATGTCACTCCTGCAAAAGTATCTACCAATGTGCCTCATGCCAACCTGTGTTGCATGCAAAGGGCTATCATGAAATATACATCCCTACTTTCTTGTCAGAGGAAGATACATTGTGAACACTCTTGTAGAGTATCCTCTGCAACAGAAAACAGTTACACAAAAGGAAATGTTGTAAATTTTAGTCCAATCCAGAATACCAAACTACAAAATTGAAATAAAATCATCCTTTATTTATGAAAAAAATATAAACAATGAAAAGATAAAAATAGACCACAAAAACAAATTAGGACAGTGGATAGACTGAGTATACCTACTGCTTTCCTATTCAGTGGGCTAAGAGCACTCCTGGTATACCAGAACCATTCCTTACCCCAATTTTGCAGCTCACATACAAACCCTGTATCAACTAACTGGATCTGGGACTTCCCCATGAAGGTGAAATGAGTGGCTAAGATCTCACAAAAAGTTAACAAACCTTATATTTTGTTGGTAGTACACTGGAGCATTCACATCTGCCAGTGGATGATGTGCCAGTTCTGATGGTTACAGGACTGAGGTTCATTGCATTTCACAGGGTCCCATCCTTATCTCTAATAAATAAATTAATTACAGATAATCACTAGGAGAGACAGGAAAGGGGAGAAAATAGAAACTTGTTATACTTCTTTGCAACAACTGGCTTCCTACTTGTCTTTTCCGGCAAAAGTGCAGGTAGCTTAAGCATATGAATACATTACTCGGTATGACTTGATGGCAGGAAAAGCTTTCAAGATGACAGGGAGCCAAATATTCTTCTGGGGTTCCTGCTATCACTGTGAGAAGAGTTGTTACATATCCTGCTGATTTGGAAACTTCCTGAAAATGGATTGCATTAAAACAGGTACAGGCTACCCAGAGGCTGCATAAAGATCATCCAGATCATTACACCTGTCAGAGGCTGGAGTCATTCAGAAAGCCCATTCTCCACTTCAGCAGCCCCATCTAAACAGTGAGGATGCCTGACTGCTCCCAGAGAATGACAACTGGTTTTGCATGGGAGGTATTTACAGAAGTGATGCAAAGCTTCCAGCCACAGAAAGCCGTACATGCCTCTATGAAAAACACACATTCGTGACTAAAGAAATCTGGGAACTTCCTCTTTCCCTTCCAGCCAGCAACCAAGTAATACAGCCGGCCCAGCCCCTGTCTCAGCCAAGCCAGAGCCGGGCAGCCTCTACTGCAAAACCAAACAGCGCCGACCACAAAGTGCCCGCCAGGCCCTCTCCCACCTCCTCCCCCCACCATCAACTACAGAACCAAAAAAAAAGAAAATACCACAAACCAAACCAGACCAAATAAAAACCTTTATCTTTAAACAGACTTCTCTCCCTAAGTAAACTAAAAAAAGACTAGAAGTAGTAAACTAACTAAAATTTTAAGTTTTGTTTCTTTACGTTGTCACTAGGAAAGAAAAGGTTGCAAGGGGAGAAAAAGTGTCCTAAAAGTTTTATTTTAATTTTTATTACTTTTTCTTTTAGTTACTGTTGATAAATTTCTCTTTATACCCTTTAAAGTTTTAAGGCTACTTTACCTTTCTCCTAATCCTATATCACAACAAAAAATATGTAAATACATTCTAGTAAGTGCACTAGTGACTATCCAACACTAAACCCACCACACTCACTGGTACATTCACTGAGAACTCTCAAATTAGCAAACCAAAAGCACTACAGTTACTGACTGCTAAAGAAGGTTGCCCCACACAGAGATGAAGTGCCCAAATGCTCTGAGCCCGTGAGCTGTATCTGAAGCTGTGGTATGGGATGCAGTGAAGGCTTTCTTTGGCATTCCAGCTGCTAATGAGCCAGAGCAGCGATCCACATACTCATGTCAAGTTCAGCAATACACCCTCACAGTATTGCCACTGAGGTATCGACACAGACCCACAATCTGCCATAGGCTGGTAGCCCAGTATTTGGAAGACCTCAATACTCTCCCACACTGTAAATAACTCTGTTAGAGGGATGATGTTATCTACATCACTGAATAAGAAGTGGGAGAAGCAGTGAGCAATGTCACTGAGGCAATGTAAAATGTCTGGGAAATGACTTCAAGAAAAGCTAGAGAACTACCACAAGAGTAAAATTTGGAAGAATAATTTGGCAGGGACTTTACAGAATGTTGCTCAAATCAGCTGAACAAAGTATACTTTATACAGCAGAAATGGAAAGTAGAAACACAGGAAATTCTTGATTGTCTATGATGGTTTCAGAAGCAATGTATATCCTAGTCGGCCCAGATATGAAAATCATTGTATAATATAATAAGAAAAAAAGATAAATCATTATATAATATAATAAGAAAAAAGAAAGTCAAGTGTAAATGGTGCATTTCTAAGCTCCCAGCTGAAACAAAGTAAGTGCCTTACAGGAGAAAACAGAACGAATTGTCTTGGGTAACAACAGCGTGCCTCTACTTTGGGCACAGCAGTTCCTACCATATGAGTAATTAACACAAGAGGAGAATGTTTCAGTGATCGGACATCAAGAAATGTAAAAGAAAAATTGCAATGGAAAGCAGCATCCTTTGAAATGGCTGAGCAAACCCTCCTAACCTACCAAGGAAAGGGAGCAGCAAGCAATACATTAAATTAACAGCTGTATCTATGGTGCTGGAAGAAAAATCAGCTTCAGAAGTCTTTTTTGACTCTTGGGCAGCATAGAAAGGTTTCACACTGTGGTCTAGGAGATGACAAGCAGATGATTTTAAATCTCACCAGGGACTGGTGCATAAAAGCACTGCTTACTTAGCCATGAGAGATATGTAGATGCCTATACTGCAAATCATGGTGAGCTACTGCAGGAACGCAATGCTGTTGCTGATCAACTATCTAAGACATGTATTTCTGCAATAACCACTAGTGATGATGTGTTAGTTGAGTGGACTCTCTTAGGAAATCAAGTCATTCAGGGATATTTGCCACCCACAAATGGGGACAAAACAAGACGCCACCCTTGCTCCAGAGAGACCATTCTAAATGTCTTTTAAGAATACCTGCAAATAACGGAAGCAAGAAAAACTGCCACAACAGTTGTAGGGAAAGATAGAGCACTAGGTGGTCCCAGGCCACACTTGACATATTACACAGGGCCACTTCAAAAGGCCAAGGTTTGCAACAAATACTGGTGCTGGCAAATGCATCTACAAGCGCCTGACTGTACTGCCTACCTCCCCTGCCAAGCAGAAGGTCATTATGAAAGGCCTTCGCTTTTTAAAACAATGGTTAGGCATTCCCACTTGCATTAAATCAAATAAGGGTTGTCATTTCCAGGAGAAATGGTCCAGTTGCAGGATGGTGAACACCAGGTAACATGAGTTTATCACATATCACTATCAACCTTGAGGAGCCAGTTTAGTAAAGCATATTAAAAGACTTACCAAAAACCAGTTGTGAATTCTTCCACCTACCTGCTCTTTGGTGGATTTGGTCAACAGTGCTGACAAGAGCATTGCTAATTCTGAATAGGAGGGTGTGAGTCCAAGGTTACAGCAATTACAATCTACTGTCAGGTCATCACCACACAGCCACAGACACTAGGTATCTGTCTGAGATAGAAGAGGGGGGTGTACCTTGGTACTGGAAGTACAATTTTGTTTACAGTGATCACTGCCAAGATACTGGCCCAGGTGCCAGAAACTGCATCTTTAATTTCAGAACACATTGCCAACACTCCTTAATATGTTCTACAACATATATTCTGCAAAAATTATGCTTCCCATTCCTTCAATGGAGAGCAGATGTGGGCACTCTCCCTGGGAATTCTCACCATTACATTAAAGATGCAGCAACATCTACTGGAAACCTGGGAGTGACAGTGATGCTCAGTCACACCTGCCCAGCATAGTTTTGGGCACAAAGGACACTCCAGTGGGAACTAAAAGGCCAATAGAGCTGATCAACATCAAAGGATGACCGCAAAGTGAACCTCAAAAATAGCTGTGTGGGGGAAGATCTCCATGCTCTGATGACTCTTGAAGAGATTGCTTTACCTTGCCCTTGCAATGTACTACTGACCTCTTACAGAGCAAAATAACCCTCATTAGTGAGAGTTATCAACTTTCTTTCATACAAACTAAAATTTTGAAACATCTTTGGTATGCTAGAGTTAAGTAAGTCCATTCCATGAAAAAAAGACCGTAATAACTCACTGCCACTACAGGAAGAGCCAATTTAATTTTGATTCTCTCTCAACACTGGTTGTCAGAAGCGTGTGGTGGAGGGGTTGCACATGTGCCACTTCCAGGAGGCAACTAGGTGAAGATGGGAGAAAACCTTGTCTCTGGAAAGACTTTGCCTGGCAACCATTTCATGTGCCATCTCACATGGGACACGCAGGCAGCAGACCACCAGGGACACTGTACCCTCCACAGCAGTTCTCCAATCAGATGGAAAAGAGTCCAGTGGAACACTGGATGGGGCCAATGGTCTCCTGTCAGGAGGCAGACCTTGGAAGGAGATAGGGGGCATAAAAATAACTGAGTCACAAGCTCTGAGGCTTTTTTGAGTCAGGACTTTCTAAGTTGGGGCTTTTGGTCTTGTCTTTTTGCCCAGGCTTGAGGTCTGTGTCTTACTCTGGCTCTAGCCCATTTTTTGTCCTTTTTGCCCTGGCTCTAGCCTGCCTTTTGGCTCTTCTACCCTTGCTGGCCCTTACTCTCCCACAAGTACTCGCCCTCCTGCTTGTTGGGCGTTTGGCTGGACACTAGCTGACCGCCGAGCCTTGTGTGTAGTCTGTGTCCTGCCCTACCCCTCGCTAGTCCCAGCCACTGCCTGTCCTGCCTCCCTATGTTCCTGGCCGACGCCCTGGGGGCCTTATTCCTGCGCTCCTGCCCGCCTCTAACCCTGCTTCACCGATGCAGCCTGCCGCCACGATCCCCACCGCAAACCTACCCAGCATTCTGGACCGAGCACCCCCTCACCCACCTCATGTCCGGCTGCCCGTGGCCGTGGGAGCTGTGCCTGTGGAGCCGTGCCTCTCCGAGAGCTGTACAGGCTCTCCAGAAGGCAGCGTGCACACACGCCCCGACACTTGCATGTCTACGGCACTCCCTGACGTCTGGTAGTCATGCTCGCTTTTTCTCTCTATCTCCCCCCATTCTTTTTCATCTTCCTTCCTCNGGAGGGGTTGCACATGTGCCACTTCCAGGAGGCAACTAGGTGAAGATGGGAGAAAACCTTGTCTCTGGAAAGACTTTGCCTGGCAACCATTTCATGTGCCATCTCACATGGGACACGCAGGCAGCAGACCACCAGGGACACTGTACCCTCCACAGCAGTTCTCCAATCAGATGGAAAAGAGTCCAGTGGAACACTGGATGGGGCCAATGGTCTCCTGTCAGGAGGCAGACCTTGGAAGGAGATAGGGGGCATAAAAATAACTGAGTCACAAGCTCTGAGGCTTTTTTGAGTCAGGACTTTCTAAGTTGGGGCTTTTGGTCTTGTCTTTTTGCCCAGGCTTGAGGTCTGTGTCTTACTCTGGCTCTAGCCCATTTTTTGTCCTTTTTGCCCTGGCTCTAGCCTGCCTTTTGGCTCTTCTACCCTTGCTGGCCCTTACTCTCCCACAAGTACTCGCCCTCCTGCTTGTTGGGCGTTTGGCTGGACACTAGCTGACCGCCGAGCCTTGTGTGTAGTCTGTGTCCTGCCCTACCCCTCGCTAGTCCCAGCCACTGCCTGTCCTGCCTCCCTATGTTCCTGGCCGACGCCCTGGGGGCCTTATTCCTGCGCTCCTGCCCGCCTCTAACCCTGCTTCACCGATGCAGCCTGCCGCCACGATCCCCACCGCAAACCTACCCAGCATTCTGGACCGAGCACCCCCTCACCCACCTCATGTCCGGCTGCCCGTGGCCGTGGGAGCTGTGCCTGTGGAGCCGTGCCTCTCCGAGAGCTGTACAGGCTCTCCAGAAGGCAGCGTGCACACACGCCCCGACACTTGCATGTCTACGGCACTCCCTGACGTCTGGGAGTCATGCTCGCTTTTTCTCTCTATCTCCCCCCATTCTTTTTCATCTTCCTTCCTCCTTTTTCTGTCTTTTCTAGTCCTCCGTAGTAGGGCAACTCCCTCTTTTTCTGTTACCAAGAAACGGTTCTCTGATACAATACTGTCTCCTTTGCCTTATTTTCATCCTCGACTATGCGTTTTCAAAGAACTCCTTGCAGTTCCCCATAGTGGAACACGACACACTACCAAGCTGTGAAACTTGTGACTTATACAAAATATGAAAGATAATTGTCCTTCCTGAGAAAATTATATAGGGAATTCCTTATGGGAATTATAAGGTAATTCCACATAAATTACTACATTTTACTTCAGTTTATTAACCAACAATTTAAGCCTACTTTAGAGTTTGAGATCACATCCTAAAGAAACACATTCCCCGGTGTGCAAAGCCATCAGTAAAAACAGCCTCAAGCCATTTCCGCAGGTGGATCCTTACCACGTAGCAGCAGGTGAACACAGCACACAGGTGGAGTCTAACCTAGTGTAGGAGACATGGACATACAGCACAAGACCAAACACAGGATGCAAAGATGATTGAGGGACTACAGCATCTGTCACATGAGGAGAGGTGGGACTGTTTACAGCCCGAAGAGAAGGCCTGCTTAGGATGAGGTGAAACCTAATCAATACACGTAAACAAAAGACTGATCAACATGGAATGAAAGCATGTCAGACTTTCCACGGCAGCGTCCACAAACAACAAAAGAATCAACTGGGATAAATTGAATCAGAAGAAATTCAACATGGAAAAACAAATACACTTGCTCATTATATGAGTGGTTAAGCATGGGGAAAGGCTGCCAAGAGGAGCTGTGGAGTCTCCACCCATAGAACTACTCAAAACCTGAGCGAACAGTCATATCCAACCTGATATAGCTGCTCCTATTTAACTGAGGGTGGAGTTACACTACCTCATCTCCAAAGGCTCCCTGCCACCTCAACCACTCTGTTTTCCTATATTAATCTCACAGCGAGAAAGCTGGGTGAGATAGTCAAAGAAAAGACTAAAACCCCCTTTTTTTGGTCAAAAAGAAACAAAACTGGAAATCACTGTTTAATTAGCATTCTGGTAACTGTCATGTGTAATAAAAGCTATGTTATTTACTAACAGCTGTTATAAGAGCAGCTAGGTTCTCCCAAACTAGATACTACAGCAAATTAACTCCTGAAAGACTACAGTAAATTAACATTGATAAAATGGTGATTGAAATACATTGACATTGTCTCAATACAAACAACAAGCAGAAAGCAAAAAGTATTTCAAGTCAGGATAAAAAGGATGGTTTAAAATCCAGCATAAATCCTTAATCTCTTCCATAATGAGATTGGGATTCTTATTACCATAAAATCCATCTCCTTAATTTGAGGTCAGGCTACAACCTGCTTCCAAAAGGAATTAAAACCAACTGAATCTAACCAATCTGAATACAAATAATCCATGAAAAACTAAAGAATATAGCAAAGAAGTCTGCAACAGAGCTGAGATTTACAACGAACACTATCTTTCCCACCTCCCTTTAAGTGGACTGCTGTAAGCAGGCAAGGATGACTTGATCTGTTTTCAAACAGATTCCTTTTCTTCACTCCTGCTTTAGGGCACATGAACAAGGTTCAGGGAGAACTCTATTAAAGCAAGCTCATTTGTAAAGCAAAATAATCACTGACACTCTGGAACAGTCACAAAGCAATAGGCATTGTTGTTGTTATGGATAAAACACTGGACTACAACTACCTTCAGTACCCAAATAGACGTAAAGGTGCAGTTTCACTAAGAACTGGGAAGGGGTACAGAGAGGAACCACAAATGACAGATGGGTATGTGCTTCTGAAAGAAAAGGCTATGGATTCCTGAAAAGATGAGGATGAAGAAGGTAAGCATAATTGTATACCAATTATGCTGAATTACGAATGCATGTTAATGAATCTCACAGAACAAAGTATTTGACTATTCACAATAATTATTAATGTAATCCTTTAAATATCTGCTAAAGACATGGGAAGTAATACATTTACTGTGGCACGAGTTAGTTGTATGACCCACTCCACTCAGTCTTTCCTTTCCTCTTACAACTCACTACACATTAGCCTGATTTTCAACCTTAGTCTTTCACTTCAGTTTTTTTCACTTCCTAGTTCATATAAACGCAATTCCAGTTTTCTTTCCTTGATTCAGATCTTTGTAAGCCCAGCCCAAGAGTTTACAGAGTTTCTCCCTCTCCTACCAGACCATGGTCCCAGTAGTATCTACAGACACCACATTTCTTTGCACAACTAACCCCTATTTGCTCCCACAGACTGGCCTTCAATGCAACTCTTCCAACTCCTCCCCAGTTCACCTACTTCTCCTTACAGTCTCTTCTAGTCTGTTTGCACTCCTCTTATTCTCTCCACAGCAAAACAACACCTCAACCTCCAACTGGAAGACTTCACCACCAATACCCAGTAACTTGACAATGTTAGTCTGTAGACCACAGAAACTTACTGTGGGAACTATCAGCCAGCCTTCAAAGCCTTCAAGGCCGACAATCATCCTGTAGTTCAGAAACGTACCTCAGACCTACTGCTACATAAGGAGTATATGAATACACCTTAGTTTCAATAAAGTTGCTTTATTAAAACTGAATCAAAGAGAAAAGGAAATTGAATAGTTTCTGAAGTAAAAAAATAATTAGAAGCAAAGTGGCAGAAAAATATATACTTATCTACATTATCTCAACTAAGTATACCATTTTTCTTCAAGGAAACAAAAGATCATTCCCCAAAACAAAAGAAAATGCAGTGGAGCTGGTCAGGGGTGGGGGATAAACTATTTTTTCACCCACACTACAACATGGGGGATTATTAAATGTGAGGAAAGTAGTTTAGAAGATGTAAAAAAAAAAAAAACCAAAACAAACCTCAAAATGAATGGCTAAACAAAGACAATTGAAACAAGATTTCAAGTGGTAATTTCATTAACTGTTTCATAAATATAGTCTTATATCTGAATTTCCTCTGATTCAGCTTCATTCCTCTTCCTTGTGTCCTATCACTGTTCCCCAGAGAGAGCTGCACTATCTGCTCCACTTCATCCTTTGAGGAAGCTGTAGTCTGCAACAGAGTCACATTCAGCCTTCTCTTTTCCAAGCTGAACCAAATAACCTCTTAGTTTTCCCAGTATTTAATGAAACAAGGACAATCTGTACTTTTCAGCCCACTAACACGAAGTCAAAAGTAAACATGACTGTTCTCTGTATAGAAGCATATGCAGAGAACAAAGTAAGAATTAAGCTACTGAACAATACTAAACAAGAACAATGAGAATATATATGAAAAGTCAATAATTTAGATTGAAAATTAGACTGATATTTTTGAAACAAGCCAGAAAGGGTATGCGGTGGGCCCTAACTTTTAAGATGAGTAATTGTTTTATCATATGGATCAAAGGATCCTACTTAGAGGTCTGCAACACAAAGCAAATACACAACTAACAAACCCCCCCCATTTTTATACAAGGGTGGAAGGGATAAGAGCAAAACAAATCTTCTAATCTTCTATAGTTTTGCAGTGGCCCTCTATTGTTAACCTGGTCCTGTGCTTTTAAAAAAAAAAAAAAAAAAAGAAAAAGTTTCACAAACCTTAAGTCCAGTGTAAACACTTCCTCATAGTCTCTTTTTGTTCCCAAGTATGAAATACTAATAATCCCTTTTTTGTTCACATATGAAGACCTGAGGCATACACAACACAGAAGACTGAAGGCAAGTAGGTGACTTACAACATATGACCATCAGGAGAAAACTTTTTTTTTTGCTTATTCAAGTCTTGATTAACTAGACAATTGTACACAGACAAAATTTTGAGATACCATTGTTTTGTAGGGATTTCTACAGTAAAGTACTGTACTTGTATTAGTACACTAGGAAGGCAAATGTACAACAGCACAGACTAAAACACTAGAACGGGACCGAGACAAACAAGTGGACCCATCACATCCAAAAAAGAATATTGATAACTGTGGAGTGGAACAGGGAGGCAGTGATTGAGTATGAGATCATACCACATCCATGGATCAGCAAATGTGGAATGACAACATCACCTTCAGCATTTTTTTCCAAAGGGAAGATAAATACAGCAAAGATCACACAACATTATTACCAGTCAAGAATAAATCAAAATACACAGTGAGGACTTGGTAAACACCATCCCTTTCTCCCCGTCACTGCAAGTAATCATACGGATGAGATAGACATCTGTCCTAGTCCTCATAAATGTAGGACTGCAAAAGCAAAAGTATGAAAGGACAAAAAAAATCTATGAGATTTCAAATACAAGTTTATGAAAATTGATTTGTTCAAAAGTAGAAGTCCACCTATCCAGTATTTCCACCTATCCAGTGATCCACTGTGAACTGCTGCACTTTAAACTCTCATCTCATATGGTGACACACTCTGTTTGGCTATTGCAGAACCTTGGTATCTTAAACCAGAGCACTTGCCAAGTGACATCTGTTGCCTAAAACACAGGAACTTCACCACTGCAGCAGGAACAGCCTAAGTTATTATTTACTGCAAAATACACTCTGTCCTTTGCACAAAACAGTGGGCTCTGCTGCATATTTTCATTGCTAATAATACATTAATGGGTGGTGGGAAAGCAAAAAAACTCCCTCCTCTACAACACACAGCAAGTGCTCACAGGGCTTGGAGTACTGCTGCAACAGAGCTCTTCCAACTAATGACTGTTAAGTGTCTTCCTTAGAAACTCACTGACGGACATTCACCCATTAAATAAACTGGAAAAGCTTGCTTTCTTCTGGCATCTCTTCATATACAAACTATGTGTATCTGTTCAAAGGCTAGTATTCAATTTCATTCACAGTCTCATATAGTTTTGAAGGAGAATCTCTATCCAGCTTATGTTTCTCAACACTAGTAATAATAAACCCCAACATTTTATATGTACACTTGAAAAACAGTGCCTAAAAAAACTGCACTAATCACAAATTTTGCTTCCCATATATATGCGATTTTTGTGAGTACTTGTTCTCTGCTCACATGACACCAAGTTATATCTCAAAATCCTACTTCATTTTACTTTATGCTTCCAGAATGTTGTCATAGCAAAAGCACTCCATACTTGCATTCCCACATACCTTTAATACAAATTCACATTGAAATATCTGTTACGCATAAGTTAGAAAGTAACCCATAAAATTTGAGATCTATTGAATCAAGTTTTTCAAGTAAAACTTTTACATCTTTATGCAGGAAAACACTTTTAGTTGATTCAACATGTCTGAACAACATAAAAATAACACCTTCTCCTCCTTACCTTGGCCCATTGGAAGAAACTGAATTTGAGCACAGGCAAGTTTGACAGGAAATGAAATAGAGTCCTTCACTTACCACAGAGAAATTAAGGGGGTTATTCATTACAGTATGTTGTAAATTCTCACTATCTTTCTGCTATGCCTGCTAACGCCCTATGCATTTCAATTTTTTATGCCCCAACTGCCTTAGAAAGGAGCTAAAAAATAAAAAGGAGGACAAAAAGAGGGGGAAGTGTGAGAGGGGGAAAAAAGGTAAAAAGTGGTGAGGAAAAGCAAAACAGAGAGGGGAAGGGTGAAAAGGGGAGGAGATGACAGAAATGGGGGAAGGCAATGAAAAAG
>VWZV01017067.1:35274-65539 GCA_013397155.1 Irena cyanogastra | reverse complement strand
GAAAAAGGTACTGGGGAAAGAAAAAGAAGGGAAAAAGAAAAAAGAATAAGGGCAAAAAGGAGAGAGGAACAAGAGGACAAAAAGTAAGGAAAAGGAGAAAAAAGAGAGGAGGAAGACATGGAAAAAAAAGAGAAAAAAAAGGAGGAGAAAGAGAGAAAAAAGGAGAAAAATACTTAGTTGTGCCTTGAAAAACACTTTGCATTCATTTGATTGGCTCAAGCTCTGGAGCATGAAGAAAATACTTCTTACTACTTAGAGAATGTCCAGTGTTTCTTTCTGCCACTTTAACATTAGATTGAACTTGGATGCCTTAACTACAGACATATTTTAAATTATTCAAAATATTTTGACTATACAGATTGTCATACTAGACCAGGCGGGTAAACTACTTTAGCAACAATTTGTTCAGATCAGCCAGCACTATACCTTGTCCTCAAGACACAAGTCAACTAACATAGTATAGCCTATCGGTACCAAACAGAGTATGGTAGATATGGTGCAACCGACTCTTTTAAGTATTTAATCCTAATTGTTAGCAATTGTACTAGAAATACTTTTCCTAGCTTGTTTGGCTTCATTTGTGAAACATTTCAAAACTCTGTTTGTAGTAGTAGTAACTTTGGATAATACTACTATAAGCATCCCATGAGATTTATTTATCTTTAATATCACAAGCAATGGTCAGATCCAATTAAGAATTAAATGTAAACATGGCAAGTTATGAAATTCCTTTTAAGTATAGTCTTAACTGCATTGTGCATGCCATCATTTTTGAGTATGCAACCTGACTACTTCTATCAATCTATAAAATGAGAACTTCAGAACAAATCCTGACCTCTTGGCAGCTTTTGAGCCATTACTACACGTAAAATGGAAGCAACATAATAAGAATTGTCTTCATTAAGTATGCATTTTACAACACAGTTCCTTTGGATTCACCTGTTAAGGAATCAAGAAAAAACATCCTCTCTGACCATTACATGGTATCAGCCACATGCAGGAAAATAACCTCCACAACAAGCAGATTCCATCCTATCTTGTATTATTTGACACATGGGAGCCTTGAGACTCTCTCACTTCACAAGGAAGCAGATAAAGCATCAAAATGATGGGTTTGTATTTTGGATTGGATCTCTGAGACGACTTTAAGCTTGTTGGCACATACGCTTGTGCAGACCTCTGCCTCCATATGTTAAAGGAAGTATCTGCTTTTGGCTACTTGCTAGCCCTTACCTCCTAGACCTCTCATTTTCACCTGTTCCCAACAGTGAGATTACCACTAAAGCTGAGTATTTAAGGCCTAAATTCAAACCACTTTGCATTTTTTTCTGCATGCACTAGTCAGCAAACTAGTCAGCTCCAGTCTTCCAGCAAAGTTATTTCTGAAAACTAGCTCCTGATTTCAGATTTACAGTACAAGACAGACTCATGATTTCAGATCTACAGCACAAAACAGAAACATAAATAAGAATCCAACACATAAGTACTTCAAAAACTTAAATTCAGTTAAAATTTTGGTATTAAACTGCAATTTTCTAAAAGCTATATATTTATTACTGATATTTTAATGTGAGAACCCCTGCAAAGACAGAAAAGGAGTGCCCCAAATCAAAAACGAAAAAAACACCCGATTCCTATTAAATGACAGATCACAGAGACTTGTGATATTAAAAACACCTGTTGTCTTGTAAGGAGACTTCCATTTCCATGCCAAACATTTTTTCTTTAATAAGTAGCTTAAAAATTCTAATTAATGCCAGTGATGTTTTTTTTTTTTACTCCAATCTATAAGAACACTCATCTGCAAGCATAAAGCAGGCAATGCAAAAACAGTCTACAGTGAAACCTACCAACCTGCCGATGACAGCACCTCTGTCTTTCCAGTCCATAAATCAGTTTGAGAACTGACCATGGCTTTACTATTGCTGAAGGGCTCTGGGACCCACACCTTCACAAAGCAGTTCTCACAGCACAACCACGCTCTGGCAAGTGGATAGTTATCTGGCACGTTCAAAAAGATGTGTGAATCAATTTGTAAAAGACTGATACACAAAATATACATATTTTGATAGCAATGCCTGAAAGTAATACATGAGTTTTAAAGGAACTGAATGAGGAGCGAAAGCTTACCAAAATAAAAAAAAAAAACAAACAAACAAAAAACCACAAAAAACCAAACAACCTCCCGAACAAATACAAAAAGCTATTTCCAGGGACTAGTGGGAACCATACGCAACTCGAAACAGCTGGGAGTGGAAACTAACAAAATGACAGCACTTAAACGCTTCCCATGCCGTTACACCCAGGGATGAAGAAAAGACAGCGCCAGCGGGGCAGTGCCGAAGTTCGGAGGGGCTCTGCCTCTCTGCATTCAGCCACGTTCCCACCGCCGGCATGCCGCCCGGCCCTTTAAGCCGGATCCCATGACGGCTGAGAGGCACCGGCCCCGGGACAGCCCCGCTCGCTGGTCGCAGGGGCTCGGAGCGGCGGCGCCGGGCGTCGCGGGAAACTTTGGCGGTGGGGAGCGCGCCGGGCCCCGGCCGTCCTGGGGAAGCTCGTCCCTCCCATCGGCCTCGCAGGTGACACAAAGTCCTGGCGGGGGGAAGCGGAGGCTCCGCTGCATCCGCCCCTCAGGCGGCGACGGCAGTGCTCAGAGGGGGCGGGGAGGGCGGGATGGGGCTACTACCCCCGCCTCCCAGCTCCGCAGCCGCCGCAGTCCACAGCCTGCAGAAGAAGAGCTGCTCCTGGCACCCGCACGGCCGCGGCCCCCAGCGGTGCTAAGCGGCCCCCGGGCATCCGNCTCGCGCCCCGCCCCGGTGCGGGGGACGCGGCGGCGCTCACGTCGGCCCGGTAGCTGCGCCGGGCTGCGCCGCTGGGAGGCGCTGGCCCAGCTGGCGCTGTTCCGCGCCGCGCCGGGCTGGGCCGGCCTGAGAGCGGGCCCGGGTGGGTCGGAGGCCAGAGGCGAGGGGCTGAGGTTCTCAGGGGAAGGCCTGGAGTCCTCAGGGGAGGGTTCGATGTTCGTAGTGAAGGGGCTGGGGTCCACAGGGGAGGGTCTGGAGTTCGCACGGAACGGGCTCGGGGTCCGGTTGGAGGGGTCCGTGCCGTCCGAGCCCGCGAGGAGGTAACAAAGCGCCCTGTGCCCTTCTGACTGTCCTCGGGCGGGAACGGGCGGGTGCGTGTGCGATCAGTCCCGGGGGGTGAAGCCCCTTCGTGCCGGGAAAGGAAAGGCTATGATTGCAGGGTCGCAAGCAGTGGTCAGCGAATTGAAGGCAAGGCTCTGCAGACCCCTCTGTGGGGTGTAGGGGCGGGTGGCAACACCAGCTCATCATAGCAGAGAGCAACGGTATGCTCTCCTCCGAGTGATGGGTGCTGGGCGTGGCACAAGACAGGTCTTGGTAACGAAGGATCCAAGGCAGGCATGCCGATTGTGGTTGTAAGCTTGTTGAGAGCTCCGGTGTACTTTAATGAGATGATGTTTTCAGTGAAATTCATAACATAAAATAGCGAGCTGAAGCTTGGGCATGTGTTACAATGAGCTGTATCTCAATCATACATACCCACCACATGGCAGCCCTGTTCAATATCCCTTGCGAGAGGTTTATCTGCATAGGTAAAATGGAAGAATTAGGACCCAAACCTGTATTGTTTTTCAGGGGCATTGTGATGAAGTATTTGTTTATCAAACCGGACTGTCCTAATGCACCTTAAAGATATAAAAAATATATATGGTAAAACATAATTCTGCCACCCTCCAACTAAAATAATAGCTTTTTTTCTGAGTAGATCTACCAACTTTGTTGTGACAACAAATCTGGGTAATTTGGTCTGTGATGGATGTTTCAGTATTTCTAAAAAGGCTAGATGTGTTACTAAGATGGAGCATTTTCCTCATTCATATAAAATGGAAAATTCAACACAAATTAATTATTTGAAAGCTTATTAATATTTCTTAAAGTACATCAGTGGAGTTCTGACTTGTTCTTAATTGCTTGATCCTCTTTCTAAAGAAGGTGAAAATTTGTGGGGCAGTATGCTTGCTATGTGGGACATAGCAAGCAGTTAGTGATAAATGTGTCCCAAAGATGCTTTCATTCTTTGATGACAAGAAATATTAAGCTCTTTGAACAGAAATGGTGACTTACTGGCTCCAACTGATTTGCAGAGTCACACCAGCATTTTTTGTTGAGTTCTTTGTCACACCAAGCCATCATCAAAGTTTGTGCTAGACTTCCCTTACATTATTGATCAGGCTCATGAAAATGAACACTGTAAGTGCAGAGGCCTGGTCTGAGGATTCCAGGACTTACCCTGAACAAAGCACATGGTGCTTTTTGTGAAATAACAAACTGATAAAGACCTGTTGCTGAGGAAGGGGCAACCCAAAGGCTTGCCTTCACCTTAAGCTCTATGTGGCATTACTGAAGGGTGCAGCTTCACAGTCTCTCACAGGGGGCTACATCCTGTTCTAGAAGTGTTTCCCATGCTAGCTGTTCTTATGCAATTCTTTAATTGATGTAGATTAATATATTCTCAAAGCAATCTTTGCAAAGGAAAGTATGGACAAGAATTTGGAGGACCTCAAAATAGTCCTAAGCATGTGAATGTTCCATGAATTACATCTTATTTTATGACAATGCTAGGGGCCTACAAATTCAGTCCTTTTTCTAAGTGGAGAATATCTGGCTTACAGGTAGTAATAAAAGGAATCAAAATATTGGGGGGAAAAAAAAGAGAAAAGCATTGAAAAGATAGAATATGAAATCTTTGAAAAGAAACTGTGAAAGAGACCAACCTTGGGGCCTACTAAGAGGATAGGCTTTCTGAATTTTAAAAGTTTTTTCTTCAAAATTAGAGAAAATCATTAAAATATCAGTTTTTTATGACAACCTTTGTATCAAAGTTATTAATTTGAATAGAACCTGTCAAATCTACTAGTTTTATTTATGGTTAACGTAAGGCAGTCTGCCTTAGACTCCATGTTTAATGGCTGTCTATATCATTCTACTGAATTTTCCTCAATTTGCTCATACTGCTTTTATTACTTCAAGGGCTGTTTTCATATTGGTTCACAAAGGCAATACAAATTAATACAATAAAATGTGATGTTTAATTTTTGTCTCCTTATGGAGTCTGAGACTTGGCTTACAGTGTCCTGTCCTTTGAATTTGAAAATTTCTAACATAGAAAAACAAAACAACTTTTAAACTTTATTCTGTGACTTATGCTGTTACCTCCCAGTGTAAAGTAGAAACAAGATCCTGTAAACAGGATCCTGTAAAGTACTAGATTTCCTGTAAGACTGACTTCTCTGAGTTGAAAAATTATTTCTCATCTTGCATGACTGGATATCTACTTTTATATTAGCTTTTCATGGGAAATAAAACTGTGGGGTTTTCTTTAGCTTGCCAATCTTTTCAACTGCATTAGGTCCAAATTCAGCAAGGACTTGAATTTTGAGATTAGATATATGCTAAAGCAATTAATTTTAGACCTTTGACATGAAAGTTATATAAAAAGATAGGATTGGGCTGTGGTTGTAATCTCATGATAAAGTACTTGGGCTTCCTTGTATACAGAAATAGACTTAAATTAAATTAATGTTCTAGGCTTTTGCATTCTGGCAAACTTGAAATTTTTCATTATCCATGCCTGAACCACGCTAGACCACCACTACCTGCCGTTTATAGATCTGTGAGAAAATGTTGTTTCAATTTGTGCAAAACCCTTTTGAGTCATACAGTCTTCTTGCTTATACTTCCATAACACAATGATATTGTTGTTAGCGAGCAACAGTAGTGAGTATTATATCATAAAGGTCAGTATCATATATCTTGATGAAGTATTTTAGATAGGTAAATTGATTCCAAGCTCTGAGCTCTTTGCTTTGAGCACAATTTACTCTATTTTTGCCACAGATACTTAATTTCCTTTTACTGTGTTTTTTTTAGATTTTGTTTTGTTTTGTTTTGTTTTGTTTTGTTTTGTTTTTAGGAAAAACAAGATACAAACTTTCTCTTTATTCCCTTGCTTATGTGGAAGTACAGACTGCATCATACACTGGACAGCCGCATAGAGATTTTACTTTGCAAATGGAGCAGCGTGCTAGCAACAAAAAGGATGAAAGCCTTTGAAGAGCTCCCTTGATGATAGAAATCAGCCCATGATCTCCTTCAGGCTGCAATTTTATTCATCATTCTTTCCTAGATTTTTTTCTAGCGCTCACCAAGATAAATTTCAATTTTAAAAAAGTGTCCCAGTGAAAGAGATATGTGTTATAAAGATATGTAACACAGCTGTCATTAAAGTATTTTATATCCCTTGGTATAAAGAAAAAATATACGAAACAAATACCTTTATGTTGGAGGGTTGATTTTATCCAGGTGAATGCAAATATGTAACAAATCCAGTTTTGCAAGCTGGAGCATCCTTAGCAAAACTTCAACTCTCGTGCAGTAAATAGTCTCTGCAGGCTGCAGATGAGGTAAGCTTTTGGGCCATTGCTGTTTATATAATGCCTTTCCCATGTGTAAAGGATGTTCATCTCTACCTCTGGTAGGACAGTGCTTAACGAATAAAACAATAATTCATGTCAGTGTTTTGAAGACAAATTATTCATAACAACATCTTACCTAGAGTGACGCCATATTTTGCATATTACTGAAAATGGTTTCTAATTGTTTCAGAACAGAAAATGTTTATTGTTGTATCTCTGTCATCTATTTGTGTGCTGCTATTCTACATATACACTATCCTTTGCATCTTCAAACATGACATGTCTGAACATATGTATGAGTGATCACTGGTGCCTCAATAGAGGTAATCCAGTTGTCATTAATTTGAATGTGACAAATAACTGTCCTTGGGAAATTGTTTACATTTCTTCTATGGTTTTTTGTGTGTCTTTAAATAATCTTACTCTTGCCTTTTTGCCTCTGGGATATCTACATAGGTATCTCTGAAGGGTTGGGATTTTTCCTGTTACTTACCTTTTATTTATTTGCTTGTTAGTTGTGAGGAAAAAAAAGTCAAATGTCTGTGCTAATAACAAAAGACTTGCAAAAAAGTTGAGTTGAATTGGAACTTACATTCCATCCTTCGATTGTCTCCTAAGAATTTGGTGTAGGAAAACAGTGGATTTACATTCTTTGGTCATACCTAATTGTATTAAGCAGAGACTGAGAATAGTGCCCTACTAAATTAGGGATTTAGTAGCTCACTACCAAATTCTGACTTGTTGTGTGGAAAGACCTGATGACTGAGCTGCAGATATGGTCTTTAGTGAGATGCATAATTTCAAAAGTTAATCTCTCTTACTGCAAAAATACTTTTTTTACAGAAACAGACACACCAGCAAATGAAAATGTTTTAAGAAAGTCTATCAGTAGTCCTTTTTGCTCTTGAGGGTTTTGCTGATATTACATTACATGCATTTAAGATGTACTTCCACTACCCTTTCAAGATTAAACTACAAAGTATTCACAGATTTTAGAAAACTAACCACAGGCACCCTGAAAAGAAAGGAAATCAGGTCATTATTTCTTACAAAACCTTGAAAGAAAAATAGCCATAATAGGAGATTTAAGAAGATAAAGACAGAAGAGTAGTGATGTCAAATTGTCCCATGCTTTTATGTTCCTAACTGACTATACGTATAACTGACAGTTTGCCTAGAACAAGGCAAAATCTGCTAACAAAGTCTACTGTACAAACAACAGTTTTTTAACTTTTAGAATCCATTTATTCTATGCTAACAGTGGTTTTTAAAGTAACTGCATTCAGAATCACATGAACAGAGGTAATTCTTCAAACCAGAGGAAATCATGCAGTGACAGCTGTATATAAATAAGCAGGTTTTATTTTAAAGTGTGGGAAAATAAGCCCTTGAAAAACTGTCAACACTTAGCTGTGCTTTATCTAGGGTAAATTTTGCCAGTGTTTTGCCAGGCTTAAAGCACTTTTTTATGGGTTGAGTCATGCATCCACACCTTTTGAAAGTCCAGGTAGCTCAGTTTGTCATGGGATAACTCATAGTGGGTTCCTTACAAGCTAATTATTAGATACAGTCAATGCAAAATATTACGAAATTTAATATTCTGGTCAAGGATGTGGCCTCAAATGAATGTTGAGGGAGATTACTCAGGCTCTGATATACAGTGTGACCAAGACTGTGCCACATCAAGCAGTGGTAGGATGTGGGATGGAAGCAGCTCTCACATTGTTTCACTCAGTAAAATAATCATCCATTCAAAATTAATGAAAATTAAGTTATGACACTGGTAAGAGAGGCAGTGAAAGAAATGAAATGGATCTATTTAATATTTACGTAATAATTCTGTTTTATTATTAGGAGTATTTAAATACTAACTGAGCATTGCAAAAGCAGTGTAAAGAAGATAAAACAAATTTTTGCCCCCATTTTTTACCATGTCCCACAGAATCTATAAAGTCTTCATTTCTCTAAGACTGAAAATAAAGATACCCAGTTGTGGATATAGAATGAAATTAATGATCTGCCAAACTCACCATACTATTGCACTGTTATTGAACTATCAGTCAATAAGACCCTGAATTTTAGGAGAGCAAGGCTTCAGTTGTTCATGGAATTAGTGGAAGACATCCCCTGCAAAACTACCCTCAGGGATACAGGAGCTGTAGGGTTGCCAGAGATGGCAACTGATGTTTTGTTTGAAACTAAAATGGTTTGGGTTACAATGTGTAAGAAAAGAGGCAACAAAGACAGGATAGAAGCACGGCTGAGTGACTAAGAAGGAAATGCACAGGCAGTGGGTGCAGGTACATGTACCCTGAAAAGAGAAGGCTAAGATAGTCTTTTTCCTTATTTTTCACTGACTGTCATTCTTCCTACATTTCTCAAGTTCCTGAACCTCAAGACAGGGACTGGATGAACAATGTCACATCTTAAGGTCAAGTTAGGGACCACCTAAGGAACCTGAATATATACAAGTCTATGAGAAGAAAAAAGTTGCATCCCAGGGTCCTGGGGAAACTGGAAGATAAAATTACTAAGCCACTCCCCATTGTATTTGAAAAGTCATGGCAGAGAGGTGAAGTACCCAGACTGAAGAAAAGGGACTGTAGAAATACTAGTATTTCTAAAAAGGGTAAAAAGGAGGAATACTGGGGAATACTGACCAGGCATCCTTACTTTATTAACCAGTAAGATAAGGAACAGATTCTCCTGTAAGTGATGTTGAAGTGAATGGAATACAGGGAGGTGATTAGAGACAGTCATCATGGCTTCACCAAGACCAAAATGTGCTGGATTACTCCAGTGGCCTTTAATGATGGAGGAGCTACAGACAAGAGAAGGGATACTGGTGTGTCTGCCTGAACTACCCTAAGTCCTTTGGTACGACCCTTCACAATATTCTCTAAATAAGAGAGACAAAGAAAGGCCTTTTTACGAAGGCCTGTTGTGGCAGGACAAAGGACAATTGTTTAAAAATCTAAAAGCATAAATATAGATTGGGTATTGTCGTAGTTTGACACTGGCTCAATGCCAGACACCCACAAGAGTTGCTCACTCACCTTCCTCTGCCACAGCTGGCCAAAGGAGGGAAAAGGAAAAAAAAAATTAACAAATGCTTCATGAGTGAGAAAAGGACTGGGAGAAAACACTGCAAGGGCAAAACCAGGCTCAGCTTAAATTGTAAAATTAATTTATTACTAATCAAGTCAGAGGAGGATAAGGAGAAATAAAATAAGCCCTTAAACACCTGTTCCCCCCTCCCCCTCCCTCCTTCCCACCACCAGCACAGGGAGACAGGGCATGGGGGCTTTGGTCAGATCATCACCGAGGTTTTCTTCCGCTGCTCCAGGAGAGGAGTCCTTCCCCTGTGAGGCCGTGGGGTCCCTCCCACGGGAGACAGCTCTCCGTGAATTTCTCCTGCATGGGTCACTCCCACAAGCAGCAGCCATACCACACCTGCTGCAGTGTGAACTCCCCCCATGGGCAGGCAGTCCTCTCAACACTGCTGCGATGTGGGTCACTCTTTCCACAGGGAGCAGTCCTACAAGGACAGGCTGCTCCAGCCTGGAAGCAAGGGCCCTCTCTCCACCGGGTCTCCCACTGGATCACAGCCTCCTCCAGGCATCCACTTGCTCTGGCATGGGCACCTCCCCCACGGGCTGCAGGTCGATCTCTGCATTCCCTGTGGACCCATGGGCTGCACAGGGACAACCTGCTTCAGCACGGTCATCACCATGGCCTGCAGAGGAATCTCTGCTCCAGTGCCTGGAGCACCTCCTGCCCCTCCTTCTCCACTAACCTTCTGTTTTCCCTCCCTTCTTCTCACCTCCTCTTTTCTGACTAGAAGCCAAAACTCCATGACTTTGTGTTGATTTTCTTCTTGAATATGTCATCACAGAGGCATTACCAGCCTCTCTTATTGGGCCAGTTTTGGCCAGCAGCATGTCCATCTTCAGAGCCATCAAGGATTGATGCTGGCATGATGGGAAGCTTCTAGCAGTTTCCAGCAGGAGCCATCTTGTAGCTCCCTGCTACCACAAACCAGGCCATGCTAAACCAATACAGGCACGGGAAAGAACTTTACTGTAGAAGTGATGAGGCACTGAAAGTGGTTGCCCAGAGAAGTTCTGGATGCCCCACCCCTAGAAGTGTTAAAGGTCAGGCTGGATGGGGCTCTGAGCAGCCTGGTGTAGTGGAAGATGTCCCAGGCCATGGTGAAGAAATTGGACCTAG
Source organism: Irena cyanogastra (assembly GCA_013397155.1). Lineage (NCBI taxonomy): Eukaryota > Metazoa > Chordata > Aves > Passeriformes > Irenidae > Irena > Irena cyanogastra. The sequence continues at coordinate 54,816 of VWZV01017067.1, read as the reverse complement.
ATAGTGTTTATATATCCTGTCCAACACAAACCACTGTGGGATTTTGTGGTCTCACCATTCTATTATTTGATTATTTGAAGACTAAGTTAATATATTTTTATTATTCCCTGTTACTCCAGGATTTACTTGTCCTTTAGAGAGCAAAAGAGACACTAGGAATTACACCAGAAAGGAGAGATCCCAAACTCTGCTCCTCTTCCAGAATGAAGAAGACAGGATCCCATCAACATAGAATATTTGAAGATGATGTGCAAATTTCTCTTCTTGAAAACAGAGCAACCAGTTCAGACATCCACTTTCACTCTGACATTTAAAAAAAGGAGCCCATGCATTGCTTGTGGTCTCTGAAGAAAGTTATCCAGCCTTTTTTCAGACCAATTTGCTCTATGCATAGCCTTAAAAATGCATTTAAATCTTTAAACAGCAACACATCTTTCTCTTTCTTGTCATGTCTTTACTTTTTTTCCAGTTTACTTCATTTATATCTTTTTGATATTTACATGCCAAAAGATTCCTTCTGGATGTACCTCCAACCAGTTTTAAAAAAACAGGAAGGAAGTGGTGGGATAACAAGCAGGAGGAAGTGCTGGGATCTAGCAGATGTTCTTTAGGTTTATGTTTAAAGGTCATTTTCTCTTCAGTGAACAATGATCACCTGTGGAGAAGGACAGCAAGCCACTGAGTGAATTTGGAATATGTCAGGAGTATGAAGTCCAACAGCATGCCGCCAAAACTGAATTTCTTCTGGCTTACATGAAGAAAACTGAGCAAGATATGTAAGCCTATGTGAGATTGCCTCATGCATGATATGCTTATGTGTCTTCTCAGTGGACTCAGGTTTCCAGAAATAGAATTGTTTCTTTTGATCCCACAACAGACAAGTTTTTTACCTTGGTCTATTATTCTTCTGAAATAATTGAACATAGTATTGCTGGAGCCAACTAGGTTGTTTTTCATCCCATTTCTAACATTGTGGCAGATGTAGTCGTTCATATTATGTATCTGGATTCCTCTTATATGTAAACAAAAAGGTTTAACACCATCTTGCAATACTTTTTTATCTCTAATGTAAACTTAAACCTGATTATAAACTATTTTCATGTGGACTAAATATTAGCAAAAATGCAGTTAGTTCTTTTGATGCCTGTCATGGTCAAAGATGCAGGATAGTTTTTCAAAAATTCAGTGTTTGCATTTTTCTTTTTTGTTGTGTTTGTTTTATTTTAATGAAAGGAAACCAAGTTATCTATCTGTTGTAAGATATCTATCCTTGTCTTGTAGATTTCAATATTTGTCCCCTTGTTTTTTTTCTAGTCCTCCTGAAAATAACAAGGTTTATATTTTGTAAAATTTTCTACCAATCTACCTTCTGATAGTTTATAAGTCAAAAATTATATGTAATTCATTCATTGGCTGGTAAAAGATCTGCTGTATTGTATGAGAATAATCACATGTCAATGAAGACGTGGAATATCTTTCCAAATGTACCTAAGATTTGAAATACCACATTATTCCAATTTCTTGAACTACCTTTGGTATTTGTTGCAAATTCCTGAAAGTGGATGAATGACGCAAATGTCAGGATGTTTCAGCAATGCTTTTATATGAAAATATTCTGTGCATTGATAGCAGGTGTTATTACAAATTCTAGGTACTAAATTCCTCAGTCTGTGTCAGAATGGTATTTTCTTTTATTCAGATTAAAGCACATCTCCAGTCAATCTCATGCAGGAGAGTTTTAAAGAATTCTGTCATGGCAGCTGCTTATTATATACATAAAGTTCAATCAGGAATCATAATTGTGCAAATATAGGTAGACTGCTGATGACAGGCTAGAATAATTGCCTGAGCCATCGGAACAGCTAACAGCAATTCTTGTAACTTTGTCTTTTTTTTTCAGAAGTAGCTGAAAAATACATGATGTAGTCTTATTCAATCACTTCTATGTTATGAACCTAGAAACACAGAAGATATGGAAGAACCTAGAACATAGAAGAAACCTAGATGCAGCCAAGTCAATCCTCTTTTGCAGATTGTATGGTGTTTCTATTGATGTATTGGAAAGTGTGATGAGGGGTGAGTCTGAGATGTTCTGCACTGTTCTGGATGTAAAAGGTACAGTGATACTTGTTGAGAAGCCCCGCAGAAAACATAGAGGAGACAGAGCAAAGACAATAGCCCTGAGTGCAACATTAGAAGAATGGTGCAAGTTGATCAGTAGAATAAGTATTTGTGCTTAGGCAGGTCTTCTGGATCTTATGGTAGTAAGTAGTGGGGAGGGGGAAAATGCATGTGGATGAATACTGCCACTATGCTATTTTTCTTACATGCAGGAGCTCATAGTAAAGTAAAAGTTCAGTAAAATACTTAGGTAGTGTCTGTGTTCTCATCAAAGTATGGTTTGTCTGAAGCTTCTATCTGCTCAAGTGACGCTATAGTGATTTTATCCAGGTAGGAGCTCACTTGGAAAGTTGTTTTACACAGAAAATGGCAACCTATAGCATATGTTTATGATACAGACACTTTTGTCATGATCTCTTAATTAAAGAAGGAAAGAAAAGGAAAAAGGAAAAAAAGGACACCATCCTTTTGAGACGATACCACCTGTCTCTTCATCCTTAAGTGTATATATAGGTCTTTCACCTTTATTCTAGCACATCAGCGTTGGAAAGGTTCAAGATGCCTTCCTTTCCTCCTTTCCTTGAGCTCTAGTGTTTCCTATGGCTCAAATTTAGAGAATTTCATGTTCAACAGGAACATGCTCCAGCTCACTCTTTCACTTAAGGTTTTTTAGGACATCTAGCTTTTTTCCCACATGGAGCCCAGGAGGCTAACCCTGAACCTCAGTTTGTAATTCCTCTAAGAGTAGTGCTGCACTTAACTGATAGGTCTTGTTCTGAAGATGTGAAATATTGCCTTTGTACAAGTCATAGTCAGCCAATCTTCCTCTACTTGAACATTCCTTCATACCTCAGATACAATCACCATTTCAGGAAAGAAGACATTAGTTCTATTAAAACACAATTTCCAGTAGTGGGCCTTTTGTTTGGGGTGTTGGAGGGACAGAACACTAACACAGTCTGTCTCTTTGTGAACTTTATACTATAGATCATAAAACAGAGTAGCTACATTTCCATTAAAATCTATTAACAGTAGGGGTGGGGTTGCATAATTTAGAGAACCTCCTATTAAATTCTTCACTTAAACCATAGTGAAGAGGTCAGTGGGAAATAACAGTGTAGAAAGTTATTCTATTCATAAATGTGAATTAATGTGACTATTTACTATAGCCTTCATGTAAGAAATAAAAAAGAAATGCTGCAAGAAAATTGTTGCACTTGGTATACAATGTGCAGGCTTCACAGAACAAGAAGGCAAATACTAATTCTTTAAAGCAGCATTCCTATTGACAAAATTGCTGATTGATTTCTAAAAACAAAACCCAAAAGACACAACAAACTCAAAGAAGACAAAGCTAGATGAAACACTATGGGAACTGAGAAATCCTTTAACATTTCCTCAATTACTCTGAAAATATATTTGAACACTTCTAAATGGTCCCCAATGACTGCTTAGTCATTTTTGCACTAAAGTTCAGGAAGAGAAATATGCCAGAATAACTTGGGTCTAGGCTTTCTGTTTTATTATAACAGACTTTCTTCAAGGTAAAATGAATAGTTCTGTTTATACAATACAAAGATTTGAAGTAAGGCTGGTCTCACTCTCTGAAAACCCAAAAGCATTTTGCATGCTATGGTGGAAATCAGACTTATTGACTTATTTCTACAAGCTTTCCTTGGTAAAGACTCTTAAAATAGAGAAAAAAATTTTGAAAATATAGCTGCTTACAGCACTATGAGTGCAAATGAATAGCTATGATTTTGCAGATAACTGTCCAGTCTTCCATATCTTTGTCTCCCAGACTGCACTAATGCTGACAGTGCTAATTTTTATTTATTTTTGAAAAAAATATTGTTGTATTTGCTTTTGTGAAATTAAAAGTTCTTTTAAATGTCTCATTTTGATGGTGTTGCTGCTTTATGGAAGTTAGCTTACCAGCTAGGGAAGTTTCTCCTGTTAAAGAGAAGTGGAATATCTCATATTTGTTCATATTCCATAGAGAGGTCTATTCATAATGTAATTTGAAAACTCTTTTACTTTACTAATTAAATTGTGGTGTTGTGGATGCCCCATCCCTAGAAGTATTCAAGCCCAGGCTGAGCAAGGCTTTGAGCTACCTAACAGAGTGAAAGTAGTCCCTGTCCTTGGCAGGGCAATTTGAACTAGATGATCTTTAATATCCTTGCCTCTGGTGGTCCATCCTGGAGAGCACTAGCTGTAAAACAGCCACACCACATGTAACAGTATTGGGCCGTAGACACTGAGATGCCAGGATAGACAACATCCAGTCAGGTTGTGGTGAGAGGTAGGTAAGAAGAAAAGAATGATGTAAATGTTATGTAAATTAAGTTATTCCTTATAAGGTTATATTCTGAACCCTGCCCTCTGATTGGTTCCATATAAGGTATTGTTTCTGTTTCTGTTTTTCATTGGTTCCTTGCCCTGAGTTAGTGTATATATAAGGTTGTATTGTCTTCATTTTGGGGTCTTCTGGAGTAGCTCTACATAGCGTATGGCTTATGTTTTATTTGCGCTCTTTTATTTTACTTTATTAAACTTTGACTTTTGGCCACTCCAGTTGTTCCCATCTCTATTTCATTTTATTTCCACACTCCCGACTGATCCAGTCCTGGGGTTGCACACACTGGCCATGTGACGCAACACTTCCGATCCCAAACATTCAGTGATTCTATTATTCTATTATAAATGGCATGAATAGATGAATAAGCCTGCAGGATTAATAGGCAGGTTTCCCTAAAGTTCAGAAGGAGTGGAAATGTGACTGAGGCCAGCTCTGACTCCCATGAGTATCCACAAGGTTTGCTACACTCAGCTGAAATAAGCTGCCCTGAAAGCACACTGTCTTGGTTTATAAGACAGGTGTCTGCTAGGGAAAGCAGAAAAGCCTCCCTTGGAACAGAGAATGTAATTCCTCTCCTTCTGAATTAGAATTTTGAAATTAAGGTGGTCTCAGGAAGAGATATGGGAATAGGAATAACAGTTCTTTAACAGTATGTATAACAAGGCAAAGAAACAACAACAACTACGGCATTAACAACAAAGAGAAGCAGGAACCCAGTGACAGCCTTTCGGCAGCAGCACTTTCCCTTCAGTGCAGTTACGGTCACAGCCAGCAGGGGCGGTGGTGGCTCCCAGTGGGCAGGGCAGGTGTGGTGATTCCTCCGCGGCTGCACGGGGCGCTGTGGTGCGATCTCGGGGAGCACATGGCAGTGGCTGCTTGACCGAGTTGGGAAAGGGATGAAAGAGAGGCTTTGCTTCATGAAACCCTGTGGCAGCTGATCCTGGGACCCCTAGCAGGACCCTCAGAAGTGACAAGCTGGGCTGGGAAGATGTCTCGGCAAGCAGGGGGTGAGGGGCTCCCAGCAGGGCAGGGAGAGCTGAGTTCAGGATCCTGGGCACCTGAGCAGACGGTGATAGATCTCTCTTTTAGTGACGTAGGTGTTAATAAGGTTCCAATTCAGTGGGTGCTCTCATGAGCAGAGGCTCACTCCACGGCAGAAGAAGCAGCTCTGGGCTGGGCTCCTGCAGCAGCAGTGAAATTTCTTTCCCCAAGCAGCAGCTCCGACTATCCTCTGCCAAAGTCAAGAAAAAGAAAGCTAGGACCTGTGCCCAACCCCTTCCCCCACCTTGACTCTCCTGGAATTTCCACCTCCTCCCTCTCCCCCCAAAGAAACCCCCAAAAACCAAGGGAGTCCCCTCCTCCCAGCAGTCTCAAGCACCCAGCAATTAACTTTCTTAGCAATTCAATGGGAATAAAAAACTCTACACCTGATAAGGAAAGAACATAAAAAAACCCAAGCCCCAACCCCTAGATTTCTGAGGCAAGGGACTCAGTATTACAGGCCTTGGATCCAACTTGTAAGATTAACAACTGTTATATATATATGTGTTTAATTCGTGCCTATAAAATATATATGCTTTATATACATATGTGTATAAAGTGCTGAACTGAAATATATGTAAGCCACACTTCTTACAAGACATATCCAGGCAGAGGGAGATGCTTGCAACATCTGCCACAGATTCCAGGGGGAGTTCATCACCAACTCTGAAGACGTGGCCAATCCACTGATCCGGAGATGGATCTTCCTCAAGGGTTACACCCAGCCATCATCGCTCAGATAAGATATCTGATGCAGATATTCACAATCACAGAGGAGTTTCCCCTCCTTCCTGGACTCAGATAAGCCCATCAATAATTCAATACCTTCTGGGAACAACATTGTCCTAACCGATGCAGAGCAAGACAAAAAATGAATATGCGGAGACAGGGAAGTCTTGAATGCATTCAGCCATGGGCAAAAAAAACCTGTATATAAGCCAAGCACACCAGAACACCGACGTGAGACGTGAATGGGGGGGGTGAGGGGNTCTTAGCAATTCAATGGGAATAAAAAACTCTACACCTGATAAGGAAAGAACATAAAAAAACCCAAGCCCCAACCCCTAGATTTCTGAGGCAAGGGACTCAGTATTACAGGCCTTGGATCCAACTTGTAAGATTAACAACTGTTATATATATATGTGTTTAATTCGTGCCTATAAAATATATATGCTTTATATACATATGTGTATAAAGTGCTGAACTGAAATATATGTAAGCCACACTTCTTACAAGACATATCCAGGCAGAGGGAGATGCTTGCAACATCTGCCACAGATTCCAGGGGGAGTTCATCACCAACTCTGAAGACGTGGCCAATCCACTGATCCGGAGATGGATCTTCCTCAAGGGTTACACCCAGCCATCATCGCTCAGATAAGATATCTGATGCAGATATTCACAATCACAGAGGAGTTTCCCCTCCTTCCTGGACTCAGATAAGCCCATCAATAATTCAATACCTTCTGGGAACAACATTGTCCTAACCGATGCAGAGCAAGACAAAAAATGAATATGCGGAGACAGGGAAGTCTTGAATGCATTCAGCCATGGGCAAAAAAAACCTGTATATAAGCCAAGCACACCAGAACACCGACGTGAGACGTGAATGGGGGGGGTGAGGGGGGGACGACCTGATGCGATAGAGGTCAGGTCACAGTTCACCCAGCTGTCGATTCCCGGGCTCGACACTGAAACCCTTCATTGTGGCTCTTTTTCGATTAGTATTACCAAAAATATTGTCAAATAAAATTATTTTTATTTGATTGGATGAATTGGCTCCGAGTATTTATAACAACAACATACCTAAAATATATGAGTCCAAACCTCATTTGCAACGTCTCTGTAAGTATAATCCACAGTGGAGAATTTAATTCCAGGTCCTATTAACAAATTCTGTGTGAATCTGTGTGGTTATATTGCTGTTCTACATTGAATTTAAATTATAATTTTTAACTTCTCTGGAAATCATGTGGGCAGATTTCTTCAAGCGTACATCTGATATCATGGGATGATCACAGTAAACAGCAAGAAAATTCATCAGGTTCCAGATGTCTTTTTAAACTGTTCTTTCATATTTTTTCCTTTTTAGTTGACATACTGAGCAAAGAATCCTGATGTTATACATACAGTACAGACACAAATATTCAGTCCACACAACTGTCAGTACAGCCCAGAATCATAAACAGGAAGAGTAATTTCCCAGTAAAATCTTGATGTCTTGGTTATGAAACCTTTAGTCATGTAGAATCATGAAGTGAAACAGAGCCCAGAAAGCCACCTGTTAAATTACACTGTCCTCCTTATACTGCCACAGAGTGGGGGTCATGATATTTAAAACGAATAGTCTTTCATTTAAATACTTCCGAAGATTATAAACAATACAGTTTCATAAATAAATAGTGTTCAAATATTATTCTTTAATGCTCTGAAGTTCACAAACCTCTAAAACCAATAAGGAAAACTGGAGTGGTTTAGGATAATTCTCACTAGATAAAAGTTGATGTAAGTAAGTCTACTAATCTTAACAGATATACATCACAATCTATCAGAGGATGATGTATCAGCCATAGACAAAGAAAGGTAAATGAATATGAAATTTGAATGCTTGCAAGCAGCAGCTGACAGAGGCCAAGACAAATGAAAATATAACTTTCTTTTAATTATATTAGATTCTTTTCACTGAAGGGGAAACAAAGAAATACTAAGCTATTCCTTGAATAAATATTCATATCCAGAATTGTGCTGAACAGCAGTGTCCACATGACCTGCTAGGAAGCCTTGTGATGCATCCCAAGGCTCCCCTGTGGTCACCTAGCCTGGAGACCTGTCTGCAGTTCCCAGTGGTAGATTGTCTTAAATCTAAACAGGGTAATATATGGAAAGTTGTACACACAACTAAGTTCCTAGATCAAAAATCAGAGAGAAATTTCAGACTGTTCACTGTGTGGATAGTTGAAGAAACATACAGCAAAAAAAAGTTAAGATTAGAGAAAAGGTTTACTTATGTGATGAAATCTCTAGAAAAATTACGTAAAAGGTAATAAATCTCAAAATCATATGACTTTTCAAGACAAAAAAGAGTGTTCTTCCACTGGAAGAATTCAGAGTCTTGACAACCTGAAAAGAGGAAAAACTGAAATGATTTCTTGATTGCAAGTGACAGGGACAGAAATGACCAGTAGCTTTTCCTAGAGGAAAGAAATGAGCTACAGCAGTTCTGTATCTCCCTTCTGCCTTAGCCAGAGCTTGTTCTAAAGGCTCTGAAGTTTGTCCCTGTTAGCTAAAGTATGAAAGCAAAATTAGTGATAAGTACCACTGCATGAAGAATGACTTCAATTTCCAATTTAGTTTGCATGGCTCGAAATTATTAAACTGTTATCTAATATCTTTCGGGGGTTTTTTTGGGTGGGGAGGATGAGAGAAGGGGAAGAGAGAGCAAGTTTGCTAGAAAGGAGGAATTCAAAACAAGACCAAGTCATTGAAATTAACATGGCCAAAAATTTCTTTGACTGTTTAGATCCACTGGACATTTAAGAAAAGGACTCTGCCTTGATTAAAGGAATATATTCAATGTGCATTACTAGAATTGAAACTAGTTAGGAATATGAACTATGTAACTTGACAACTATGAATGTTTCTGCATTTGGGGCTCTGCCAGTTTCAGAGAAATAGGCAGCTCTCATAGCCAAGAAGTAACTCCTCCTCTGCAGGGTTTTATTGGATGTACAAAAGCTTAGGTAGTTTCGTAGTGATTTTCATTTCACAGCAGTTGTGCTGGAGTGTGTATATCTATTAGGGACCTTGGACATCTGTTTTTGAAAGGCATATATTTATCTTCTGTTACCTACATCTAGCAATGGTCAGAATATCAGAATATCATCTTCCTTCAAAGTAAGTGATTTAGGAAGAAACTACTTTTTGGTAAATTACCATGGCTGTAATACAAATTAACTTATTATTAATTAACTTTTTTTACTTGAGAGTATATCAACACGCAATATTAAAATGTGTTCCATTCATTTCAGTTTTATTTTTTTAAACATCTCGGAGGGTAGAAGAATACTGCTCTATTGTATATTGGGATAGAACGGCAGCATGGGAACCTAACATTATAAATATTAGTAGTTATATGCTTTCTTTTTTTTTCAGTTGCAGGAGAGAGCAGATGAAGCACTTAAGACAGCCTTTTTACACATTTTTGATCTCTGTTAAGACACAGTGAAAATCACATTCAATGTTTCTAAAAGCAGGCTATCTGAATTTAATTACCCAGGAAATAGAGACCCTGTGTTTACCTCTGATGTTTGATAGAGTGGGTTCCTGCTCCAGATCTAGGTGGGAGGGTTATTGTTACATTTGGCCTCTACTTCAGCAAAGGGAGTTTAGCTGAAATTAGTGCATGCTAATAGTGCAATCAACAGTAGTGATTTTCCCTTAGTGAAAAATCTTTGTTGGAAATACAGTTCTCCTGGAAATACAGTACTCTGTCATACTCACAAACATGGAATGGTGTTTTTTCTTCATAAATTGATGCAGAGCAGGGACACGTGCTTGAAGTTGTATACAACAACTTAATGGAACAGGTATCTGGCCACTGTACTTGCAACTTCACAAACTGAATCACGAGCACTCTCTTGCAGTCTTATTTGTGTCTACAGACTAAAAAACAAAAATACAGCCTAAGAAAATAATTGACTTTTCATCACATTTCATGCTAAAATACCTCACAAACTTTTTGAAAAATATTTAGGATATCTAGAAAATTCAGAGATTTTAGTATTTCCAAAAAAACCTTATGTTAACACCGATACCACTATAGTGCTTATACAAATCCTGTTTTTTCTTTCTCAGTTAAAATTGAGGGAAGAGGGTAACCTGATTTACAGTGTGCCAAGTTTTCCAACAAAAGCTGATAAGAAAGCTATATTGTGTTTCTATCTCCGTGAGTGCTCATAGCTTTTTTCAAAGTGTGGTTAGGCATGCTGCCTCAAATTAAAATAATTTTGCCATAGCAACTTATACCAGTGATGGATTTTATTTCTTAGATATTATAATAATATGCAATTACAAGCTCGGGAGACTTGAGCAGTTGAGGAGCAACAGTGATGTCACTGGTCTGTGTTGCTGACGTGTGCTCCCCGGGCTTACTCTTGATGCAAGGGAGAGAACATGAGGATGAGATTGAAATTGACACTGCCATAGTAATGTTATTATTGATGCTTTGGAAGTTTTTAGTGCAACTTAACAAAAAATCTGTTAACAGCAGTTTAAAGAGAAATGTATTCTCAAATTTGATGACACAATCACAGAGTTATTTGCCTTGGAGTACATAAACTAGTAGTAGTAGAAGAACTAGTAGTAGTAGAAGAACTAGTAGTTCTTATGTAAGATTTTGGTTCATTTAAGAGGTTAGGCAGCAGTTTCATAATTAGATTACATAATTTAATTCATTTCCTACTTGTCTAAGAGACTTTTGTTGTGGGAACATGGCATTAATAATCTAGAGATGTGTCTTCTGTTGCTAACATTTCTTAGGTAATTATGTCTCTGTTACATTGATGGCACACTTGTGAAAACCAAATGCACAGCAGACCCTCTTTATCTCTGTGATTGTGAGCTAAATTCAACCTTATCATTGAAACTACCCTGTGAAGGTTGATACTGAAGAGCAAATTAATTGTTCAAATAGACTTTCTCTTGGAGAAGCACAGGCCATGATGGCAACCAAGCCAAAGCTTGTGGCCAAAATAAGAAAGCTTGCCCTCAAGAGCATTGCAAGTATCTCCCCACTGAATAATCTTTCTCCTTTTTGGAAACTGTCAGAGAGACTCATACATTGCTTCCAGGCATCATGCTTAACCACATGGTGTTAGGAACATACCACTAAAAAAGGAAGAAGGGAGGGGAGGCAAAGGATATGAAACAGAGAATGGAAGTGACATTTTGAAAAAAGGAATGGGAAATGTGTGGACACAAACCACAAAAGACAAGTGAAGTTTTGATAAAGGGAATGAGAAATAGGTAGGAGTGCTAACAGAACAGATATGAAATGTAGAATCCTTTGTCATCTGGTAGGCATGTCATGAGTTCATTCTCCAGGTTGTGAAGTTGGTGCTGTTTTGTTTTTCTCCACTCCATGCACATACATATGTAACACTGTAGTTTTGGTGTCTCTGATGTGGCTGACGCTGCAGTGCAGAGCTGTGTCACCCCTGGAGGAGGCTGAAGAAAGTGTCACTGGCACCCTTGGGAGATGTGGCCAGGGTGGTGAGCCTGCCTAATCACAGGAGACAGGGGAAGACAAGGCATTGTAAGCCTGGATCATACCCTGGGGATTTGGACTTGCAGCACAGCTTCCAGAAGAGGAGAAAAATGTTCCAGGGAGATCACACATATTCTTATCTCTTTCTTTCCCTCTTCCCGTCATCTCAATCTATTATAAAATAAATTACCTAAAATAAGACAGCATCCTAAAACTCTTTTTTCAGTGCATTGAATGTGTGAAAGCTAGTTTTTGCATTGTTTAGATGCTGGATGGGATGATGTTGACATGTTGAGGATGTTCTAGAATAACTGTTATTTCTTCTGTGGGACATAGAAAATCTGGTGAACAAGATTTTCCATGGAGAAGTTTCTGGTGCTCTGCATCTCATTGTGTATCTGTGTGTGCGTGCATGTGTATGTGTCATGTGTGAATAATCTGTACCTAAAGAAAAACTAAAAACTAAAAAAATGCTATATGGTTGTCTCAGTCATGCCAGAGTTGAAGGCTTTTCTTAACAGCCTTCCGTTGTGAATGCGAACAGTTGTGTAGCAAGCAAAATATACATTCAGAGAATAAATTGTATTCCTATGTGTAGATGGAGCATTAACTCTAAAACTAGCTAGAAGGCCAACAAAATATGGCAATAGTAGATTTCACTGTCTCAAAAAAGAGATACTTTGTTAAAATACTTCATAGATACCTGTCTGCTGGCTTCATAAATTGACATTAAAAAAAACTTCCTTTAGGTCAAACAGTGTATGTAACTATCCTCCCTACTAATGCCCATGTGCCTAGCCAATAGTGCAGTCATGTATTGCTGAGGTTTTTTGTTTTAGATTACCCATCCAAGCTGTTTGGGGCAGAGGAAGTTTTTGCCATTGCAACACAGAAAAGGAAGAGGGTTTTCTTTGAATATAGGCAGAGCCATAGTAAAAACATTATTTGACGTCTTTACTCTTCTGTAACAAGAGTAATCTTTAAGCTTTTTTTTCTTTTGGTTGCTGTTCATGATATATTAGAGATCGAACTGCTTAGTGCTCATAGAGTATCAGAAATCTGTTACTTTAAACAGAACAGGAGGAACAAAATCTCATGCAGAAAGAGACAGAAAACTACCGAAATGAGAGGTTAAATGTCTTTCCGAAGGTAATGCAGCTTTTAATACTACTGGTAGCATCCATATTTCTTGAATCTTTTAAATCTCACAATAGTATCTTAGTCCCAGGGCATCTTATTTGCTGTTTTGCTATTCTTTGGAGATTTGTTATTTGCCTATTGAGTTCCATGTCAGACAAATCTAACATCTTCATTTTCTAGCCTTGTATTCCATCCTGTCCTGTCCAAACTGATTCAGCCATCCCTTGAAATTACAGCTGTGAATGAAACTGCTAAATTAATCTTGCAGTTACCCCCTCATTTTAATAATCATAGTAATAGCAACAGTAATAGTAACAATAGTAAAAATAATAATAGGAAAATATTGCTGTCTTTGAAAAATTGAAGTAAATTAAACTATCCATAGCTAGGAATAAATTAGATCATCAACTACTACTTTTGAAGAAGATTTAAGGCAAATACAGTTGGACATTATGCTGGTTATAGATACAGATGTGTTTTCATTAAAAATAATATGCTGTAACAGGAGAAATAAGACTGATATGTCCTTTTATTGACCTAGAATATTTTTAATTGCCCTGTATACAGGACAAGCATTTTTAATACTTACAGGACAGTATTTAGCTCAGGCTCCAGCTACTTTCTCTTTCCTTGAGACAGTGTAAGCACCGTATGTATTCCCATATCCATATTTAAAATTAATCATTTTCTGAGAGTAAGATGAACTATTACAGAGGAAGCAGAAAGGCCATGCCCCACAGCTGAACTACAATATTTTAGCAGGAGGCCAGCATTACAAAAGAAAAGTTTCCCCAGAAGTTCTTGCTTTATTCACAGCTAGAATGACCTAAAAATAACATATAGTTGCATAGAATCACAGCTATATTATTCCCCTTGCGGTGTTACCAACACTTCAAGCTAAATTAAGGAAGCCATTCTAAATTTAATTTTCAGAAGCTTATCTTTCCTTTTCTTTGACTTCTGCTTTATAATCTACTCTTGCTTTTTTCTGTTTAATTAAAAAAGTACTATTTAATTCCCCACGTCTGTCTTGATAATGACATATACTTGAAAAGGCACTTTTCAAGAAGGTGCACACCCTCTCCTGTAGATCTGTTTCATAAAGAAATCCACAAGGTTTTTCTAGGATCCAGATAGAAGCTCAGCAGTTTCCTAGTTTCTGAGCAGCAGCTGGAGAGAGTAGCATTGAGGTTAATTATAGCATAAACTAGGATTTTCTGACAGGATGTATTTTCTCCTATTTTGATTCATAGGATTCACTTACTTAGAAGAACACAGCATGGTAAATCCACTTGTTAAAGGTCAAAATTATTTTATAGTAAATCAATGTCACATAGATTTTTGTGCTAGGCAATTATTTTTAGTACCTTATTTACTGCTACAATACTAATAGTAGCTAAAAAGAAGGATATGTGTGTTAATTAATATTCACTGGATTTTTTTTTACAATGTAGCCTCTTGTTTCTGATTTGCATTGTATAATGCTCATCAGTCAATGCCAAGAACCGTATGTTTGTCAGCAGCATCTTCTGGATGTCAGTGGCCATATTGCTGTACTGCATATGGGGAATAGCCATCCTCTGCTAAGAAATTATAAAACTCTGTCATTGATTGCACTCATGTAAAAGGTGCTGGCTTTAAAGGGTTCTTATCAACACATGTAACTAATAATTTCTGGTTTTTTGTTTTGTTTTTTTTCAGGAGACAAGAGTTGAAAGTCAATAAGTAACAGCTCAAGTTTCTACAGGACATACAGCTTTGCAATGGTCATTGTGCATATGCATTTACTTCCTCTATAAAAACTTTGTAAGAGCTTAAACAAGTTTCTGAAGAGGAAGAGTAAAAACTTTTTGTCAAGATAGCAAAAAAACCCTCATCATTTTCTGTCAAAAAGTAAACCATGCTTCCACAGAAGAAACAGGTACACTTTTGGGCAAGACCGGTGGTGAAAGTCTAGAACTTTCTTGTTACATGAGATTGTTGGTTGAAGACAGGGACGAAACAAACTCTCAGAGATCCATGTGACGACAGCGATGGTTTATTGTGGAAGATTCCTTATATAGAGGGTTTGAAACTGGAGTTTAAACAGCTGATTGGTTGGGATCTCTCTCCGCCAAGATGGCAGGCCAGTGGTGCTTCTGCATCTAGGCTTGAACAGGGTTAGCTGAGGGTCCCTTGTATAGGTTTGAATTCCAATTCAGGGACTTACCTGTTTTCTGGAACGAACCAGGCTAGCTGAATTGGATTTGTGTTATGGCTAGATTTATCTTGTCCAGCTACAGACCGGCTGTACTGTGACAGTACTGTGACACTTTCTCAGTTGCTATACAGTAATCTCTGAACAAGTTGCCAAAAAAAAGAAAATGTTTGAACTTGGAGGATACAGCGCAGCTATAGCTGTTTGGGTACTATGGAATTTGTCAAAGTACTATGGCCTATATCAACTCTCTATTCCTTCAAATTACTTCCATTCCTATTTCCAGTGTTCCAAAGTGCTTCTGTTTGGATAGGAGGAGGAAACATCATTACACTGCCCCCAAAGTCAGCTCTGCTTCTTGCACCAGAGTGAGGCATCTATTGGATGAAGAAAACCCTCACACTGCAATAACTAATAATGCCAATGTTTAAATAATCATCTCTAAGCATGTACATTAATTCCTCATAGACATAAATACACAGAAGTATATAACCCCATTTCATGCTATTGTTTCACATTTGTTCTTTATTTGGTCTTATTTCCAATCCAGACTGCTGCAATCTGGGGAGAGAGGGAGGAGAGAATGAAGGTGAGAATGGAACAATATTTTCTTACAAAAAGTATGTCTAGCATGTATTAACTTTATCAAGTTAATAAAGACTTTCAGACTTTATTAACCATTAAACTTGACATTTCTAGGGCTGCCTGGAGTTGGGATTAATCTCTGACTTAACACTCTTGTGGGTTAAAGGAGAGGAAGAGCAGTTAAAAAGAAATGGAAGAGGTGGTTTGTACTCAGATAGAGCAAATCAAACTCAGCAAATCAAACTGATCAGCTTTTTTTTCAAGTACTAAATTTGCAGAAATTTCCTAGAACCAGCTCATTGCAGTGGTGTATGTGGAAATGAGGGCAATATTGAATGAGTTGTAAGAGGCAGACTTGAAGTCTTACAAAATTAGCTTTAACAACTCCACTCTAGTTTACGTTAATCCATTAGTCTGTGTCACAACTCCAGACAGAGCTGTAGTTTTTCTTTGTTGAAATGAGAATACATTATCAGCTTCATCATACCCCTGCTATTTATTTAACTTACTGTTATTCAAGTGTTTCCATGGCTTTTTGGGCAATGAAAAGAGATTTTAGGGCTTTAGGGTGCTTGAGTGAAGCACCAGGGTCACAGGTAGTGTTTTCTTTATGCCTTTCAATAACAGCAAAGAATATTGAAAGGAATGGGCAGAGTCAATAGATCAACATGCTACTCCAAGGCTGGTGCTACTCCAAGGCTGGCAGAATCTGGAGATTTTTGGTCATAGGATGATCTATACAATGCCAGCCTGGCTGATACCTGATGGGATGCCCCTTTCTCAGAGGGGAAAAAAGGGTTTTTGCACAGGAATTAGAAGAGCTTATCAACAGAACTTTAAACTAGGCTGGAATGGGGAAAGGAAAAAGACCAGACTTGCCACTAATAGGTAATGGGGAGGGACATGAAAGTTTGAAGGACTATGTGTTAGTGTGATCCTTCAGTCTTCTCCATGGGGTCTTGGCTGCAATGAGATGCACTTGAAATGTTTCTACACCAACACATGCAGCATGAGTCTCTGAGATACATCAGTGTCATCCCTGGTGGAATGAGTCCTCTGACAGAAGTGTGTTGTTGGATGCTTATAGGCTGTTCAGGAGGGATAGGCAGGACAGAAGAGGTAGTGGGGGTCATAGTGGTAGGGTGGCATTGTGTATAATGGAGGGGCTGGAATGTGTGGAGCTCACATTTGGCAATGGCCCAGCTGAGAGCCTCTGGATAAGAATTAAGGGACAAGCAAATAGTGCAATATCCTCATGGGAGCCTGTTATGGACCACTGAGACAGGATGTCAGCACTGATGAATTATTTTTTAAGGAACTGAGAGACACCTAATTCAGCCACCCTTGCCTGTATGGGACAATCCATCTTGCCAAATATTAACTGGGAATAACACACAGGCAGTACAAGCAGGTCCAAAACACCCTAAAATACTTGTGTTATAACTTAACTGGAAGGACACAGACCTGTTAGAATGAATCCAGAAGAGGGTCATGAAGATGATTACAGAGATAGAGTACCTTCCCTGTGAGAAAATGCTTAGACAATTGGCATTGTTCATCCTGGAGAAGACTCCAGGGAGACCTTATAGCAGCCTTCTAGTACCTAATGGGTACAAGAAAGCTGATAGAGAGGATGGCTTGAAACTGAAAGATAATTGGTTTATATTAGACATTAGGAAGAAAGTCTTTACTTTGAGGTAGTGAGGCAGTGCCACAGGTTGGCCAAAGAAGCTGTATTATCCATAGAAAAGTTCAACACCAGGCTAGATGGATCTTTGAGCCACCTGGTGAATGGGTCCCTGCCCATGGGCAGGGGGATTGGAATGACATGATCTTTAAGGTCTCTTCCAATCCTAAGTATTGTATGAGTCTATGATTCATGGTACAGGTACTAAAGGAGGCAACTATGAAAGGTGCCCTTCTTGGTTTGTTTCCTCTTAAATGAGAGGGTCTAATGAGTGAAGTAGTGACTGGTGGCCATCTTGGCCACAGTAACTATGAAGGAATCAAGTCTAAAATCTCTGATGACAGGAGGAAAAGTGCCAGCAAAATGTCAGCCCTGGACAAGAGGAGAGCAGACTGCTCAGGGAGCTAATTAGAGAGGTCCCTGAGAAAATGCTTTAGAAGGTGCTGGAGTGCATCAGTACTGGTCACTTTTTAAGCGCCACTTCCCAAGAGCACAGGAATTCCTAAATGCTAGAAGTCAAGTAGATGAGGCTCAGCTTGGCTGAGCAGGCACCTTCTTCTGGAGCTGAGGTAAAAACAAGAAAATGTATGGCCAATGGAGGAACGATCATGTGACATGATACAGAGGTACTGGTCACCACTGTAGGGAGGAGATTTGTGTCTGACAGTCTGTTGGAACTGAAGCAGACCAGGACTGTGGGGGACAGTAAAAAGTGCTTTTTAAATGTGTTAACAGCAAAATAGCAATAGGCAGAAATAACATTGGCCCAAAGACCTGGCTGATACCATCGTGAGGCCTTTCTTACTCAGTTTTGGATGATCTTGAGCATCTGGAAATGTCCTGGTCAACTGGAAACTGGCAAATTTCCAAATTCCAGCTCACGTCATTCTATGATTTACAATTCACTTTCAGGACCCTGCACACAGGTTCAGAATTCTCTCCAACAGAGTGTTATGTAAGATGTGGGCAGATATAAAGAATTTTTGTCTTCACCTACTCTCTAGATGTGATTTTTCAACTGCTTTACCAGGACAGACATTTTCTTTGAAAAGAAAATGGTGACTAGATGACTAGAAAGGGAATCTGAATCCTTAAAAGCAGATTTTCTTTAACTGCTCTCACTGGTGCTGTATTTTAGTATGTTATAACTCTGCACAGAAGCTGGAGGATGTTGCAGAAATATGATGCAAGCTGTGAATCATAGGAATCTTACTGTAGATGCTAGTAAAAGTCATTTCAGTAAAGTCACAGAGGGCTGTAAGACTGTATTAAATACTGCCCACTCTACTAAACTGTAATACAGTTAAATATTTCCTGTATTTTGACACATGATTTATAGAGGAACATGCTATATGACACAGAAACAAAATATAGAACTCAGCTTTACGATATGTGAAAAGCAAATCTGGCATATATTAGAAATCACAAACCAAAATACAGAAAACATGGCACAAATACAAAACTTACACATTAAATTAGTCATTTGCAAAAGGAAAAAAAACTGTTTCTAAAACCACTCAACACAATGCCACTTGCAAAATATAAAGCTGGTGAGCAGCAAGAAATTTGGCAGGATGTGCTTGACAATGTCATTCTGTCTTAGGAAAAATTATTGTAACAGAAATATTCCAGTATTTGCTTCTCAATGGTCGACAATCCCAAAAACTTCTGAGACACCAAAGTGCCAATAGGCACAAAATGGATGATGAAGAAGAAAAGAAAACATACCCTTTTTAAGAACAATCACAAAAGTATGTGATACACCAACTGGAATTAAACACAAGCGATTTTTGAAATTGAATCATAGCTGTGTTCAGGGAGAGGATTTGGGGATTCAGAGACTTTGCAGCAGATTTTTTTTTATTGGAAAGTCATACATGTTCACTTTAGTTCAGAAGAAACTTCTAAACAGAGAAGAGAAAATTTTGATCCATTTTGCTTCATTTTAAAGGTAGCAAGTGAAGAAAATAAGCCTCTAACACAAGCATGTAAATCAGTGAAAATGAAGTGTCTAAAGCAACTTGTTCCTCTTGTTTACTCGGTGTATCTTCTCCATGTTCATGTTTTCTTTCAAAGCTCTGTTTACAATCACTGTGAATTTCTTTGCAGGACAACCAAGACTGTTTTTGCAAGTCAAAAACAGT
>VWZV01017067.1:0-16594 GCA_013397155.1 Irena cyanogastra | reverse complement strand
TAGCATTTCCACAATCTTGATGTATTAACGATATGTGGAAATGCTAGTTTAAGATCTAGAACTAATTTTAACATAAATTCTAACATACTTTGTTTTTTATTAAGTTTGGAACTGAAAAATTTGTTCTAGATCTTAAACTAGCATTTCCACATATCGTTAATACATCAAGATTGTGCCTGGAGCAATGGCCTGTTATTCTCTCGCATCCAGCTGAGTCTTTAAATGTAACAGCATGAGTTTCATCCATTCTTGTGAAATGGTAGCCACAAGTGCAGACAAAATATAAGTACCCATCATATGCTCTAAAGGAAGTCTGGGATAAACCAAAGCACTTTGGAAATGGCATAATTGTTATATTACAAGCTAAAATATAAGCTTTCTACTGTATAAATTTCTTTAAGTTTTGTTATAAGGTGTACTTAGACATATTATACATGCAGTCAATGTCATATCATAAATTGTTATGATAATTATTTGTAATTCATAATCTATAACTGCTAAAGGTTATAGATCTAAAACAAGGCAATGTTTCAGCTGACTGACAGATAGAAAGCCAATGAGATGATTTTGTCAGAACCTCATTTCTAGAATCAGCTCATGGTTAAGAAGTATGTTCTTGGTATGTTTTGCTGAGTTGGAGCCAAAGTTCTGTCTGTGAGCTTTTAATCTTGGTGTTCTTCCAAGTGTAGGAATACAACACAGCAGAATTGGCAGATATTGTGAGGTTTCCATTATTTCAAATAGATACAATTTTTAATTGATTCCTTCTGAGAAGCACTAATCAGATTTATGTTTCGGAATATGAACCCTAACACAATCTGGCATTGAGCCAGGACATTAAGCTTCAGCTTAAAACCTTCTTCACATCTAACACCCTGAACACCTCAGATCCTTGTTGATAAAATAGTATGGAAAGTGAATTATCTTGTAGCCTAGAGAGGTGGTTCATCAATGCAAGGATGATATACGTTGTGGGGTATCACTGGAATGTCTAATATTCTATGCCTGTATCTATCTTTACCACCACATTTCTTTTAGCATTTTGTAGTTCTGTTTTAAGACTCAACATTGTCATTTTGACATGTATCTGAAAAGATGTGAACCTACCAGTGGAATTTTTATTCTAATGTCTGGTTGTAGCTGAAACTTCTACAGATCTATCCAAATTAGCATTAATACATATAACTTGCTAAAGGCTTCCATAGTGTTTGGAGTTTGTTTTCAACTTAATCACCTCAAGCCTTCTTTCTGGGTAATCGATTTAAAAAATTTTCCCTTAGCTAGGAGAACTGCCTTCACCATTTTTGCCCTCCTCTCTGTGGAAGAGAAATGAAAAATTTGCATTCTAGACCTTGTTTTCTACTTAATTCTTCTTTTGACAAGCTAACACGTGGACAGCTCCAAATTGTGGCATTCCCATGACATCCTGAGGGTAACTTCAGCTAGTGTCTCCTTCCATTCTGACAAGTAAAAACCAAAAAATCCAGATGATAAAGTTAGTACTCAATACAGTCACAATAAATTGACAGTGATTTTGGAAGATTTCTAGTCTCATTTCTGTTTAATTCACTTAGTCACATGCAAAACTTGCATATATTTTCTATCTCATGAACAAAACTCTTCACTGCATCCCTAAAACACAGACTCTGCCCACTCTGTAAGGACTGTAAGCCTGTTATGGTACTATCTCATATTAGCTCAAATCACAGAAGGCTTAATACCTTTTAAGTATGCTTGTGATGTCCCCACCATCAAAACACACTTTGGGCGCTATTAAGTATACTTATGTAGTGTATAGTATACTTCTCTAGTGTATCAGCCCAAACTCTTTCTTCTGGAACTCATTATCTCTGTATAAACTAATTAAATTGACAAACTTTTTATGCCAGTGACATTTATAGTGTAAAGTCACTGTAGCAGAGAACTTCGGAATCTGTACCTGAAATGCTGCTACTCTCTGATAAAGTAAATGTTGGTTTAGCTTATTTTGTTTGGCACTGTTTTTCTGCCAGCTCTGTTGTACATACATACATGCCTAAGTAGAGAAACACAGTGGATGAACATGCATTGTCAGGTGTATATTGGACAAGTTAGGAATTTTATGAGGCTTGACAAGCACTGTTTACTCATTTAATTTTATGTCTGGTGATTTGTTCAGGCCATTTATTTCAGGTTTAGCACGCTATCAAAATTTATAGTAGAACAGAAATACATTTTAGAAAATCAGAAGGGGCCCCAAATTTTCACAAAGAGTTAAGCTTCCAAAATGATAAGAACATATTACAAGAACTTTTTAATATAACAAGAACTTTGTAAAATTACAAGAACATATTACAAAGTTCTTGTAACATGTTCTTGTCATTTTGAAGCTTAGATCAACAGTATGAGTATTAAGTTCTGCATGATGCCCTATACTAAATGCTCACTCACCACTTCACTAATGACATGCATGTTTCATCTCAGTAATCTATAAATTCAGTTGAACATTGTAATGCCATCAGTCTCTGCATTTAGACATCAGCATCTTGACATTCAACAAACCCTGCTCAGAAGTACTTCAAATTATCCTGTGACAACAATCTATGCCACTAGCTGGTTTTAACAATATCCTAGAAAAATAAATGTGCCACCTGCAGGCACTGGGAGTGCATCAGATGCAGTGGATAAAGCCTTAGGAAAAGCGGGAGATGGAGTATCATTCTTGTATTAATTGCAAGCTTTATGGCTGATTAAGAAACGCTATTATCTTAGGCATTTGCTCTTAGTCATGGGTTAAAGTGCAGCACCGTGTATGGTGTAAGACATGACTACAAAGGAAGTCTCTGCTGATGAGGTATTTTAGTACCAGGATCACAAAATTTGAAAGTGAAGTTTTGATGCTATCTTCCATGTCTTAAGAAAATAATTTCAGAATCCTGTCTCAGATTCTTCTATAGATGTCTGCAGTATTGCCAGGATAGCATCGAGTGAAACTGTAAAATAAAGAAATATGATCTTTGGTTGTCTATAAAAATTGAGTTGTTTCTCCAAATTTTCCTTACTGTAGTTTACATTTGATTTTGAGAAAACACATTACTTTACTTTCAGAAAAACACACCATCTATTAAAAAAAAGTTATGAAAATATCTTTATGTACTCTAAAGCTATTGAAATCTTTTTCACTATCTACTTTTCATTCCACTGAAAATGCTTTTACTTCTCAAAATATTGCAAGAGACATTTCAATTACAGGTATGTCCCTGAAGTGGCTGCATTTCTGTAGAGAGGAAGCAATTAATAAATAATGTACATTACTTTCAGTCATAGGAAGGGGAAAAAATAGGCATTGCTATTTTTATTTGATGCAGGCATGCCTTGAGTGGTATACTTCTGTTGCTGTAAAGTAGATCTCCAAATCTGTACTGAGTAAATACTTTTTTTATTGTTTGTACATGCTCATTCTTGAGCTAGGATGAATCACCAAAGCTGTTTCATCTCTTAGTCATCCCAAGGACTGGTTTCTTTCTTATACAGCAGAAAATATGAAACTCTTAAGATATCAGAAGAAAAAAATTGATTCCACTTAAAAGCAATAGAGCTAATTTTATAATGACTTGACTTCATGTGCTTGGGATGATTTATGCTGAAGAATCTTAAATATATAGCACCCCACCCCCCGCTTCCCAATATTATCAATGCAAACTTTGTGGTTTACTCAGCAGTTCCAGTAGAATTTGAACAGGAAGTAGTCCAAAAATCTGGTGATTAAAAGGGCCAGAAGGGCCTCAAAATCTCTTAAAGTCTTAAAAGTTAATGAACTTACAGTAAGAGAAGATTTATTTGTTTTACTGTTCCTAAATAAGCCTGGAAAACATACAGCAAGAACAGCTGATGGATGTTTGAATGCTTCATTTCTGAGAAGCAATTTTTATTACCACGTTATTCAACTCATCCCTTTATCTCAAAACTCATCCCTGCTGTTCTTTGCGTGCCATCTAATGTTATTATGAGATATTTAATGTCATAAGTAACTCTTATGGCAAAAGGCAAAAGGGTGTCTAGTTCATAAACAAAGTAAAAAAGGAAAAGGCAGTCTTGGCAAAAGGCAGTCTTGTTCATAATAGGAAAGTAAAAGAAGAATTTCTATATTAATTTATTGACTTAACAATTTTTTTTAAGACATAGATAAGTGTGAGCTTGCTAGAGAAAATTGAATCCACTACACTATTAAGAGAGTTATATAGCAATGTTTGTAGTGTAATTAAAAACTAGAAAGCATTGGGAGGCTAGATTTTTGGCACAACCCTGAAAGAAATTTCAGTCATGACCTGTGTGAAAACAAAACTTCATATTTGTCAGCTGTTACACCTCTAGAGAAGAAGCAGCAAGGTACTTTTTGTTGAGGACATTATAACTTGAATGACACAAAGTTTCCTCAAGAATATTTGAAAGGATAATAAAAACCAATTATATTTAAATATAAGCAAAAATTGATGTAAAATTCATTGATCAGCCTTGCTTTTCCTTGCAAGAAGGTAACAGCAATGTTTACTGGCTGCACATTGTCCTCTGGAATGACAGGCTGTGTGAGTCACTTATGCCATTGATGCCTTGGAGTTGCTACCTGGAACAGAGGCTAGGCAGTTAAAAGAATAAAGGAGGTATTTATTAAAGGCCTTCAATAGATACACCTTGGACAGTGCAAAAGCCTCCCAGAGGCTATACCAAAGATGGACAACAGTCATGAGTTTCTCAGACAGGTAAAAGTTTGGTCTCTTTGCATGTCAGAGGTTAATTGTCCAATTATAGCTTCAGGTAATTAAGTCATACTTCCCCAGTTTGCTTTCTGCCCAATTCACTTTTGTTTTTACTTTCCAGGGCCTGAGGCAGAAGGTGTCCTTGGTTCTCAGGCCTGGAAGGATTGTTATGTCTGACAAAAATGTGAAGAGAGCTTACTAGTAATCTATATGGAGTTCAGAGTTACACACTAATGCAATAGAGGATCTGAAAAATATAAAAGCTAAAAACTTAAGGCATCACCATGGGCACTGAAAGCCCTGACTCTTCCCGCCTCAGCCCCCGAGGCTCTTGTCACCTAACCTCAGCCCAGGACCCCATTTCAGTCTCAGAACTGACAGCCTCTGCCCCAGCAATGCCACAGCAAGGACCTTGTCTGGCTCTCCACAGCCCTGCCCTGTTGGTCCATGAGCTGTTGGCCCACTGAGCTGGGGCTCTCCACAGGTGTCCCCATTCCTGGGGTGGTGCCCAAAGCCCAGGGCTTGGGCTTCCCATGGTGCCTTTTGCTCCCTGCTGGGGCTGTGGGACAGCTTGGTTTACTCAGCTTCAACAGAGCCACTCATCCATGCCCTGGGCAAAACAGACGTATCAATGGTTTGTACAATTTAATCTTTCATTTTTGTGAGAAGCAGGGCTGTTGTTTGGTAAGATTAAGCTGGAATATTCTGTGCTGTCAATTTCCCTCTCTGCAGCATGTTAGAGATGATGAAGATGGGTCATTATCTTCTTGAGGCTTCTCAGCGGTGCCAAAGACAGCATTTCATTTCTGGAGATGGGTCAGAGTGGACGGACCCCACCTATAGCTGTCACGGAAGGAAGATGGAAGACAAAGGAGAAGGAACTGGTGAATAGAATGGTGGAAAATTGAGGTTATTTTCACTGCTGTTCCTAGTCTCTTTCCTAGAACATAATTAGACCATCTGTTTCTGTGAAGGGATGCTCTGCTTTTCCTCTTATATCCCCATGGGTACTCTACCACTCCTGACCTCCCCTTCAGCAGGAGCACTGAAGGATGCCAGATGTTTTCCTACTCCAGGCAATTTGCTGCCTTATGTTTGGCTTCTGCTCAGAGCTGCCCTGTTTTCCTGGCAAAATATTTCCATTTTCTCATTTTTTCAATGCATTCACAAAAGGTCACTGCAAACACATAACACTTCTCTGTGTGAGAAGCTCTCTTTAAACACTGTCTACTGAAAGCCCTGAAAAGAGGTAATCAGTTACTCCCTCATCCTGAATGCGTAAGTTGGGACTAATTATTGAAAAACCCCACCATATAATATCAACAGTAGTATGGTAAGGTAACAGAAAAGGCCTTGCCTCAAAAATGTTCTCCACATTGTGCAGGGAAGAAGATAAACAAAAATTTGACTGATCAGTGAATGAAGGAAGTTGCGAGCCCCAAATCTCCATTACAGCTGAGAAGACAGATTACACTGAGTTTGTCATTTTGGAGGTGTGGTGTAGCTATGCTCTTACTGAGCACAGCACCTGGTGTCCTTCATGGTCATTAGGAAGGCACCTGGGCTAAGCACGTCCTGGCATGTACATGATGCAGCTGGATAACTGGATCTAGTAACTGTGCCATGGCTTTGTTCATGTTTCATTTCTTCCTTATGCTGCTACAAAATCCCATGTAAATAAACAATAGTGTTTCCTCTTTAAACAAGGCAGGAAACTTTCCTGGTAAAAGCTCATATCAGCAGGCCAGCAAGCAAGATAGGAGGAAGCACCAGGAGGGTGCTGCTGGGGCTAGGGTTGGCAGTGGATCAGGCAGGAAGCCAGGATGCAGCCCCACAGTGTTGGGGGACAAGGGACAGCAGGGAGCAGTAACAGCAGCCAGGGACACCCAGCAGGACCACTCCACAAAGATAATGAGGCCAGTCCAGGATGGGTCACAGCTGGATGGAGGGACATGCATGACCAAGCACAAGAACACAGGGTTACCTGCAGGAGAGCTCAAGCCAGAGACTTTATCCAGAACATGATGCAGCTCCCAGGTGAAGCAGAGACAGTGTCACGTGGGACTTCTCACAGTTTCTGCTGTGCAGCCCTGCTCCCAGCAACTTGGAAGCACAACTGTGTTACGTCAGAGAAGTCATGAGAACAAATGCACAAACCCTGAGGAGACAGGATGGATGGCTGGAAGGAGGTTGCAGAGTCTGGTAGTGCACTAGTGGTCAACAGTGAGTGCCAGTGTTTATCCAGATGTTGTGCTTCAGCAATGATTAAGATGGTATGCAAGGGGTCCGTTTGTGAACATGCTAACAAGCTGATATTGAGAAATATAATATCATTAGTTTTGTAAATGTTTGGCATTCTCCACGACATATTTTTCAACAGTCTGAACTTCCTGTGCAGTCTCACAGACAGTAGAAGACTGGGAGTGTCAGGAGATAAAGAGAGCAATTTGAGGAATTCTAAGAAGGAAATTAAAATTAGACATAAATCTTGGCAATGTTTTCATGTCATTAATGTATGAATTAAGTACACCATGAAGTAAGAATAGTTAATTAAATCCTCTTAGATTAGAATTATTGCCAATTAGTTCTTTTTCAAAAACTGACACAGCTTTTTCAGAATGTGATTATTTTAAAGGACAGCCATTAAAGGTATGTTGTTGTTGGAAGAATTCTGTCCGCCAGATCTAAAGCAGTGTCTTCTGCTCCATGTGGAGTCAAATGGTGATTTCTCAGAGTATAAATCATGGTGGTGGTCTCACTTCTTGTCTATATCTTCTGTATCCTTTTATTGGATAGTTTGACCGGTAGACAATAAAATGCTTTTTCCTCCACTTGATTTATGTCTGTGACTTGAAACTTTTTGCCCAGATGAAACAAATTCTTCTGCATTTAGAACACATGAGGCTAGTTTATGTAAAAATTGCTTAGCGCAAGCACAAAATATTTGTTCTCAAATCCAGTAATTCTGTAAGTTGTTAAAGAACTTTCTGAGAAATATTTGTGCATTATGAGGCTTTCAAATACTTTCTTGTAATGAATATGCAAAGGACAACCTACAAGCTTAATTTTGTGCATGGGATGATATATTTTGTGGAGGCAATTTAATCAAATATATATGATAGACAGATAATGCAATTGCATTCCTAAAAAGAAAAAAAAAGGTATCTTCTTTCGAGAGTCCTTCTTAATTGGCTGCTTCATCTTTTCTTACTGGTCTTCAGGTTGCTCTTTAAATCTCAGAAAAGTTTTAACTGAGATAATAAACTTAGTGTCTGAATAGTTATATTCTTTAAAAGCTGTAGTCAAGTTGTCTGCTTAATATAAACATGTTCTATGTAGAGCTGGTTAATGTTTTACTAGTATATAATTTTAATGCAGTGTAGTTTCTTTACGGAGAATTCAGCCTGTTACTGGATGTTTAAATTTTCAGTATCTGTTGTCATGGCAACATGAATTGACTCTGGTACCCACTGTGCTCAACATAAATTAATTTAAAGTCATAGTATCTTTCTTGGCCTTAGATTTATCGTCATTAAAAAATAGCTGTACTGGAAAAAGAATTTAAAATGTAATAGTTCTTAGCTAATTATTAGTTTTACTTGCAGCATTCAATAAATTGATCTTAATAAATAATGTAGGTATGGAAATTTTTTTCCTCCATTTCTTGTGGCAGCATACTTTTCAAATATTAAAACTGACACATTTTAACCATTCCTTACATTTGAATTATCATGTTTTTAGTTATAGTTCCAGTGCTTTCATATTTTTTGAACTGACAAGTAAATTTTTAGAATTTAGGATTTCCTGTAATTTCCTGATTCTTTCTGCAATACTGTCACGCTTCCACAAAAACTGCTAACTAATGTTTTATATTTAAATTTATCCTAATATTCTCTATCAGAAAAATCTATAAAATGCAGCTATGTATATATAAAAAAGAATTGGAGAGAGTCATGTCTTGATCCCTTGGGATTCTCATGGTTTTAAAGAGGATTAAGAAGATATATTAAATGCATGTGGTAAGAGACAGAATATTGTTCCAGACAGTATAGCAAAATTATTTTTTCCTCTTTACGTTTGTAAAGTTAGTCATAACCTAATATATGCTCTAGATTAAAAAAAAAATAGCACTTGATGTACAGTATTGTGTAGAGTTCCTCAGTGCAGGAGACTCTCAATGACTGTTTTGCACGACATTGACATTTTAAGAAAATTCTGTGGTTTAACCTTCCTGATACAGGTAGGTGTTACATGTTTCATTCCATATGTTTTCTACAGTACAGTCCACTTCTCAGAGGACTAATGCTGAAATGGTTCTTTGAAAGAGTTCTGTTTCAGTTTTATTTTGTGTTGAAAACATTATTTAATAATTTTGTAAGTTGTGTGAACAAAATGCTATCCTTTCTGAAAATGCAGGCATCTCAAAGAAAATTCAGTTTAAGTAAAGAAAGTGTTTTGTAGGTAATCAAAATGCAATTTTTTACTATTTATCCTGGAGAAAATAAAAAATGGACATGCTTCTGTTTGAACAATCATCTTCCGAATATTGAGTTTTACATAATGAAACATTTTATATTTTATTGCAATAAAACATGTTGTTCAGATTCTATTTAATTTCTGTGTGGAAAACACTGATTAACATTTAGGGCTTTAAAAACTACTGCTGAAGTTAAGATGTTAATGTCCAGTAGTGTCTCTATGTACCTAGCAGTTGTAACATTGCCATATTGACACATACTGTAATGACACATTTAAGAAAACAGAAATCTGCTGCAGCTCTGCATGACTCATTTGCACCAGCCTCACACTTTCGTTAATAACCCAGCAGAAAGAGCAAATCTCAATATAAGGTTCCTCTGGGGATCTGGGTTGCTGCATTTTCTACAAAAATCTTAAAGGCTGCGAACACTCCTCATTTGGATTAAATCTTCCAAACACCTCTGTTTCTTAAAGAGTATGTTGTCATTCACTGTGTTAAATCTTCTGTAATGAGCTTGAAAGTAGAAAGACTAAACTCACTACTCTCATCTGTCACTGATAGGACAGTTACAGTTTTATAACTGGGTTCATTTGTAGTCTGCTTGATTCAAATTAGAAGTGAAATACAGTATTCTCATTCCTGAATTACTGATAAAGGTTTTCTTCCCAGTTCAGTGAGCAGTAAGTATCACAGAGTTCACCATAAAGATACAGAATCACAAAGGTGTGTTCCTATACAAATGTGGATTTAAGTATCACATCAACAAATGTATTGCACAGCACAGACCTTTATTTTCAAGTTCACCACTGACACCTGGTTGCTCAGTTGATGAACTCAGTTTGTCTGATCTCTCTTTCCTGGGTGAGATTACCAGATTTTTAGTGTCAGCCGGGCCTGGCAGTAGGGATTTACAAGCTCTCTCGAAACACCATATAAACAAATATTTTATATAATGTTGCATTACTTTTTAAAGCACCTGTCTGATCAGGGAACTTTCAGGTGATCAAACTGATATTTTTCTTTAAACTGCTTATTAACCTCAAATTATCTTTCTGTAAAGGTGATATTTCTATAAGATAGGAAATTGTAATACTGAAATACTCCATTTATTACAGATCTTATTTTACTAAATTACTATTGTCATTCAGCCAAATTTCATTTTCAACCACAAGGATGATTTATATAACTCCTGGCAAATAGTATGAAGCTTATTTCATGCTTAACTTCAACAAGAAGACAATAAAAACAAATTAGTAAAAAAATTTGTTGTCTGTTAGAAAATTAATACCATAAGCCTCCAGAATAATTCCTGCTATTATTTCTTTTCACAAGCAGAGAGCACAGTCCAAGGCTTTCCCAGAAATACAGAATGCTATTGCTAGGAAGACATTGTATGTTTGCTTTTTAAAATGGTTTGCAAAATTTCCTAAATAAACCATTCTGAATGTCTTTGCTATTACCCTAGATAAACCTTTCCCCAACCACATGTGTATTTGAATGTAAGCAGCTAAATCACATAGCAGAAATTGAATTCCACTAACAATTTTCACTTACCTGAAAAGCCAAGATTTGCCATATCATAGTTCAGTGAGGCTTTTTTGTCTGTTTCCACAGACTTTATAGAGATTGATGTTAAATTTTCATGCTCTTATAAAAGAAAAAATAAAAAAACCAAAACAAACCAGGCATGATAATAAATACTGATTGTTTTGCCTTAGGTCAAGATTACTGAGTTTTGTAGTATTCCTAGTTTCTCCAACAGTCGTTGGTAATATTTAATTACTGCCTAATAATACTTTCTTCTAATATTTGAAGCATATCAGCTGAAGTGAAAAGGACAGTTCAAATTCAGATGTAAGACAGCAGATTTATTTGCAACAAATAAAGTCATTTGCCTGACTATAACAATTCCTTAAGAAATTCCTGAAATTTGTGTTTGTTTTCACACTGATCTTTCTTGGACACCTGCTGATTAATCTTTAGTCTCTTGACAAAGTTCATTATACATTCTTCTTAATCCTGAACTGCATTTTTAATCGAAAGGTCAGTGAACACAGAGAGAAACAATAACATTTGCTGCTTGCTTTATGGTCTGACTCTTCATGGAAAAAAAAAAAGAAATGTTGTCTTGAATTTAGTACGAGTTTCTTTGGTTATTTTGTCTGGTATGCTACAATTATGTGAGCAATACAGTCAGGAATGCATTTAATGCCTCAATAAGTTGAATACTCTTAGGATGGTAGTCCAAATTCTTTCAGACATGATTTAAAACAAGATTTTGATCTTATGTGAAATGAAAAAAATCACCATATAAAATATGGAACAAAAAAATGCCAAAAAAGTAAAAACAACAAAAAAGTCTGCAGCTGTAAAATCAATAGAAGTGGGCGGAAGGCAGGAGACTCCTTGTCTGTTTTAGAGTAACATGCACAGCGATACCTTTCCTATGGTCATATTTGACTTTCTGTGCTTTGAGATTCAGGGTGTCATTTGAACTTTCTCTCCCCTATATAATTAGCCTTTATTTCAGAATAATGCATTTTACTTTCTTCACTTTCTTCAGGGTTAATTTTCCTCAGCATTCTTTCTACTCACTGAACCTGATTTTCATTTATATCAAGAACCTCCTGAGCCACTGGGTTATTTCCATTTTAAAGGGCTTTTGTACTGTCAGTATGATGGAAAAGGTCAGAATGCAAGTGAAAAATCAAGGCTGGTAGATTTCTGGAAATCTTGTTTGTGTTTTTTAAAGTGATCATCAATAAGAAGGGAAAATATTACCTCCAGTTATTTGGTTTTTTCATTCCAAATACTGAAATTTTCTAAATTTATAAGACTTCTAGAAGAAGAAGTCTGCAAAATTATTTTGAAAGCTGTTAGAAAGAGTTTCAGTACTTTCAAATTGAATGACATGCATTAATAAGCATTTTACTTTATTTGAAGTAAAAATTTCAAAATGAAGCTTTACTCACATTACACATGGACTTCTGACAGTAGAAACAGTTAATACAATCCAAATGGGTAAAAACCCATTTTCATTTTATATTATTTAATGTTTACCATTAAAATTGTGATTGATAAGTCTTATATACTAAAGATGTGAACCTGATCCCACCACAGACTGCAGAACTCACACTGAATTAATAACCAAGTGACAAGCACATTTTCCAAAAAGGTGGTTTCACATAGCTATTTTAATCAGAGATCTGTTCAGTTTAATTGGCAGCATCTGAGGTAAATAATGCAAGATCATTTCCATAGAGAGATTATTCCACAGTCTTGCAAATCCTTTTCTCAGGAGATTTTCCCCAGTATGCAGTGTATGTTTCTCTTACAGCTGTATTAAAGTCTTTCTGTTTCAGTCCTTTTAAAGGATTGTTTAATGCCAGGCTATTGATACTGACATTTACAGAAAATACGAAGACTCAGTGATTTTTGTAGAAAGCCTAAGAGAGATAGATACCCATTTTTTATTCATATAGTTTAGGAGAAAAATTTGATTGATAGGAACAGATCAGCAGACCAAACTACTTGTCTTCTTCATCCCAGTTCTTTGAATTTCTGTGAAGAACTATCTTTTATGGCAGTTGTAAAACTTTATTATTCAGACAAGACAATTTAGTAAAATTATCTATAACTAATGCCCAGATTCTTGAATACTAGGCTTATCTATGAAAAAAATGAAGATATTTGTTTCAGAAGAGACATTGCAAGACAAACTGTAAAGCTGTAAATCACATGGAAACACACAAATATTTAGCAAACTGTTACATTCCATAGAGAACAGACTCTGGAATCCTAATAGCATGTATCTGTAATACAATTGGATCCATATAGATGTTGAAGCCTCTTAAGCATTAGCTCTCCATATATAATAAAGCAGATCCTTGTGAATAATTTTAAATAGTTAAAGCAGATGGGAAGAAGCTGTAGATCAGAGCTGGTAACACTAGGAAAATAACAACATCTTTGGCAAAGAAAGGCAGCATTCAGGATATCTTCAGGTCAAATGTCAGAAGCTTTTACTGCTATTTTAAGTAGAGAAGCCTCTCTTTGCAGCAAATGGTATATGGAGGTGTTTCCTTCCGGTCGGCATAGTCTGGCTAACAGTGAAAAGTTGTTACTGTGATGTAGCCATGTTCAATGATTTATTTAATTTTCTAATGACCTTCTCTGACAGAAATAATTGAAATGAAATTATATCCCAAGGACAAATGTCCACTCTTTGGAGACATTTGCATCTCAGTGTTTATGTTCGTTAACTGTTTGGCCTTCTTGGCTTTCATCCAGCAGCAGAAGATTGTTATCCTGGGACAGGAATGTATGATAATTACATTATCCCTTAATTAAAATACTGGATAGATTCCAAAGGTAAATGTTATGTCTGTCCTATTTTCAAGCTGAACTGCATGAGTGATCCTGTAATTCAAAGCAGCAACCTCTGTACCTCAAAACTACTATCTGTGTCACACCTCACTATTATGGTGGATCCAACCCTTGTTTTACCAAAAGCATTAGAAATACTTTTGCCAACCTCCCAAGGGTAAAAACAAAATCCAACTGAAAGGAACTGAATTTGCTGTCCAAATAGAATGACAATGTTTTGTACTGGCTTCTCATTTTCATATTACTTTAGGTAGTACAGCATATTTTGCCAGAATAGCAATCTCTCAATCTCACTCACCTATACAGAACAAAAGCATTAAGTATCTGATCAAAAGGCATACAATTAGCTTTTCTAGTTTCACTGGGACTGCAACTGACTGTTATGTCCTTGTTAATTTAAATAAACCAGCTAACACAATATTTATTGCAGATTTAGTGGAATGGCAGACCACATGATCTAAGTAACTACATGAATTGTTCTGATCCACTAGCCAAAAAATAGTCCGTATTTGTAATACAAATGATCCTACTTATTCTAAATCTTATGCTAGTCATAAAATGCTATACCATTCAAGATCAAGGAAAAATATTTCCAAACAGAGAAACCATTTACACAATCTTTAACACTGATTTATTTCAGAATAGATGCACAGCTGTGGAGGCCTTTGAGCCTATTAAGAAAACTTCTAGGGTATTTCCCTGGAAGAATTTACCAGAGGCTTCAAGAAAGCCTGTCCCCTTAGGATGAGTTGGAAGGGGCTTCTCCCATGGTGCCCTGAAGCATTATGTTAATCTGTCCTTTCTCCATAGATGACTGCCCTTTGCCCTGCCCTTGTACTACCCCTGTGCCCCCAAATATTGGTCCTTGACCCCATACTTAACCCAGGGCCCTGCACTGTTTGTTTGTCTTTGTCCCTGGACTCCATGAGTGTAACTCTACAACAAACCTCATGGAACTCTATACAGAGATCCTTTCCATCTTTGTTCACTGACTTATCTGTCGTGTGAGTGTGGATTGAGTGACTGTTTGTACTTGTCCGAGAAGCTTTCTCAGAAGACGCTTTTGGAAAGGTAGCAACAAAATGTCATCCATTTTACCACACTGCTACAAATGGCGCTCAAATGTAGGGCTCTCCTGTGAGCTCCTTGAAAGCCTCTCCAGTGTCCACTGCCACTGAACAAAAAGCTGCATTTGAATGCTCCCGTTTCCCTAAGGAAAAGAACCCAATTTTCTGGGAGAATTTCTTAAGGGACTGACTGGCAACTCTTCTTCGTTGAGGATCGGTGTCATCGGTGAGACCCCCCCACGAGATTTTTCGTATGGCCCACCAGTGTGGTGATTACATTGTGGTGAAGGTCACATTTTTATTTTATTTTCACATTTTTATCTTGTGGGAGGGAGAAAGAGTGAGATGGGAGCAAAATTCACTATCTTGCAGTGGGAAGTTTATTTCCAAGTTGATGATACCCTTGTTAAGAATAGTGTTGGGTTCTCTAAGAGGAATTTAAAAGCTTTTATTTGCTGGATTTTTAAGTATTTACAGATATCACTTGGGAATCTGTTTTGTTGGTTGAGTTCTGGGACAAAGTTGGGCAAAAGTTATGTATCTTGCAATCTGAGGGGAATTTTCAGGTTGGGAAGTTTTATCCTATTTTTCGTTCTTTTCGTTATGAAGTGATTGAGGGTTAGGAGGTAGTTTGGGGAATGTTAAAAGTTCAAGACCCCAGTTACTACCCTAGTTTTTGTGTTCCCCCCTCCATGTCCCCATTCCTTCGTTCCCACAGGACAGGTCTAGAGATGAACACCACTGCAGCCTGGCCTACCCTCACCCTCAGTGCTCCCTACAGTTCAGAAACTGGCAGTTATTGATATCAGAGATTGCTTTTTTAATATCCCTCTCCATCTCAGAGATGCCCCAAGATTTGCATTTTCTGTCCCATGAGTTAATAGACAAGCCTCTCTAAAAAGGTATAAATGGGAAGTTCTTCCCCAAGGCATGGAAAATTTCCCACCTATCTGCCAAATGTTTGTTGCCTGTATTCTCTTGCCCATCCAAAAAAATGTCCCTGTTGCTACAATTTTTCACTGTATGGATGATATTTTAATATGTACTGAGACTGCTTGTTTGGAGATTGTTCTCAAAAAGACTATTCAAGGCATTGAAGGAGCAGGATTTGAAATTGCTACAGAAAAGATGCAGCACACCTGCCTGTGGACCTGCCTTGGACTCTGGATCAGCAAAAGGACCATCATACCCCAGCAGCTCACCATCAATGACAACCCGAGAACCCTGAGGGACTTTCACCAGTTCTGTGGGAGCATAAGCTGGATTCATCCATTGCTAGGGATCACAACCAAGAACCTTGCACCCCTTTTCAACCTTCTGCAAGGCTGCGATGACCTCGACTCACCACAAACTATCACATCAGAGGCATAGGTAGCGATCCAAAAGGTATCGGAGGCACTGTCCACAAGACAAACCCACTGCGCTGATCCTACCTTGCCTTTCCAATTTGCCATCTTGGGTGAGGCACCAAAGTTTCATGGGCTCATTTTCCAGTGAGACCCCACTCTGAAAGACCAGCTTTTAATCATGAAGTGGGTATTCCAATCACAACAACCACATGAGACTATTACCACACCCCAGGAGCTGATGGCTCAGCTCATTATAAAACCAGAGCACAGCTCAGGACCCTAGTGGGGTGTGAGTTCACATGCATTTACCTTCCATTGACATTAGGTAGTCTAGAAGCTTGTCTCCAGACCAATGAACACCTCCAGTTCGCTCTTGACAGCTACCCAAGTCAAATCTCTATCCACCTACCAAAACAAACTATTTAATGCGTGTTTTAATTTGGTCCCAAAATCATTGTATGTTGGGGTGTGTTTTTGGATTTATCAGGTTCCCTTTGGGCTGTGGCTGCGTTCCTTGCAGTCTTAAAGGCTTGGAATCTCTCTGCAGCCCCATCCTGGTGTCTGCTACATTCCAGG
>VWZV01017065.1:15395-37689 GCA_013397155.1 Irena cyanogastra | reverse complement strand
AGGCTGAGAATATCAAATGCTGTGCATATCAGAGTCTGTTGAAAGCAAAAGACACATAATCTTTCCAAGGCTCAATTAGGATGTTGGATTTATGTACGATTTTCAATTGTTGATAGAGTACCTGGTAATTAAATATACATATAAATAAACTCATGCCTAATGTTTTAAAATTTGCTTGGTGTTTCAGTCCCCAAATACAGTCAGTCCCATTGCAGCAGCTTCCAGTCCATGGCAGAGTGATATGGCTGTAGTCTGCAGTGTTTCCTTCCAGGGACAGCTGTATGCACGGCAGCTGTTGTGTGGCTGTCTTTGGATTTGTGCTAGAAGCAGTGTGGATAACACAGGGATGTTTTCACTATTGCTGACCAGTGCTTACACAGTCAAAATCATTCCAGCTGTCCTTTCAGTGAGGGCACCAGGAGGGGATGGCAAGACACTGGGAGGGAGCATAGCTGGGACAACTGACCTCAGCTGACCAAAAGGACACTCCGTGCCACATGGTTCCATGCTCAGCATACAAAGGGGAAGGGAAGGGAAGGGAAAGGAAAGGAAGGGAAGGGAAGGGAAGGGAAAGGAAAGGAAGGGAAGGGAAGGGAAAGGAAAGGAAGGGAAAGGAAGGGAAAGGAAAGGAAGGGAAAGGAAGGGAAAGGAAGGGAAAGGAAAGGAAGTGAAAGGAAGGGAAAGGAAGGGAAAGTTAGGTTGGTTCATCGTTTGTCTTCCCAAGCAGTCATTACACATTCTAGGGATAAGTGAATGCCTGCCTGGCAATGGGAAATGGTGAATTAATTCATATTTTACTTTACTTGTGTGTATGTTTTTTCCTTTATGTATTAAACTGTCTTAATCTCAACTCATGAGTTTTCTCACTTTTATTTTTCTGATTCCTTTCTGGTTCTTTCCCCTGGGCAGGGAGTGAGCAGGAGCTTAGTTGTGGGCTGGAGTTAAACCACCATGACCAATTGCTGCTTTAGAAAGTTATATGCTTCAAAAGTCATGTACAATGTTGATTGGAAACCATCCAGGAGAAGCTGCTCCAATTATATGGAAAAAGTCACACCATATTTTTCTCACCATATTTTCTCTTTTATTCTTTTCTACTAATTTTCTGTATCTACTAAAGCTTATGAGGAATTCCTCACCAAAAATAATAATAAAAAGGTTCGTTGCTTTTATTAAAACTACAAAAATTAGTCTTATTATAAGAATAAAGCTTCTATTTATATTACATTTTAGGCTGCTTGAAAAAGAAAAATATAATTGCTGAGATAACACAGTAGATGATCTAGAAACAATTAGGATTAAAAAAAAGTTAATTAAATCTGTCCTGAGATTTCCGACATCGATGAGCATCTGTTGTCTGCTCAGCCATTCTGGCTGAGCAAATGTGGGTCTAAATTTCTTTGGAGTATTAATTGATTTGAGACTGTAAATTTTTATTATTCTTCTTTTCTCCTCCACTAGTTCCTGCCTAAAAGACCCAAGCATAAGATGAGTCATTATAAAAAGTGTAAACAAAAATTAGCTCCTCACCAACAGTAAAAAAATCTATCAGGTTCCTTGACTGAGAGCCAAATGAGTGCTTAATAAGGTAATCCATGCCAGTGTTTTATTCAGTAGTGAATATCAGTGCACAGCAGTTTCTAACTTTCATCTGAAAACCAAATCTGTTTGTCTTCTTTCCAGCTGCATTGGCACCTAATCATCTCTGACAGTGAAAGCTGAGAAACACAAAATATCTCTGCACGTCTGAGCTGAGGAGGCCCAATGCTGCCTCAGCCCATTACAGAAACAATGGTGGTGTGTAAAGACTACCAGGGGACTTTACCAAATTTAGATCCAATTATCTGATCCTAGCAGTTGCATATTACCACTAATTAGATTGAAGCAAATACTGTACTGAGGGTCGTGGCATATGTGTCTTACTTAACATGCCTTTCCTAGCAAAGCTGAGAAGCCTGGGAAATGTACAGAATGAAGAAAGCAGCCTTTAAGGCAGGTAAATTCCAAAAACAGTGCTACAAAGAGCAGGACATGGGTCAAACTAACCATAGCCAAATTGCTCCAAAAGGAAAACACTGCAAAAGATAAACACAATTTCTAAATTGAATTAATGTTGAGCTAATATTGGGAGAAAATTTTTATTCTCATATGGCTCACATCCCAAATGATCTCATTACTTAATAAGATAACAGTTAATAGCAGTAGGTTGTAGAAGGACAGATTTCAGATTGATTCATGGCTGGGTAGTACTTGGCAGGAAATTTGTTCCTCTTTTTTAGGCCTGAAAGAAAGCCCACTCCTTTAAAATCTGATGTTGCCATAGATGCTATTTCACACACTGGAGAGCAAAGTGGTCAAACTCGGTCAGCTTCCCATACGAGTTTGTACCACAGGAAAAAAATCCCAGCTGCTACTAACTGGCATCTTCACAGGCACTTGTAGGAAAAACTAAAACAATCCCTTTTGCAGAAGCAGCAAAGCTTCTTGAAGATAAAGCTTATGTTGATAAGCCTAAGACAAGGATAACAGCAGATAACAGTGAAAAATTTTGTTACATGGATGCCTGAGACTTAACTAATGCAGTGCAAATATTATCCAAAAAGCAATTTATCCAGAAAGTTGCAGATAAATATTTTGTCTGAGCTTCGTGACGCATACCAGTGTTTACAATTGAAAAGACTAATCAAAAGCTAAAGATGGCTGAAGGTGTTATTTGGTGTTTATTCTGTCCTTCCAACAAAGTAAAGCTAAAATTAATGGTTTCATGGTCTGTAAAATGATCTGCATCTCTATAAAAGGCAGCACAATGGAACAGGCTGTAAAATATCTACATTCACTTGGTGAAGGATTTTGAGGTCTTTTTTTTTTGCCAATCCAGTGTTTTTGCAGTACCAAATTAATTTGATTGCTGGGAAAGCAATTAGTTAATTGATATTAAAAATTCCACTTGCAAATCCATTTCCTAATTTCCTCAGTGAAAGATGCTTTCTTTTGTGCAAATCTCCAGACAGATAGCTGAGCACACTAGAAGCTATTTCCTTTTAATTCATGTTTATACTGTTTTAGTTTCAGATGGCTAACCAGGTAGTACAGTGTTTTGAGCAGCCATTTGTGCATTTATGCATATGCTAAATTCTGTGTCCAACACAACATAAAATAGTGTGTACATTTCTGAGCTGATATCTTGCTTCCTGGTGCTTCTCCATATCTTTTAAACAGGAACTGCTGATTCAGAAGAAAATTACACTTGCTCTTTTTAGGTGGCTCTGAAGGAATTATAGTATATTCTGGCAGCAGCAAATGGTAAAAGAAAGTCTCTAGTGCAAATTACAGGTAAATTTCACAAGTTCCACAGTTTGTTCACGGCAGAGCTATTGCATCTGCTTCATTGACAACTAGACAGACTTAAAAGAATGTGTTTGATGTTTGAATTTGTTGTGCAAATACATTCAATTTTTTATTTAAAACCAATTTTCATTTGGTAAAAGCTGGTAACAATTATATGGTCAAATTAGTAAAATTATTCATAAGCTTATATAATTTTATTAATGAAATATGCACAGGAGGAAAAAAGCTACAGCTGGTGCAGATGAGATTTTCTATGCACACTTTTTACTAGTTATTCACGCAGCAGTGATTTACAATTAGGCCTACTGTGCTCAGTGATGTGTTGTTATGTCACCAACACATGGTTGCAGGAATGAAAAATATATTTTGTCCAATGAATACATTGAAACGGTTGTTCTGTAGAAAACTAATAAAAAACACATCTATATGCCTGTGACAATCTGTGTATTAGGAATGTTTCTGCTTGTCCCTTGTTCTTAAAGTCTTAGTTTACTGTATTTTTTTGCTAAAGATATATGTACACCCCTTCTTTTAGAAGAACACAATATTTTCTCAAAATATTTGCTTTCTAGGCAGAACACAATATTTCCTCAAAAAGCTAATAGATATGGTACAAGATAAATAAAAAAAATTACACTGTTTGTCAATTCCTAGGCTTTAAATGAGAAGCATAATCAGACACTGCCCACAAAACTCCAAACTTCATTTGTTTTCAGAGCTGCTGTTTCACACTAAAAGTGCAAGAAGAAGCTGTGCATACATACCAGTGATCACCCTGTTTTAAATAATGATAAATGATCCATTTTCCATGCAAACAGTCCCTGGAAGCCACGTGTCAAAAAACATCCCTAAAATCCAAACTGTGCAATGTCGTGTGCAAGTGACAGAGTTGGTTCTCGTACATGTCTACTCTGAATATGCACTCTTTCCAAATTCCTGTCTGCAGCTTTCTCAACCACGATATATGGCTGTTGAGGGATTCTGTCACCAGTCCCAAATCAGGGGCTACAAAGGCTACAACACAGGAGCATTGTACTTCCACTCCTGTGGTTGTAGTGCCTTGCTGTGCCAAGGTCTCATGCTTATTGTAAAGAAAACAGATGGCTTGCTGGCTTTGGGCTCATGCTATCAAGGCAAGGGCTGCCCCTGTGTATGGCTGTACCAGCCTCTCTCAGCACCTGCTGAAGGATCTCTGTGCAGTGCAGGCATGTCCTAGTTAGGATCCTATCCTAATTTTAAGCAAGCAGCATTAAAGGCTATGGAAGATTTTCGTAATGTAGATTGTTAAAACATCAAAGCTTCAAGGCTGAGATGTCACTACGATCCAGCTTCCAATTTTCTAATTCTTACTACATCAGACTTATGTTTCCTTGATTCCAGTGCTTCAACTTCTTCATAAATCCAACTAGTCTTAGGCTTATTTTTTTTTCTTTTTTTTCTAGATGGATTGGACCAGTAGGGTGTTGAAGCAGTAGTGCAGTGGTGATTCCATTTAAAGGGTCTGTTGTGAGGACTGTGCTCAGCAGGGTGTTGGCGACGTGCTGGGTCATGTTAAAATAGAATTGAATTTCTTTCAATTCTATTGAATATCACTCTGTTTTCTTGAATATCAACCTGTTTTCTTCCTAGGTTTTTCTTTGGTTTTGCGTTCTTTCTTCTAATACCTATTTTGTAGTTCTCAATTTCATTTTCCTTTCTTCATTTTAGGGCTCTTTGTATTACTACCCAAGGGTGTCCTTTTTCTCTGTATTTTTTCCTCCAATCTAAAACCTGCTGTTCAACACTTTTTTCTAAGAAGCTAAGATAAATTTGAAAACTTTTCAAATGAAAAAGAGTCACATTTTATAATAATGTAGACACCTTATAAATGAAGCATAACAACTTATATTATCATTTACCAGGATGAATTAATTATGGAGAATCAGAATAGCATCATAAAAACCCATTTTCCTGGGAGGACAGTGCCTTGATAGCAAAGTTTCAGATTCATCATGTTAACTGCTTTTGATGTAAAAATATTGATTTTCAATTTATGTGCA
Organism: Irena cyanogastra; assembly: GCA_013397155.1. Taxonomy (NCBI): domain Eukaryota; kingdom Metazoa; phylum Chordata; class Aves; order Passeriformes; family Irenidae; genus Irena; species Irena cyanogastra. The sequence continues at coordinate 32,302 of VWZV01017065.1, read as the reverse complement.
TGCAATACCATTTAACTCTGTGGGCTTAAGATGGTGAGGTCTGGCACTTCTAGGAAATCCCTCTTTTGTAGTACTTACCTACTTGTAGGTGCCACTCACCTATATATTTTTGAGGCAACTTCACCACTAAAATAACTACAAAGATATTTTTTATAAACTTGTTTTGATAAAGACCAAAGAACAAAACCAAAAGCAGGCACCTAAAAGCAGTGTAATTTATTATAACAATATGATAATTTGTATTAGGAAGAAGAAAAAAAATTTATTACTGAAAATTGAGAGCAACCTTTGAAATTAGAAACAAGTATGTGTTTAATTATGAATATATTAATTTTATGAAATTGACTACTGTTTCTGACTTTAACAGGAAATTTAAGCTTTTCATTTTTTGTTTCCTTACTTAGGAGCAGGTTTTTTTTGTTTAAAAACAATTTTCAATCTCTTTTTGAAGATTTTGGAATGGACTATATTCTGATCTTTGCCCTAATAAGTGGTTATCTATTCTGTGTAATAACATAGTTGAATATTATATTACTTAATACTCCTATTAATCTCTTTGTTTCTGAATATCTGATAATTTCTAATTATCTGTTCATCTCTCTGTGAAGAAGAGGAGTCACTTTCCAAACATTATTGAATAAATATTGTGTTTATGGTATTTGTGGATGAAAAGACCTACAAGAAGAAAATAGTATTCTTAGAAACAAGATTGCATAGAGAAAGTGCATTCATTTTTTAAAATTAAAATATTTTATGATTATTTTTAGATCAAATGGTTATCTTATAACATGTCTCTAACTGGGGACATTATTGGATTGGGAATACTCCTTTTGATGTGTTTATGCAGGATGTATTTATACAGGATGTATTTAATATGATCCTTCCTCTGATGTACTAACCCTCGTTAGGGACATAATCTTAACCTGTAAATGGATTGAAATCTTTAATTGTCAGTGGAGAGCTATAGAAAATGTTTATTCTGTGAATTTTTTAATCCCATTTTGAAATCACTTATGGTTCTGTCATGTATAAATTCCTGAAGCATTTAAATTCTACAAAAAATTATCTGTACTGTAAAAAAGAATTCTTTGCTTTACAACAACTTGAATTCAAATGCATGGCAGGTCCATGGGTATAGCTAATTAACTTAAATTGAGATATGAAATCAAATATTGAAAAGTAGGATGAATCACAAGACAATTCCTACTCCTTCAAATACCTGCCCTATGTTTGGAATCTCTGTCTTGTGGTCAGGAATAGTGGCTGTCTTTGAAAGATTTCGTGACTCTTATAGTCATGCTGTTTTGTTTAATAACCTTAAGTCCTGGCTCAGTGTTTAAGGTGGGACTATTCATCAACATACCCTAAGGCATAAGTCCTAAAGGTATTGTGTAATAAATCAGAATAAAAATCATTTGTACAGGAATAGGAATTGGCAGGACTCGAATCTAAATTTGTGTAAATCGTGAGAACATAAGTTTATATTCACACAGACAGTTAACCAGTAAGTTTAATTTGATGTGAAAACTTAGATCATACTTAGATTGACTTGCATTAAAAATATTTTTTTCTTTAGATTATGTACAGTAAACAGTAGTCTTGACAGCAGAATTGCTGGACTATATCTTTTCTTCAACAAATATTTAATCAGACATTGAGAACTCAGTTATCAGATAGGGAGAAACAGCTACCAGGTTAGTTAAATGCATTTTCTGTCGCCACTGTAGATTTCCTTAAAGCCTTAAAAAGTTATTCACGTTGCAAAATGCATAGAAGTCCCTTCAAATCAGTGTCAAGAATGTCAGTAAGCCAAGAAATAGAGGAAATAATTACATATATCCTCTGAAATTATCTTAATGACTATTTTGGCTGAGGAAACCGAGTAACAATATTGAATAAAGGAATTGCATCTCATTGTAAGAAAATTAAGACACAGTTATCAAATTCCTATTAATAAACCTGAACACTTTCTAAGTTCATCAGTAACTGCAGTCAGATGCAACTGTTTTTTCTCATTTGTCCTAATTTTGTTCTTTTCTTCTCCTTTGTCAACTGGCCATCTTATGGAACAAAATGTACAGTTAAATGACTGTTTTTAACTCAGCATACCTTTGTAACAGATTCAGGGTTTTGGCTTGTTCAAAGAAGCATTTCTTACTCTTAACAAAAAAAAAAAAAAGTTTATTCAGAAGTCCACAGTAAGATGCTTAGCCCAAATATGGTCATTTTGATATGTTGTACAATGTATACCTGTCAGAGATTTCAAAGGTACTTCAATTTGGAAAATTTTGTTCTGGTTCTTCTAAAGTCCTAGCTTGTGAGACTTATGTAGAGCTACAGATAGATGTATATGTAGTATAGTTCTGTATTACTTCCTCTGTTAGGGCTACCATCTGGAAAGTGGCTGGGGTAAGGAATCAGAAACCCATCTTTGCTCAGGGCATAGATGGTCACTAAACTGGAAAAATTCTTGGAATAATTTTGGATACATTTTAATTTATCTTAAGAATAATTTTCAATAAGATAATAGGGCATTTGGCTTAATAATTTCTAAGAAAGACCTAAGTAATTCTCACTCCTTGTATTTTGTGTAGTGAAATATTTCCTGTGCAGTAGTTTCGCTGCAGCACAAACAGTGCAATATTTTTTCTGAGCTGTCAGAAAAGGACCTAAGGCAGCAACACCAAGGGAGTCTCAATACCACCTGATATATTTGTCTGTCACTGGCCCTACTGGCACAGTTTCACTGACACACTTGCACACCTGATTTGTCAGAGAGGGGCTTGAAAGAAATTTCATCTAGTTAAAAATATAGCAGGTAGAGACCCAGTCTCCCATCTGAGAATTAGCTTTAGCTTCTTGAGCACACAATTGAGTTTGAAAGATGCAAATTAATCTCAAAAATAGGGTTCTGTTTCAGACTTATTCCATTTCTGATTAGACTGGAAGTACTGTGAGATTATACCTTTGTTCAACAGTAATATTTTGAATGACAGTGAATGAAAAAGAAGTAACATAAGATTCATTATGTGAACTCTAATGAGACTTTTGTACCAAATTCTGAAAACTTAACAAACTTCAAAGGACAGTAACTTTTCAGTGAGGCCCTTAGCAAAATTAGAGTTTCCTTGTGATTAATGTGCAAATGTTTCTCTGGAGTTACAATTCAACAAATAATCTTCTCTGCTTCCTTTATTATTTGATTTTATTTAAAAAGGTATATCAGCATTACTACCCTTAATAACCAGACACCTGTAACAGTTTATTATGTCTCCAAGAAAGATCACCTTTTTGACTCACAAAACTCAGCACTCTTTGATAACAATGTCATTCATGCTTAAGAATTTTTAACTTTAGTTTTGTCTTGAATGTCAAAGAGCAGATTATTAGCCATGAACTTCAAGAAAAGGAAAGAGGGGAGGGTAAGGGAGATGAGAAGAAGAGAGAGGTATTATGAACATTCACTATTTGACACTAAAAATATGGGATGTTCAGAAAGCAGAATTCACTGTCCTGAGAAATGAAACCTTTCCTTCTGCATATTAAAAACTTCCTTCAGTTTCCTTGTTTGTGTTCTCAACCTGCACAGCTGGATCATGCATCTCTGAGTTAATTCCCATAAACCTTTTTGCTTCAGTTTCATAATTGCACAATGTAGAACTTCTCTTTTGAGGGTAGGGTAGAGGATGATCGTTGTCTGTAGTCATTTTAAGCTTCCTACATTTTGTTGGCTTTATCGAATCAGGTGTGAATTTTATCCACAGAACCATAGTACTCAAAATACAAAATCAGAACACTGATAAAGGATTATATGCTAAGCTGAAAAGTTTCTTAAAGAAAAATTAAATCAAATAAGATTCCCCTTGTGTTTCTTGTACTTGATATACAAAGAGCTGACACAGCTTAATTCTTGCTCATTTATGTACTTGGATGTGTTTTCTTCAGAGACTGTAAGAAGCTCAATTTGAACAATGGAATTTTATTTTTGACAAAGCAGCATAATAAAACAAAAGAGTGTCTTTCAGAGAGTCTTGATAGTTTTCACATGATGTTATAAAAACTTTCCATCCTTGCCTTGTCTCTTGACATATTTTTCTTTTGCTAAAGTTTGATCTATTATTTATATTAGTGGTCCCAAATCTTTGTCTCTGCAAGAGAGAGGGCTGAGATTTCAGAGATGCCTTTGGAGACTAAAGTGCTTAAGAGTTTTGACAGAATGCCCCAGGGTCCCCACAGTTGTGCCACAATAAAAAGCCTGCTACTGCAGTCAGTGAGTAGCTTCATAGTTGTCTATTCATTACACAGAGAAGACAGACAGTATATGTGTGCACTCATTGCTTCTTTGCTGGAGACTGAAATGATTCAAAAACGTGGAAGTGATTTTTTCTTGTTTTACTCTCCTGAGATTTGAAAAGCATAAACAGTTGGTTTTTTGCTCTTCTTCTGTATTTTTCCATTCCCTCCCCATCTTTCTTATTAAAATGATTTATAAATGAGCTAATTATTTTATTAAAAAATAGAAAGCACGTTCTTCAGTGTTCCCCTATGAACACATATTGTGACTGGGATACTAATTACTATGCAGAATTTGTTGTGAAAGATCTCAACACTACAGTTCAGAGACAGATAGCAACAACAGGTAGGGAAAGGAAGGAGACAGAAGCAGACTTCTAAAATCTCTAGATCCATAAAGAGCTCTCATGAGGTATGGCCAGTCCTGTGAGAGATGAAGAAAATAGGCTCTGAAATGAAGGGAATTTCCTATAACTGGCAACAGCATTGAAATAGGTAAGGAGGCTGGGAGGGGAAGGAAAATTCTTTTTTGTATTGGTAGTAGGACTCAGTGTTGAGAAACCGTAAAAAACATGACACAATTTAGAAAAAAATAATGGGAGGGAAGTAGTAAAATACATATAAAGAATAAATCAGTAGAAAAGTCATAGACTGCATAAAACGAAGGAAGATATAAATGTCTGCATAGCACACAGAAATACGGATTCCAAACTCAAGGTATGAGAGTATTTACTAGACTAAAGTCTACTGCCTGTGTAATGTTCATGTTGCAGGCCTGTGTTTTATGTGTTTGGTGCCTGCAAGGAAAAGGAAAGAAAAAAGTTTTAAAAATGCTATGATTTGTGACTCATAAATGTTCATTATTATAATCTGTGGAGTCCTAGATCACTAAACTGATCCTTTACCAGAATTTCCCAAATATCAAGCAGCAAACTTTCAGAAAAAGATTGATGACTTACATTCAAATTTCATCCTGCTCATAGGAATGTTATTTAACTCTAGCTCATGTGTCTGAAGATACCTCTCTAGCTCACAGAAGAAATACTTGGCATCTTGAAGGTTTGATGTAAAAAGTGGGATAGTGTTAAAAAGCCACTCAGTGGCCATGCCACTCTTTAGGAAGCGACAGAAATGCCTTAGTTTTAGAAAATTAGGTAGACTTTTCGGAGTCCAGTTGAGCACTCATACTTTTTTTTTTTTCCTCAGAAAACAGATATTAATATTATTAAAACAATGAACATCAAGATAAATGAACACCAGCAAGATAAAGTGCAAGTACAGTCTGAGAATATTCCTCCCAAGACCTGTAAACTAGGTGAACAAAACATATGGAGGAAGAAAATAGTAAAATTGATAATTCTTCACTGGGTACAAAGAGCAGACCCTAGAATGAGTCTCATGGTACCCACACAAAACTTCCTTAATCAGAATATTTCAGTTTATACTGAAGCTTCTAAATACTAATACTAATACTTCAGCTTCTAAATAAATTTCTTTTTTTTTTTTTCACTCTATTCACTGTTTGCTGTTTAGTCCACTCTTCATTGTTAAGGTAATTGAAAATTCAGTCAAAATGTGCAATTTGATAGATAAAGAAATGTCTATAATTTCTGGTGAAGCTTTGTACTGTAAGTGACTCAAATAAAGTGAAAAAGGAAAGAGGTTAGCTTGTCTAAGTGTTTAGTTGTCAGTGATAAGTGTTTATCAAATCAAAATAGATATTAATATGTATTTTGTAAGACAGTAATAACTTTACTGTCATTTGTATATCAAATGTCTGTTCATGACAAAGTCCTTTGAACTGTGAAGATTGCTCACGATCTGGATTTCATGAATATTTTTTTTTAAAGACAGACAAGTGGGAATTTGTTCTACCAATTGTATCTGACCAATTATATATGAAATTATGTAAACAGACATTACAGAATGCATCTCATTAATTATTCTGATATGCTTATCTACCTTGTTTCAGCAAGTTGCTTGCAATCTTTCACAATGGTAGCACTCTACTCACACTTTAGAATTTAGATCCTTAGACAATCCAGAATATTTCAGTTGAAGACTGACTGGTAAATTTCTTTTCCCATAAACACTATGTGCTGCCTATCTGTGTACATGTGTCATTGGTAGATTGGTTTGTCATTAATCAGAAAAGGAAAGCTGAAGAAACTCTCTTGTAAACAGCTTTTGACATGAGAGGGCAGAAAGAAGCATAAAACCTCTGAGAACACTTAACATTCAGGTATATGAAAGCATCCTTACAGAAATGAAAAAATTACAAATTTAAAATATTCTCTATAAATTTGTCTGTATGTTTTTTTTGCATCATATTTTGCAAACTAAATTTTAAAAAAAGTTTTCAAAATGTAAGATTTTAATGTACATGCCCCAATATTAGTACATTCTTTGCAGGAAATAAGAAGTTAAAAATCTAAATACACCTCCACATCAGCAAAATTTCTGTATGTGGAGGTTTCTTTTCAATAGCACTCACCACTGAGTGGTGAATAACTGGATGTGGAAACAGAATAATATTCTTTGTGGCTGGTGAGAAATTAATATATTCTCTCAAAACAGCCTCCAGCTCATATAGCTGATCTATATTAAATGTGCTTTGACCTAGAACTGTGGCAGCAAGGATGTGAGTCTTCTCTGTATCAAGCTCATTAGAAATAGGGAAAAGAATGATGTCCACCCTAAAATTAATTTAAAATTTACATGTGCTGACTAAACTGACTGTTGGCAATCAATCAAGATAACGACTGCATGAAGGGTAAAACTAGATTAAGGCAAACAGACCATCAGCACTTTAACACTGGTTGACTACTATGTTTCTTGTTGTCCAACATTATCAGTGCCTTCATTCACCTCCTCCATTTGACTTTCTTGCCCATCTCCTGAACAGGATACTTAATTGAGCTCATTATTGAACCATTTAAGATATTTGCTGATCAAAGTTGATGTTGAGAAGCACACTCTTACATTATGTTTACCTTCATATTTACCTGTCTTTTTCCTCCATGGTAATTGCATCTATAATAACTGCACATGCCTAGATGTATCTATTTTATGTTTTAAATTGTTCTAATAAAAACTCTTGTTTCATGTCTGAAATAGAGGAAATCTAATTTGAAGAATATACTGTAGTAGCCCCAGTTCAAAAAAGAACACAATGTTTTCCAAGGCTGTGCATGAGCCAAACTGCAACAAAAGAAAGGGAGAACTCGCTTAGTGTAAATTGTATATCTAAAACTGTACTTGAGTCTTCTGTCAGCATTTTTGGATCTGCAGGTTTTTTTTTTGCATTTCCAGGAAAATTTGTGGGCTTGCTTGTTACTCGTGCCCTTTTACAAGAAACACATATTCATTTTGTCTGTTCATGTCTATTCTTACCTATTTGAAGGTTCTTGTGACAATGCTTTATCTGGCATTTTTCCATCTAAAATCAGAGATTTTTGTGGCCATTGATTTGGCTTCTCTAAGCCATATTTTGATAGAAATTTCTGGTTAAACATCACTGAATTTGATGATTCTCTCTTCATAAATAGATCCATTAGGTGGGATTCTTTTCCCAAATAGTTTATGCTTACAATTTGAATGTGATTGACATAGTTTTAAAAGAAAAGGAAAGAAGATTTTGCTATGGAAATAATAAGACATTTTCTTCTTTGGACTCTGAATATATCTTGCAGGGAAAATAGGAGTGAGCGAATTACTGTGGAATGCTTTGGTTTATGATCACTTATGGAAAAATGTACCTGGGAAAGACAGATGTGTTTCTGATTGGATGTTGAAAATGAAATGCTGCAAGAGAAGTGTCCTGGCTTCTGCTGTGGTAGAGTTAATTTCTCCTCAGTAGTTGTCACAGTGCTGTGTTTTGGATTTAGAAAGACAATGAAGTTGATAACACACTGATGTTTTGGGTTTTTGCTAAGTCATGTTTATCTTAAGTAATTTTTTTGCCTTCTTTTTCCCTATCTTTATTTTCCCTCATTTTCTGATGCTCTGCCAAGTGAGGAGGTCTGCAAAAGAAACTGTGAGAGAGTATAGCCAGGAAATGTGCTGCAAACTGACCAAAGGGGAATTCCAAACCACAGAGTGCCATGCCCAGTGCATAAACTGAGAGGGGTCACCCAGAAGTGAGGTTGATCTGGGTTCAGGAAGAGGGGTCTGGCATCATTCAGTGGGTGGCGAGCAACTGCATTGTGCATCACTTGTCCATTATTATCATAATTATAACTAATTTTATTATTAACCATTATTATTATATTTTACTTCTTTTTCAATTATTAAACTGTTCTTGTGGCAACATACAGGTTTTACTTTGATTCTCCTCCCCGTTCCACTGGGGTCGAGGGGCTGTTGAGCAAGCAGGTGTGTGGTGTTTTATCTCCAGCTGGGCTTAAAACCATAACAAGAAAATGATTGATATAAGGGACAATATGGGTTTTCACCTTCTAAACTATTACAGCTGTGAGAATTATGCATGTATTTTTTGCAATGAAGTAGGATATGTGACCTTATGGTTAGAGCAGAAAGCCCAGCTAGTGAGAGCTCCCAGAGAAGTCATGGTCAAGTCCAATCTGTGGGAATTTTACAATCAAGTTCAGTAAGACAAAGATTTTGTTCTAGGAACAAGCCCTAAAATACTTCTTTCTCGTTATGTGATTTCTTGTGGCTGAATCGAGTCCACAGAGTTGTGATAAAAGAATATTTTCTTGGCTTAAAAATGATAGTCATACACTCTGCATTCTTCCACTGCAGGAGTAGAAAGAACAGAAATTTTACTTTGAAATCACAATAAGCAAAAACAGTTCTGTCATTCTGAAAGATGGCTGGTTTTTTACTTCCTTTGACAAAAAAACCCTGAAATTCAAGTGATTTTAAATTCCCGTATGAAAACTAGGCACTGGACTCAAAGAAGTTGTTGATACAATTCTCTCTCAATGGAGCATCCAAATATGACAAGATATGTGGGAACTTTTCCAGGTCTCGTGCATAAGAAAGGCATGCATGATATGTATATATGTACATACATAATACGTATCTACATATTCTCTGTTGGCTTCATTTTCCATCACTTACATTGAAAAAAGAATGTTTATAACCTGTCCAGAGGTGTTTAAAAATGCCCTTACAGGAAATCTGAGATTATATTCTATATTTAGGTACCTATATTGGGCTAAGATTTCTAGGACTGGCTTTTCTGAAATCTAAGAAAAATTATGCACGAACTGACTAACAGTTCATATATAGAACAATAGAACAATTTAGAAAAAATAATGTAATTCAGTATTTTTGCAAGTTATAAACATCTATTGCAATCATAATTACTATGAATTTCTAAATTTAGGATTATGCAACATTAAGCAACATTATCAGAATAGGTTTGTATTTTGATTGATGGTAAATCTGGGTGTAAGCTGCTTACCAGAGTAGAGTTATAATGAGATATATTCTGGAAAGATGCATACAGTCTTAACACTAATAAATTCTATTTTCAGGCTTCCTATACCAAAGAACAAACCAAACAGCTGTTATCCTGCAGTGATGTAAATAAGTAACTTTCTGCTCCATATGAGGCCATTTTCCAAAGTCAGGATGGTTTTTTTAGTTCATGATAGAGAAAATATTTAGTGGTGATATGCACATATATAAGCCTGCCATGAAAAATGAAAGGTAAAAATAATCCACACTAGTTACCCACACAGTTTTGACAGTGAAGAACTGCAATCACTTCCCCCTAGGTAAGTTTAATATAGAAATTTGCTGAACAGGAAGAAAATTGACAACTCTGTGAAAAAGATGGAAACAAAGACACCAAGTGATCAAGATAGATAGATAACTGACAGTGTGAGCAGCAAACAAGCAAGCATACTGTACATATTTTTATTGCTGAATAAGAAGTACTATTACCCTCAAGAATAAATATATAGAAACCTGGCACTGTATCAGAATAAGAAAGTATGGGATTCACTTTTATGTGTTAAATGGAGTTATTACCAAGTGCAAGCAGGTAACCACACCTGCTCACAATAAAGCACTGCTAAACAAGGGAGGCTTGTGGGGTTAGTGGAGGGGGGATCTGTGACTTGGGCAAGGCTGCAGCTGACTGAAAACCTACCAGAAACAGAAGTGCAAGGCAGCAATCTGCCTTATCATGAGGAGAAAGACCTGGCCCTTCAGTGGAATGAGGAAAGGGGGCCTTCAGAAAGGTGAGTTTCAGGCTTTCTCTGCTGTAAATCTTTACAGGTGGATGGTTTTCTGTCTCTCTGGGTGTCTGCAGTGATCTATTTATATCTAAGGGAGAGAAAAGCTCTTTGAAGTTGAAGAGGAGGATTGGCAGCTTAGTCTCAGAAAAAAGTCTCTGTGGGGAAATGATGCTCAGTAGGTGAAACAGTTAAAAGCCCTTGCTTTTCATTATTATACTTTCATTTTAAACTTTCATGCAAGGAGTTTGGATTTCCTTATAATCTTTACTACCCAGGAAACTGGACTAAGAAGGATGTTCTGAGACCTCCCTTCAATTAGAGTTAATTGAGGCAGATTGATTCACACATCCTGGGGGAGCAGGTTCTAGAAGGTTCTTCTAAGCCTCCTAGGCAAATTTAGTTGGTCTAAGAGCTGTAGATGCAAGCAGGTTGTTGATTTTTAAGAAGTTCTTTAGAAATACACATTTCTAGATGGAAATCAGTCCAAAGGAGAAAATATGTATTTTGATTAGTGATCACTTCCAATCTATACATCACTACCAGATTTTATGGTATTTGCTTGCATTTTTATTGTATTTTTGAGCTACTTCAGAACATTGTGTTAAATCAAAAAGGAAGAATCTCTACAAACAGTTGAAACTGATCACGTGTTGTCAGTTTGCATTGTTGGTGCAAACATCTAATAACAATTCTTGCATTCTCTTTGCTAAAATTTCATTATGAAATTAAGGATGAGGAAACAAAGTTACTGATATCTATTAATTGGATGGTGGCTGATGTTCCTCAACTGTCTCAACTGTGCAATATGCACATATAATTTTTGTTTTTTTCTTTGCTGTATTGCTAAATGCTGAAATCAGAAGATTTGTAAGCTTCAAATCTATTGTTCAGACAGTAAATTAAAAAAATACCCTTTTTATTTTTTTATTTGTTCTATAACATCACACAATAGTGACTACAGGATGCAGACATGCGGTTTTTTTGACCTAATGCATGTTCTAAAGCAGAGCTGGACCCTTAATTTCACTACAATGCAACAATAGTAAACCTTGATAAATTACTCAGCAACAGGAGGAAAATATTAAGTTATCTAAAGGGACAATGAGACATGTTTATTGTCTGATCTCCAAGGATGGATTCCTAGAACATCAGCTCATACTTGTTGGTGATGTGTGAATAAAATTGTGGATAAGTGCCTTATCTAGCACACTTAATGTTGTAAACATTGCACTTGGTGGAAGATAGAAAATATCTATTTTCACTGACTCTATAGAAATGTTCTACAGCATAGAACAGTCATAGCAAATGACAGAAGTATTACTTGAGTTATTAAGAAGTTATTCAATACTGCTCTTTTTTATTTTCTTTTTTAATTTTCAGTGGATAAACAATAGGGAAATATTAAATGTATTTTTTTAGATTTTAGAGTCTGTGTGTATGATTTGAAAGAAAAAGTGCATATTTGTTTACCTAAACATTATGTGGTTTAAAGAGTTATACATGTAGGTAACATTGCTCATGGGAGTGTTTCAGGGAGTGGGTAGATGCTCAACCAACTACCCTGCAACGTTCAGGGTTTTCTCTTAGACACTAATCTGCAGGATAGGTGGATGCCCCTGTAACACAGTGCATGAGTTATTGCAATTTGTAGTCATGAATCATTGTCCTCTGTTGACTCACATTTCCTCATTTAAGCACTTAGAGAGACCAAATCTTACAATGGAGACACTCATACCCACACCAGGAGCATTTATTTAGCACATTTAGCAGTACAAAAGCTTCTTTCATCTTTGGGACCCATAGGCCAAGAATCAAATTTGATAATGGGACTGTATTTGCTGAAAGGAAAAGTGAACTTATGTTAAAGACAGATATTAGAAACACCAATTGGTATGAAAACAGAATGTTAACAGTGTGACTGTCAGGAGAAAAGCAAGACAGGATGGTGGAAAAAATAATAAGTAGTATCTGCAGTATCTGAATGTCAGAACCTACAATAAAAAATCATGAATGATTTATTACATATTGCAATATTTACCAAATTGCAACTAATACAAGTTTTCATCTGTTAGCTGGCTATTCCCTTCTACTCTGAAGTAATATTAATAGTGAACAGACTGCAGACTTCTCTGGATTTTCTTAGGAAAAATCCCTCACCAAACTATTTCAAAATACCATTGTTTTATTTATAAATTTTGAGTAGCAACCAATGCGCAAACTCACTATCTTGACTTAGGGAAATATCAGTAGTATCCTGAATTACTAGTTAAAATATTATAGAAAAAATTTTATGGGTTCATGGTTAAGTAGTTTGACTTAAAAAAAAAATTAAGAATTCTTGATCAGATATTACATTAAGATTGATTTTTTTTAATAACAGAAATAAAATATTTTTGAACTCTTTGCAGGCTATTTTTTAATTATTTAGATTTTTTTAAGCTACATACCAATCAAATATTATAAAGTATAGCGAGCCCTCATTAACAGATCACCTTATGAAAAATAATTCCATGACTATCAATCCTAATTCACATACATTTGGAGGACTTCAGAGTTTGAGAAGCTGTCTGACAGTATCTGTGAGTAAACCCCTAATACCTAAAGCACTATACTGGTAATTTTAGTCAACAGGAGAATGTTTAACTACTTGTGGATTAACTGGCATCTTAGACACTGAAAACAAATGATTTGTCACTGCCCAAAAGCTATTTTTTTTCAACTATGCCTAGAAAGTGCATTCGTTTTCTAAGACAGTTTTTCTTGTTTCATTGATATCCTATTTTAAACTGGGATCACTAATCAGATGTACCAGGACCCTTACTTTCTTAGACAAATTTTGATAACTGTGGCTTTTTAGGGTTTGAATTTAGAACAAATAACAAGGTCTTAGTGAGATTGTTTTAAATAACACATTGCTGAAAAGAGAAACCACTAAGCTCTTGAGTGTGCTGAGACATAAACTGGTTTCTTATCTCTGGTTTTTTATTTCTTAAGATAAGTTTAAGTTCTTATCTTGAACTGGATTCTTATCATTGTTTACCTGGAGAGGAACTGAAGAGTCACTGGAATGAACACAATGGCTAAGAAGTGAAAATAACACTGTTGAGTTCCACGTTTGTTCATTTTTATTACCAATGCTGTGATTTTTTGAAGGGCATCAGCACAAAGAGAAATGAAAGATGCACTAGTATTTATAATGATGCATTAAACTGAAGATGCTAGATGAGGAAGACTCAGATCATTTAGGTTCTTTCTATCTCACAATTTGTCTTGCAGTGCCCACCTTACGTACGGAACAGTGCCCAAGCTTCATTCACACATCTTCTTGTTCCACCAATTAAGCCTTTGAAGCTAGTTTGTGCCATTAAAATGGATCAGAGTTATGTCCACAAAGTTAGGGACAGGCTGCATGGCAATTACAGCAGCTGACATGTTAGGAAGGTGTTCATTCTCATCCTTTATTTACTAATTATAGTAGTTTGACTGACAGAGTACTGTTCTACACCGTGACAGAACAAAAGATGAGACAAATTCTGAAGTAAACTCCAGTCTTAGCTCAAGTTTGCACTTGCCTGAGAAGAGGCTTTCAAAACTTGAGGCTTCCTGGATTAAAACTCAAGATGCATGTTATTCTTCTGCCATTCATTTGAAATTCCATGAAGGTGAAAGACATGATTCTAGAACTCATACCATCTAGCCAAAGGTTTCTTGTTTTTTTGACGGTCCAGAGTAATAAGCCATCTGGAAAAGAATTTGCTTTTTTTTTTCCAGAGGTCAGTGAAATGAATCAAACTGGTTGCTAGGTCACATATGCTGTGGGATCAAAACAGAAATCTGGATACTTAAATGCTGTTGGGTTTTTTTAATTTTTTTTTTTTTAAATGTAGTGGGGTGGTAGAAAGCAGAGAGATTAAGTATGCTGAAGATGCTTTTTTAAAAACTTTCCTGTCTGGTTTACAGAGGACTTGCTTAATCTAAAGGTTCTAGAACAACAGATGTGTTTCTAATTACATTCTTAAAATGAAATGCTGTTATTTAGAGTCTGCAGCACAGGAAATATCCTTCAGCAAAGGGCAACAGCTGCAAAACAAAGAGATGAGCTTTAAACATTTATCCAGTGATTGGCAGGGTTTTTGCCCCCTTAGGCCTTATAAAGTTTCTATTTATTCATGTAAAATGTAAAAGAGGATTTTTAGCTGCTTTAAAATACACTAAGCCATTTTGCCTATTCATGCAGCAAGTGGCCTGGAATGAAAGACAGTGGGTACCTGCAGTACAAGCTCTGGTGATTTAAATGAACAGTGTATTTTCAGGTAATAGGTGTCTCAGTCACCCAAATACTCTTGAAAACAATGATATGCTGACATTATTCATCTGAAGAGATTCGATGTTTCTATATAGGACAGTCCAACTTTTTAAATACATCCATAGTGCTCATAGATTTTGAACAAAGGTGACAAAATATTAGTAGAATTAGAGAGTAGCCAAAAAATTATACCCAGCAAATTTACATGTGTGTCTGGTTACGTAACCAAGAGAAAATCTTTTGTGCACAAGATATTTCTTGGTTGTTGTACTAAATCCTCCCTGCCAGTTTGAGAAATGAAGGATTTTCTGTATCAAACAAAACACCAGTTTTCCATCCAGTTATGATTTCTGCTCACTGGTCCATGGTCTTTGTTTTACTTTTTTTTTTTGGTGTTTTCTGAAAGGGAAAGGAACATATCTATGTGAAAAAAACATAATCTTCTTCTATCATTAGAATGAATTGAGCTAATTCTTGCAAGAACCAGGTTTTCACTTGTGTTTTCTGGAATGTCATGTGGGATTCTTTAAGATACTATTTCTTGTTGCTTGGAAAAGTTAAATATTGTAAACCCAGACCATGGTGATAATCTGGTCTGTTGAAACACAGATTATGTAGAATCTGCTGTAATTTCTAATAATACTTCATCAAAGATTTGTGGCAGAAAAGGTGCTGTGATTATAATAGTAGCATTATTAACTCTAGTGAAGTAGATCACTTCTCTCCCCCAACTCTGTCACCACAGAACTCAAAAGAAACAGTGGTGAGGCAGAAATTTGTAAGGCACAGAAGCTGTACTTTCAATGTTTGCAAAACTAATTTAGCTACATATGTTTTATAGTTGTAGAAATTACATAGCAGCAATATCTAGTCTTAAGAATTTTCCATGTGAATGGTTTATTGACTTTCTTATGCACATATGTATGACATCTACTTCCTAGATTTTCCTAAATACACATTATTGATGATTCAATGGCTACAGGACCCAGAGAGATCACATGGTTTTTCCCATTCATGTTTTCTGCCTGGAAAGGACCACATTAATATCTTTTGTAAATCTGCCATTTCTTCATCTGTAAAGAATTCCTCCCCCTTGCAACTTCATTTCTGCTCTGCCAACACAGGATTAGAAACATTGGACTATTAAAATAAGTACATAAGAGCTTTGTGATTTCTGCTTCACTGGACTAAAATTACGTATTGCACAATTCATTTTTTGTGAAGCAGATAAAGAATATCAAGTCATTGCTGGGAAAAAATGCAGAGAGATCAAGTGAAACAGAAACTATTAATTCCTTTTTAAATTTAGAATATAGTGTCTGAGTACCAAAAAAAACCCCCCGAAAACCACTCACCTAATAAAAGAAGGCTAAGGAGCAAATATTGTCACTGTTTTGCAAAAAACCATAAGGAAATGGAAGAGTCTCAGTTGAAAATAGTGTAGAAAGGATGTGTGCATGCTCCCCTGTAAAACTCATAATTTAATAAAGGATACTTTCTCATTATCTTATTTCAAAATTTAATCTTCTGCCTGCATAGGATTATACTGGCACTAAATTTTACGCGAGGATGTTGGACAAATGCGTGACACTGGAGAGAAACAAATAAAATATTATCTCTGAAGAGAATGTTGTTGTCAGTGATGTCTTGCACACAGCATATCATAAAACTACAAACTCCTGTGCCGCCTCACATTTAAAGATAACCTAGAAATAAATATCTGGCCTAGAAATAAATATCTGGAGGCAGGCAAAACAGAATTCTTTAAGACAGAATTATCACCAATGAAACAATTTGTAGAATTATACACTGCTTTCCCTCAAAAGAGTTCAGACTTTTGTTGGCCACTGCATCACAGGTGAAATTTAGTTCTTAATTTNTTCTTAATTTTGAAGGTAGTGGCTCACAGCACATTTGGAAATATTTCTCCTCTTGTCAACATATATAGTATCATCATGTATATGAAATCAGAGCTGGTACACATACAGTGCAGACACAGTCTTCCCATGCTGCTGATTCTTACTTTAGAAGTCACTTTAAATTATAAGGGCAAATATTAAATTATACTTTCTATGTTGCCTTATTAAATGCCACAA
>VWZV01017065.1:0-12864 GCA_013397155.1 Irena cyanogastra | reverse complement strand
AAGACTGTCATTGTAAATATTACTTATCACTAGCTCACAATTAATTCAAACTTTACCCTGTATCAGTGTGTAGGGAGATTTTAAAATAAATTTTCTTACTTTTGGAGATTATAATCCATGAAAAAAATGTTACCTAATTTTTGTGTTACCTGATTTTTCATTGCAGCATTGGGTCTCACAAATAACATCTCAGCTTGCTCCAGTCATGAGAGATAATCTGTTGAGTTTTGTGGAACTGGAGTGTGTGGGTTCTATCCTACAGTCTGTGAGCATGAGCCCAATTTAAGTGTTAACTAAATCTGTTTTCTGAATGTTATGCATTGAAATGCTTAATAGTAAGTAAATATTTTTTTAAAACTTCCCTTACATTATGTTAAATGACCAAGACTCTACACAAAGTTTCATGTTAAAGAGTTATATTCAGGTATTTCATGTAAATTTCTTCTACAGAGACCTTAATGTCAGAGAAAATTTTATTTCTCACTGCGAGAGAAATGTAGATGCACTTTGAATTGGTTTTGGGTAAAAACAGTCAGTGCTTTCTTAATGCTGGTGCTGCTGAACCAACTGGATTAATTCTGTTGTTTATGTATGTATCTCACCTCCTGAAGCCCTCAAGGGCATTCTGCATTTGTTTTTAAATACCCAGCATTTATAAAACCTACAAAAACCTTACAAAAGGTAATACAAAATAAGTATTAATATGAATATAAACAAGATTTGTAGCTAAATTCTAGAGATAATATTCCATCAGGGATTTGGAGGAGCAGCCTAACATATGGTAATTAGATGAAGTGAACCTCAAAGAACTGGCAAGTTTTAAAGGACCAGGAAGAGAATTTCAAAGTTCAACACTTACAAGTGAGGTTGAATTTTGAATATCTCAACTCCTGTTCTGGCATTTAGTCAGTTTTCTATAGCAGCTAAAGGAAAAGGTAATTAGTGAAAAGACATTAGGTTTTTGCAAACACCTCTGATATTTCAGAAACAGTTCTCTATTATATGCCCATTTCTCTTGTTATCCTAAGAAGGGCTACTCTCAACTGGGCATTTATTTACTTATTTATTCCCATAAGAGTATATAAGAGGGGCAGTGGAAACTGGTGCTATGAAACAGCTCCTTATTTCTCTGTGCTTACCTGGGACAGAATAAGTTACATGAAGTACTGAGGGAAAAGAAGGAAAACCTTAACCAAACTATAAGTAAGAAAGGGATGTGTATGACAAGAAAAGGCAAGATTATAGAAAACAACAAAACCCCAGAGAGCAGGCAAGGTTACAAAAATGCTGAAAGCCCTTGAATTGGCTGTTGCCACATATTCTCAGGTTGTGGATCTAACAGTATTTTTGAAGCTCTCCTATATTCTCCTTTTGTTTTCTTCCCCAAATATTATATTTAACATCTCACTTTCTCAACCCTTTTTTTCTTTCTATTACATTTTATCTGTTTTTCAGGCTCAAATCTTATAGTTGCTATACTAATACAGCTGCCTCAAGTTTTACAACTCCTAAAAAAATAAACAAAGGATATTAGTTTTATTTCATCTGCTCTTCATTTCTACAAGAGAACAATTCAAGTAATCTGTTCCATTCCATTCAAAATGCTAAACTAGCTCCTACTCAAATTAAATGTCAGCAGAGATATAGAGCAGCTATATGTTAGAAAATTATGCTTTTGCACTTCCATTTTGTAAGCATTTAAATATCTTTTTATAAAAGACGCAATAATCTAAATTGATGAACACACTGATAAGTGTGATGGCCATACCTTGTCTCTGAATTACAAAATTCTGTTTCATTGATAAATGAGGACTCATCCTTTCTTTCAGATTCAAACTTTCGTTGTTTAGATCGATTGGTTTTATGTAACTGTTTTGTTTAGAATATTTTCTTGTGTGTGCAAAAATGTAAGTGCTCTGAATAGAGATAGAAAACTCCATAAAATTCCTTAATGAATGTTGTGTGTATTTTGTTGAAATTTATTGCTGTACTTATTGAGTGTGCTCTAGTAAGTGAGTGAAATATTGCACTGATGGCATTCAGACTTGAATTTTGGTTACCTGGATTTATAAAACTTGTGCAAACAGATTACTGCATGCAAAAGCATTTTATTTAAATGCTTTCTGAATTTCTGAGTTTTAGTGGCTCATGAACTCGTGATGGATATTGCTGCATTATGACCAATTCTGAATCCCCAGCAGCACCTTGGCAAAAAAAATAATCTACATTCCCTGTGCTGATAATGGGAACATACTAAAAGCCAGTATCTCTTTCCTCCTCTTAGTAAAGCCAGACTAATACGAAGGAAGCTCTAAGTGTTTAATAGGAAAGGAAAGCTGTTATATGTAGATCTTAAGTTGTGACTAGGTTTTACTAAGTGGAAATGATCTCCTACACTCTTCACTGTTAGGCCTTGCGTTCGTCTGTCCTGCAACAGAAAAACTGTCACGGCTCATAGGTCCCAGTGGGACAGAGAATGGAATGGAATGAATGAGAAAAGAAATTAAAATAAGGAACTTTTCTAAATATTAATTAAGAGCAGAGGATGGTCATTGTATTGCCATTTATGGCTTCATTTTTGGATTATTTTTTCAGTAGTGAAATTGATTTTTTATTTTTTCTCCTATTAAGATCAGGGACAGTTTGTGCCTTAGTGTACCAGTAAACAAATTTTTATTTCTATCCTCTCTGCATTCTCTCCAGTACATGTCCTGTGACAATTATATTTAGTGGTAGGATTTTATTCATCAAAGTTTATGGATATGATGTAATTCAAGAATGGCACTCATGTTCTTGTATGTAATTAAGGCACAGACAGACAAATACTGTTGGTACTGGTGCTGCAAAG
Source organism: Irena cyanogastra (assembly GCA_013397155.1). Classification (NCBI taxonomy): domain Eukaryota; kingdom Metazoa; phylum Chordata; class Aves; order Passeriformes; family Irenidae; genus Irena; species Irena cyanogastra. Next base: position 10,016 of record VWZV01017065.1, on the reverse strand, counting down.
TGATCTGTATAAATAGAAAGGAGAAAAGCAGCTCTTTAAAGCTAGGGATTTATATGTCATTCACGTGGCCTCTGTGTCTGAATTAAATTCTGATGAATCTAGGCTTTCTAAACGGATGCCATGCACTTAGTTTTGCCCACTCAGGAGCCAAACCACACCACGAGAGAGTGGCAAGTGCAATGAGCACAGCCTAACCCACTTGTCTGCACCAGTTATCTCTCCTTATCATGTGACTTTTGGAGACAAAAAACAAGAAGCCCTCGAAGTTTTGTCCTTGTTCACATGTAAGATATTGTCATCTCCCAGGCAGGGCAATTTCCTTGAAAAAAGGCTGTTGGCTCTAGTCATCAGTAAGAGGAAGAACAACTTATATTTGAAATCAATGTTCTCTTTGGAAAACCTGATAAATATATTCCAAATAGATTAGAGGAAACTAATAAGATCATCTGGTTGTCAGGAAAAGCACACAGTTTAACAGTGAGGTTTATGTCCAGGTAGGGAGTCAGCTTTCAAACCCTTCTGCCATAAATTATGAATTATCTGAATACTTTATCATAATGCCTCAAGAAAATGTTTGTAACTGTGAATATGTTTTTACAAACACTGAAAAATTGCCTTTTGTTAGCTCAATAGCTCCATTAAGATGGGAATTGTGAAACTAGAGTTATTTGCATACTCATTTACTAGCAAATGCATCAACTTAATAGTTATGATGCTTTTCCATAAGTTAAAGAGACGTCAATTCATTTACATACTTTTCAAATCTTGATTCTGCTATACCCATAATCAGTCTGTTATAAAACCTGTTCTGAGTCCCAAATGACATTAAGGAATTTGTCACAAGAGAGACATATGTAATGAGCAGTATACAAGGGAGCATTTCTAATGAACTTTTGACAATGAGCATGTAGACATCATCAGGACATTACTGGGAAAACAAAAAAAAAAAGAAAATTTAGAGCAGCCTCTATGATTGCTCAGTAATTTAAAGACAGTTAAAGGGTTTAGGTTTTTTTCTAGTTCATCATGTATGCTTTTGGAATATGTGGTGGTTTGGTGCACTTCAGCATAATTTTTTTAAGTGCATGAGATTTTACAACTAAGTGAAAGAGACAAATACCATGGTCTTCTCGTTTTCCCTACACCATACTTGTATCCTCTAGAAAAAAAAAAAACTTCTAAAATCTGTTGGTATTGACCATGTTTACCAAAGAGAGTGGAGCTAAAAATTTATCTTCCCTCAAGTATGATGAAGTTGATACCTGATTAGAAGATAGATATGATGGCTAGCTCCTAAGTTCATAGCTAAAGCACATACTTCATACTTGCATACTTGAATATGTACGGAACAAGAAGAGACAAGTGAAAAATTGTGAAGTGTATCTAGGAGTGAACAGGGTGGAAAATGCTTGGAAGAACACAGGAACCCAACACAAACCTACAGGAAAACTAAGTTTTGCTCATTCTATTATTGCAGCAGAATGATTTATGTGTATTTTTTTTTTAATTTTCTAGACAATGAGCACTATGAATAATTATCCAAACTATATTTTCAGAAATACCAGAGATGAGCCATGTATGCATGATGCTGTTTCTAGAAGAAGGTATTATGGGCAAGATTTATTTAATTTTGCATTCCAGCTTCTTTACATAAATTACTACTATGTATAAAATATTTTACTACCAATATAAGGATAAAAGTTGAGTATTTTTTTAAATATACACATATAGTGACACAATTTTTGTAGTGTGTCTTATGTGTACAAGTCCATCGCTTAATGGGAAAAAAACCTTGGCTCATGGCATTTCCTCTGTTTTCTGACTGAAGTCTGTCTTGTGCATTTGAAAGATTTTTAAACCCCCCTAATTCCAGAAGAGAACTTGTGCTAATAGGGAGAGTTTACATATCCGAACCTAATTGAAAATTCTAGCCTTTGGTGGATTTTTCCTGTGGGATGTAAGTGTGTTATTATTTTATGCTGGTGGGGTTTTTTGCTTTTTTTTTAGTGATGTACCAACTTTGCTGCATAAATACATTACTCCATCTTTGTAATAAAGGAATGAAGTCTGGTTGTGTTGGTTACAAGCACAAAGTTAATTTGGCATCATGGTAAGGCAGCTTCCAAATTAGTCTGCTTTTATCTGTGCAAATTTTCACTTTTCTGTTTTTTCCTCTGTGTAAGGCAAGTGCACCTCAGACAAGTGAATATAGTAGGGTATAAATAATGGAATGTTTGCTTCCTGCTTGCATTTATCTTTGTAGAGCTACAATAATATTGGAGAAAGAGATTGTGACAGATTACTTTTCTATTGCCCTTTAAGCAGTATGACTTTGCATAAACCATGCATTTTGGCATAGTCTGCTACAGCCATTAGTTAGAAAAAAATAGATTAAATACCTTTAAATGTAGTGAGGATCTTTGTCGCTTGTGCAGAATTTTCCTGCTGTTGGCAGAAGTTTCACATCAGCCTTTGTCTCAACAATAAATCACGTTTCAGACTATCTTCTCTCCAGAGAGTGCCAAAATCTTTTGCTCTCATACAGGAGCATGGCTCCTGGCTGGCTGTCCTTGTATCTATGACACCATCCTCTGGTTCACTGAGAACCAGGACAAGCTTTGACATTAACTTTATAACTCATACAAGAGGAAGGTAAATATTTCTTTAGACAGATGTTAAGGTACCAAGAATTCTAATTTACTATGGGAGATGAGAATTTAGCCAATGGCTATTTAAAACAAGTGTGAGCAAAGAGGATTGTTCTCCTGTCATCAGTGATAAAGGAAAATTTAGGACTGAAAGATTAGGAAAAGGGAAGACTAGAACTTGAAGGACTACAGTTTAAACTCAAATGCCTTTTATTTCCCTTTGATTTTATATTATTAAGGGACAGTGAGCTGTATGAAAGCAGCCATATTGTTCCTCTGTATTTTAGTTTTAATCTTCTAATTTTTCTAAGTTCATTGCAAGAGAAAGGAAAACCTTTTGAAAATGGAGAACTATGCTGAAAGGAAGGACAGGAAGTCCTTCATTGTTTTTTTCCTGTTATTAATCCAGCTGTTCTAATACAAATAGAAATATGCTCAATAGGTCGAGTGGGCTAATCCACGGCTTAATCCATCTGTGAGTTCTTAGATTAATATCTAGTCAGAGATTTAAAAAATCATTTGCAATTATAATTTTTAAAGAATTATCATATTTTTAACCATTATTAATTTTGATTTTTAAAGTGGGTTTTTCTTTTTGGCAATGTAGAAATAGAGTGAGAAAACAGTCATGAAACCTAGTCAAGTATATTTTGGTATCTTTGTGTTTAGGCAAGCACAAGAGGCCTTTTAAATATGCATAGAGACCTATTGACTCCTGAAGACAAATTTGTTTGAGATATCATTTCATGTCATGAGGACTAAAACAAACAGTACTAAAACTTTAGTCATAAGAAAACCTTTAAAAATATCAGCTTTTGGCTCCATTCCTCATGTACTATGAAAAGGTGAATTGTCTCACAATGCAGACACACTATGACTTTCTGAAGTACAAATATATTTAGGTTCAAATGGCTGTTAAATCACAAATCTTGATGGATTTTGTATAGCCCTAACCAGTTACCTCTATATTACTGTCTTCAACTTTGGCAAACGTGTACCATTGACTTTGAAATTCCAGGAACAGATGATTTGTGACAGAAGTTAGTTCTGATGTAATTCCACATCTCTTTATTCATACAGCATGAGGTCATGGCAGAACTACCTTCATCTGTACAGAATGTTAGTATGATTATTACCTTGGGATTTTGAAAGTGACAGATATTTGTTTTTTCTTGCTTGTTTATTTGAGTGGTCAGGCTGAAACAAATATCCTCTGGAACATTTCTGTGTTTTCTCAGCCAGGGATAAAGTAAAAGTACATCTATGTGTAAAGTATAAAAATATGTTTATGCAATCTCTCAAAGGTTTATAACTTACTAGAGAATGTAAGGCATCCATTTTGCTTTAACTAATTTTTAAAGCTAAGCTTAATTTTAAAAATGTCTCTTTGTATTTGGTATTTATATTAGTTATTTGGATTAAACAATGAGAAAGCAATGAAAGCTTAGAAAGCTAAGAACAGTTTGTTCAGAGATGAAGATAACCAGCAAGAAAACTCTTCAAAATCAAAATTCAATCACTAAGTTATTGTATGTAAAGATTTAATATTTAATAAGAAAATGAACTGAATTACAGTTTGATGGTGTGACATTTGGAAAGTGCAGTTTTCAGACCATTTTGAAGCAGATTTTAATTTTCTGTGAAGTTTGAAATAACCTAAGAAATAGTATTCTAGGAAATCTTGGGGTTTTGGTTGATCCTGTTTTTTTTTATTTAATTCACAGCTTTAAAAATATATTAAACAAGTAGAAATTACTATACCAAAATATATTATCATACCTACAAAGTTCTTGAATTTGGTGGCTTGACCTTGGCTGGATACCAAGTGCCCACCAAATCATTCTAACACTCCTTCTTCACAGGAGCAAGATATAAGGTGGAGAAAAACACACATAGGTCAAGATAAAGGCAGTTTAATAAAGCAAAAGCAAGGGTTGCATGCGTGAAAGGAAAGGAAAGGAAAGGAAAAGAAAAGATTTTATTCCCTACTGATCAGCAGGCAATGTCCAGCCACTTTCTGGGAAGCTGGTTTTCAGCACACATAGTGGTTGCTCTGGAAGACAGACATCATAAAACATGAATATCCTCTTTCTTTCACTTAGCTTGTACTGCTGAGCAGTAAAATGACATGTCATATGGTATGGAATATCCCTTTGGTCAGTTTTGGCCAGATGTCCTGGCTGTGTCCCCTCCCAAGATCTTGCCCATTCCCAGCCTGCTGGTGTGTGTGAGATGAATGCTGCGGGGACAGCTCTGCTTGGCATTAGCCAAACCGCTGGGGTGTTACCAACAGCTTTCCAGCTACCAGCATTCATCACAACACTCTGGGGGCTGCTGTGGGGAAAATGAACTCCATCTGAACCAAAAAAGAGGGCACATTCAACAGCAAAGCACAGAGCAGTATGGTAGACAAAGTTTTTCTCCATTCAGAAACTTTTGAGAAGGGAGAGAGCTGAATGTCCCTGAACAAATTGTTTTGTAATTTCTGACTACTCTTCCCCAAACCTTTACAACATTTCTTTCAGTTGGTATTTCTGCAAGCAAAACGCTTGAGAAAAACATAGATGCACAGGAGAATCAAGCAAAAAACCATTTCCTTATAGAGAAACCACATCACAATATAGGAACTCTCTGCCATTGTTGGCAAGAGATATTTGTCAAGCAGTACCAAGAATCTGGGGTATTTTTCTTTATTTTAGTGATTCAAAAAGCTACTGAAATACTATTGTGGCTCAAAGCAGCAATCATGTTTAGCACAATGGTGTTTGCCCTTGACAATTCCAGCCTCATCTTGATGGCATAAGGAGAGCACACAGAATGAAGGTTTGTTGAATGGAGTACTTCACTTGTCATTTGTGTACTCTTATTTCTGGAAAAGTTGAAAACATTCAAAAATTCCTAATCTTAGTGGGCAAATCTTGAGAGATCCTGTGAAAATATAAAACAAAGACCCATATCTCCAAGTTTAAGAGAAAAGAGTGAATTGCTAAAACATGTCTAAATGTTGTTGAACATTGGAATTTTACAGGATTGTTGCTGTCTAATTGAAGATTCTTTGTTTATTTGTTTGGATGAGAGTTTTTCATTAATGACATATTTCGTATTCCGTCATTATTTCTTGTGAAATAAGTAAAATTGTCAACCTGCATAGTCCAAGACAAAAATTTATAATACCCAGGAATTACTGAATTCTGTTTGAGAAAGCCCAAAACTGAATTAGTTTTAATTCTGAAAAGTGAGATTTTAGTACAAGCAGTACTTTTGTCAAAACTTTCATTCTCCATCCTTCTGCATTTCTCTGATAGCATTGTCACAAGAACAAACTGAAAGGTCATATGTGAAGAGCATGCCTCTGTGTCAGTAACTTCTGTTTATGGAGAAGGAGGTAATTAAAACTTGATGCATAAAATTATTTATAACCATCCTGGAAGTTACAAAACTTTCTATAATCTTACATGCTGTCATAAAGCTTTATGATATTTTGTAGTTCCCAAAACTTGAGGTCACATAGTGGGGGGAAAAAAAAGCATGAATGTTTTAGCTTGCAGTTTTTATCGCAGCATTTTGAAAAACAGATTTTATTTCAAATAATACTAAATCCTTGGCTGCAAATAAATTAGCTGTATATATATATTTGGACAAATTACTGAGAGAAATTAACATGGACATTGCATTTCAGATTACAAAGCAGAAAAGAAGAATATGATAAATAATAACTCTGCTGTGCTTTTTCCTTTTTAGTGATTTAATTATTGCAGTGCTGCTTAATGCTCAATTTAATTGTCAAAGCTTTAAATTAACATGTAAAATTAAATCCAGCAAAACAAATTTCAGCAAACTGGATGAACCCTGCTCTCTTGATAAAGATTGTTTTCCATTTTAAAGTACAGAAGCTGTCAGAAAATCAAGGGTTTGGGACTTTAATTTAGTTGTTCTAGCTTATTTAGTTTAAAACTTAAAGTGAAAAAACCACACTTTTATGTCTCCAAATTTTTTTTGTGTGTGTGTGAAATAGAGTTCTAATAAATTTTGATTGTGTAATTCTGACCAACAGCGTTAGCAGTGCAGAATATGCTCCCAAAACTCTCCAACAGTGCTATACGATACCGATGTTCTTCCTGTCAGAGCTGTAAGTCACTGCCCCTGAAAAATAATCAAGAAATTGAGAAGAGATTCTTTAAACCACTGATCTGAAAAACTTGCAGATTCTATCACCCAAAATCTAGCTTTCTTAGAGTACATGCATTTTTCTTCTAAAAATATTTTTTTCTTAGCGGGAAAATGCAGGTTTAGGTCAGCAAAATGACATTATTATGTAGTTTATGAAAGAAGATTTGAAATTTCCCTACATTGTTTATTGATGCACTTGGTATTCCAAATGGATGTCTTAGTTGAGCTGGATTTGTTTGTATCCCTGTTAAAGAGGTAGAAAAATGCCCGAAAATGAAGAAAAAAAATCCCAAACCTGTAAAATATTTGAAGGGCTTTCTTGACAGTCTCCTCATTTAAGCCACCAAATAGCAAATTTACCAGCATTTCCTATGTTGTACCCTTGAATGCTTTATAGTTTTCAGTACATTATTTTACCAGAGCCTATGCAAATCCTGAAGATATCTGTAACAGAAGTTGCCTAGATCCGTATTGTGGAGCAGGGAGATCAAAAGGATAATCATTGTAAATTCAGGAAATAAAAGCAATTATCTCTGGATTTCCATTACTAATATGAGGTCTATCACTTTTTCTTTAGCAACATTTTCTCAGATTTTATTGTATTTTATTTTCTCAGCACAAAACTTGGTCCATTTTCACAGCAGTGTTTTTTTTCTCTTCCCTTTTGTACCTCCCTGTTGACAGGTTAATCAGGTTACTTACATTAGCTGAGCTAGCATTCCACCCCATTTGACTATGTTCAGGCTTCTGCAAATACCTAAGCTGGATTTTTCAAAAATACTCAGCATTAAGCTAATTCCTCTTCTGAAATCTGCAGATAATTGCAGCAGTGCATTCAGTGTAGCAGATTTGAGCCAAAGTGCCTAGAGCTTCTGAATAAAATATTCTTGATATTGACCAAGTTTAGAAGTCTAATGCCACATTACAAATTCTCCACTGATGCAGCATTTCATTTATATCACTCTTTCCATGCCAGAAACACTGTGTTCATTCTTACTCTATTTCCTTAAAAGCTCTTCTCAAGGTCTTGCTGATGCTTCAATGTTTTTCCTTTCTTTCCTCTTATCTTTTCTGGTACTTCCAAGAGCTTTCCAGAAGAGATCACTGTGACTGCAGGACAGCAGTAATTCTCAGAGACAGTGACTGTCTTTGGCAATTTTCACTCTGCCCAACATTTAATTGTCTGTTCCTCTAAACATGCAGCAAAGTGAATCTCACCAAACCAAGCCAGTTTTACTTGGAATGTCAGTTCCTTGAAAGAGGAAGAGCTGGAGAGGTGTGCTTGCAAGTTCTAGTGCGGGATTTGTATAAAAGTAGCCTACCACTCATTTCTCTTCCTTTCGACCTTTAAGCATTGCTAGTCGTAAATGAATCTAAAAGCTAGACTGTAAAAATGGCATTAGAGGAAAATATCCCATTAAATGGGAGTCACTCTTTTTACCTCTTGATTTCCAAAAGTGTGCAAAAGTGTCTACAATCGCAGCTCCAGGTATCATTCCAACCACCACTTGGCAATGGAAAACTTGCACAAATATCTGTATTATCACACAGGTATTTGCTGTGACAAACATCTCATATGACCGGCAGCAGGAAATTTTGAAAACTTGGTTACTCATAGAAACCTCTTGAAAATATGTATATTTTATTTTACTTTCCCCACATTCTTTTTGTTTCTGTAAAAATCCCAGAATTTTTGGGTCATATTTGGTGCCTATTTTGAGCTCAGATTTTTTAAATTATGGATAAGTTAACACAAAACTAAATTTATAAAAAGGAAGGGTAGCTGAAGTGTTATGAAATTTAAAAAAAAAAAAAAAATCACCCCAGAAGGCGGGTGCAAAGCTTTTTTATGTAAAGCTGAAAAAATTAGGTGGGCAAGATTCAAAAAATTGAAAATATGACATGGAATTGAATGCTGTCATATTGCATTTTTATTGCATTAGCATTACTGATGTATTTTCATAAGAATAATTTAATTGATTTTATTTTTAATAGATTCTGATAGAGTAGAATTTTTCTAAATTACCATTCTGTAAACAAAATTGCTTTTAAAGTTAGCAAAGCTGTCTACACCTTTTTCTTTTCTTTTTTATTCTTTCTCAAAGAGGTGAAGAAGGATTTTTCTCTAGAATAAATTTAATAAATTTTCTAAACTGGAGAGTTAGGATTTTAATCAGTTTGCTAGTGAACATTTTGTCAGAATCCAATTACAGAACAAAACTGAGAAAAAATTATACTTGTTCAATTTGCACTTTTATAGTGCTTAAGCATTTACATTACCAGTGCAATCTGAGCACTTCTACCATGATAGCAGAATGCTGTAGCTGTGATTTATCATAGTCTATTTATATTCAGGAATTTCTTTGGTGTGTAAATTTGTAAACTTGCAAGTCAATTCATGACTTTTCTAATATCCAGCACTGAAAATTCTTATGAAAACAGAAAATAAAAATCTGACTCTTTTTTTTCTTACATAAACAATGACTTCAGAACATATAAGTCAACTGGTGATACTTGATGCAGGATAGAACCCAGTTCACTCAGGGAGTCTACATGTCCTGTTATTAATGAAGTTCAAAGCAATTTGGAGCCTAATATTTTTGAGCTTGTTTCAGGTCAGCTGTTGACATGGATGAAGCAATTAGGTTACATTACTTATGCAGGTTGGTGATGATTTTTCTTTCCTGCTGTCACAGCAGGCCCTGAAATCTAATACTCAGAAGTGATTGCAGCATGGCAGAAGTGTTGCACAACATCATAGCAACAACAAACAGCAAACATATCTCTGCCTTATGGCTGCAGTACTGAACTCTGCTTCTTCGATATTACCAAGAGGATTCGACTTTAGGGGTGACAGTTTTCAGATCTCAAGGTGCTCTTAAATTTCCAGATAAGCTGCTAGTTCAACTTTCTCATCATAATGCAACTTGAACTTAGAAAAAAAAAATCTGTTTGATACAATTCTATTCACTGGAATTTTCTTCTGTGTGATGTGAGAATTTCTGCATTTTCCAGGTATGGAATCCTCCAAAAGTGAAGGAAGATCCCAAAACTATAGTGACTCTTGGTGAATCCCATTAACACATCTCATTCCAGAAGTGATTTGTATTTATCCAGTCATGAAAATGATACCACATTTCTATCCTCACTGGCATCATGAAGGGCAATAATATCCCTTCTGAGTGATCCGCCACAAGA
>VWZV01017063.1:28459-104947 GCA_013397155.1 Irena cyanogastra | reverse complement strand
GTTATTCAGTAGCACCTATCACAGACACACCCAATCACCTTTGGATACATTCTCTTTCATGCTTCCTTTGTAAGGGGAGTCAGTGTTGCCTGTCAGTACTGCTCAAATTTAACTAAAAGGCTGAATATCAATTATCATTCTCAATCATAAATTTATCAAAAATATTGCACTTTTTTGATTAAACAGATTTCAGCTCTGGAGTGCTAAATAATTGTGAATATTAAATATATATGTCTTAACCCTATCAGTGGTTCCAGTGTCTTTGTATCTCCAGAGAATGTCAGTCATAAAGAAGGCCAAGTTGTCCAATGTTTTCCTGTTTTATTCTGGGGTACTTCTCATTTTTCAAACATAAATGCTTGAGTGACAGAAAGAAACTGATGCCAGATTTACTTTCTTCTGCTTCTTGCAAGTCTTGTTTGAATTCAGGATGATCCACTGTTCCACCGTGAGATTATTGCATAATTTTAAGTACATGATCTCCCCATGTATTTAAGTCAAAACACATCTATTTTGATAGTGTTCTTTTACTACTGTTCTCTTGCAAATAATTGGGGGTTGGCAGCCTCAGATCTCGTTTTAGCTTCTACTTGTTTAATGTATTGATTTGTGCCCTTCCACTGCCCAAAGTCCTGGTGTATTTGTAACACCAGATTTTCCTTTAAAAAATCATGTTCTCAAAGAAGCAAATAAATAAGACACTCTTGATACACCTATATTGTGACACACTACACATTACTAGGAAAAATAGATTATTTCTGCTGCCTCAGATACTGAAAAATCTAAATTTCTGTGACTAAAAATAAGAAGGCACCACATAAATTACATTCAGTGCTGACTCATTCAAAGTAAAACTTCCTTTGACAGTTGTTTGTGTTCAAAAACGTAAACAAATCTAATCTGTTAACAAAAAGCCCACAAATTAATATTGGTTTTTTAGTAGATATTGTGATTGTCTTACAGACAGTCTCTACTTAGAAGCGTGCAGGAATACCCGACTGAGAATTGCTAAGCAGATCAAAGAAGTGATATGCAATTTACATTAGTGTATGAGTAGATTGCCTGTTTTCCTCACTATGGAGGTCAGAAGGAGCCAAGTGTTGCCTTATTCAAACTTGTTGGTGAAGTCAGCATATATATGTTTATATCTCTGTATATATATATCTAGTAGCTGGCACATGTTACTACAACAACTTAATGAATTTGCAGTTGCAAATCAGGAATTTGATCTAGGTAATATTAATCCTAAGTGAATTATTAAAGTTTCACTAACTCCACCTATTTTATCTGACCTGACCTATTTCATGCCTTTGTAATACAATTACAGTGGTGTCACCTGAATGCCATACTGAAGACATCATGGTAGATTGTGTGGGTTTGGCAGTCACATGGGAAATTTTAGCATCTTGAAACTGTTCAGTGTCATGCTCTCTGTGGACTTCTTGTCATTTAGTTTCTTTTATAAAATTATATGTGCTTCAGCAAATCTTTCACTGAAGTCTTCATCTGTCTCCACACTAAGAGGAGCACTGAGTGAAAATAGCTTTTATAGTGCTATTCACAGTTACAAACAATGTTTCCATGGAATTTTCTGCAGAGGAGAAAGAAACCGAGAGAGTTTGTGTGATGCAGACACAAAATAAATCACAACATACATTTGTGAAATAGCAATATGTGACTTAAAGTACCATCTTTGCTGATGTCTCTACTTTACATAATTTCACAGTCAAACTGTCATTTTAAGAAAGGATAGAAAGCCTTGGTTAGCTTCTTGGAATCAAAATGCTTACAATGTTATTTTAATAATATAGCCAGCCACGCTATATAATGGCCATAAAAATTATTCTGGCACCTGCCAATTTCTGCACCAAAATTTAAACATTTGCTTAAACTACACAAGCATAGAAGTGTGCCCAGTTCAGACTAGAAGTGAAAAGAAATTTTAAAAATCTATTATTAATTCTGTAACAGTTTTGTTATGTATTCATGCTTCTCATGTGCAATGGTTCTTTTGTTCAACCTGCCTTAGACACACTTTCTATACCAACGAGTGTTTAGTAGTGAATTACAGGGCTTCCAGGGGACATACATAGTTCAAATGCATGCCATTCTACTGTGTACTGCTAAACTGAGAAAACATGTCTAAAGCGTCTCTTTTTTCTATATGACTTCTGTGGGTTGTGCCTGAAACTTGGGAAACTTTTGCTTGCTAGAAAATGACAGGCTTATCTGATAGATTGTAGGACCTACTGCATAACAAGTAGCAGAAGAAAAGGAAGTGAAAGTTGTGAAGCTTCTCTTGTGCTCACCTGATTACGCTATGTCATTAACTAATTAAACTATCCTAACCATCTGTAAGGCTGTGTTAACTGAGAGGCTGGGAAACTGGGAAGGAAATACTATATGATGAATCACACTTACAAATGGTTTTTGTAAACCTTATCAGCAAGAAGTCGGGCGTACTGATAGTTCACTTTTCTTACTTCTTTTTTTCTCCATAATCCACCTGAGTAACATGTAATGGGGACAGGTTCAGCTGGAAAGCTCAGTACCAACTTAATGACTTTGATTTTCCAATGGCTTTATCCTGACTGTGCTCATGTGTATGCAAAACTTGAAATGCCACCAGGGCAAATCCAGCAGTTCTGTAGCTCTTGCATTGCAATCAAGTCTGCAAATTTGCACAGCTGAAAGGCGCCGTTATCTTGGAAAGGTCAATCACAGACACAATCACTATGTCTGTCTTCTTGAGGGGGATTATCATCTTCTCATTTTAACTCATCTGCCTTGGGTCCCAAATAAATGAAAAAACTCAGCTGACAAAGTTTATCTCCATCTTCAGTTTGACCTGTTCCTCGTACAGTGCTGGCTGAGCTGCTCACAGAACAGCTGTTTCAGGAACAGCCTGGCTTGATAGCAGTACAGTGTTCTACAACAAATTAAAATCAGTGGTGGGTTTACTTCAGGTGTGCTGCAGGCAGCAACAGAGGAATTTGCCAGCTGTGCTTCACACCCTCTTCTAGCAACCCAGTGTTTGTGCAGGAAGCCCCTACCTGGTATTTGAACCTGGCAACTACAGCCTAGAGATCTGATATTAATGCAGAACTGAGTCAGTGATAGTTGGGTTTCATGCAGTGCCCCATGGACTGGGGCAGCTAAGAAACAAGTAACACTGTTTCATTCGGCAGCAAACAGAATTCCTCTACTGAGAAGGTGACTTCTGATGGTCCAGCAGAGCAGTAGACTTGTAATTCCAATCACCTGAGCTGCTAGATCTGAGTTGGGCTGTGACTGTTGTCAGAACCCGTGAGTTACTCTCTCTGTGCTGGTACTACCAGGCTGTGTAGGAGTTATCCTCCTAGAAACTACCTCCTGAGTTTTTGTCACCACAGCTAAAAAATCACCCACCACAATTCTGCCTAGAGAGCCATGGAAGATGTCTGGTGTCTTTATTGATGAAAGCCTAGCAGTGTTCAATTGAAGGAGTAACTCTTCCTCAAAAAAGCTGTGTTAGCTGCTGGTGGTTGTGCTGGTTTGAGCCATGGACCAGTTCACTCCAGAGTAACAGCCAGCCTCGGGTGAAAGAAGAGTTGGGGTTTCTGAGTGAATAGATTTAAAGCAGGAAAAACTCACATTATGAATCAAATGAACTCTGCTATAAAAATCAACTGAGTGAGGCAAAATGTCACTCAAGAGAAAACATACTGGGATTCAATTCTGGAAGGAATGGTGACCATAATATGAAAAGATTTTTCTCCAGGATCTCCTTTTGTTAGCTGTTATCATTATTTTAGTAGAACATAGAGACTAACAGACCATCAGCAGGTGGAAAGTACATACTTGGGAACAGGGGACAAGGAGCTATATGACATATTGGTCATTCAAGTATTTAGGCTACGTTGTCACAGTAATGCACCTCAGAGATCAGCCATGCCCTGACCTTACCCTGTGATGTTTGTCCAAAAATCTTTTCTTTCTGTCTCAGCTGTTTCAGAGGGTTCAAATGCTGCATCAGAGAGGGGAATGAAAGGTGAACACGCAATAACATCATCACTCCCCTGCTTGCACAAAACTTAACAAACCTTGTTTGTTGAGGGTTACAGTGTAGTTGTGCTGTAGCTATCTGTTTTTAATGAGAAAAACAGTCTCATTTCTAATCTATTTAATGTATTTCTGATCCTTCTCCACACTTGAGCCCTGTAATTGGGGGTTGGAATACCTGGAAAGCTGGTCCTGGTTACAAGCACACATAGTAAAGTAAATGATTACATTTCCTCTATCCCCACCTCTGAGCTGGGGATTTTCCACTACAGTGTCTTTGCTAAGGGAAAGTTTTAAAATGGTAGCAGATTCTCAAGCTGTGTGATTTTAGTGCTGATAGAATGGTACTTGATTTGCTTGACTAAGGAAGCTGCTGGCAAAAAAATGTTACAATTGGCAGTTTACTTGTCTCCATGCATATTTTGGCTCCATATCAAGTTTCTAAGTGTTTTCCAGACAAGTGCAGAATAATGAGCACATCTGCCATGCAGGCAAATGTAAAGCTGATGAAAATATTTTTTTTATAGAAGCTAATGCAAAAATGTAATTTGATGTGTTACAAATGTCAATTCTAATACTGCTAATTAGAGCTATAATCTCATTGGGGAATTAAAAGATTTTTCTCATTTACTGAGATTGTATTATCTTTTTTAAAATCCAAGTTTAGGGCTTACAGCATCAGAAACCTTTCTCACACAAACAATACTAAACACAGGACATCCTATAGATGTAAATATTGGAGACTTATTCCCTTCCTCACAGTCAAATATATAGGTTTACTGCTTTCTGAATGCAGATCACAAAATGAAAGATGGAAGCAGTCTGTATTGCTAAATTACTGAAGATGATTTGCCATATATTTACACTTTTAGAAGCGTTCTTATTTTTTTTCTAATGGTCAATATACATTCTTACTCTGCATACAACAGGTTTATACTACATACCATTTTGCATAGGCTATACAGGGTTTTTTTTTAAAGTCTGTCATACAATTAATTTGGATAAATATATAGCAATCTTAAATCATACAAAAGTATTTCTAGTCTAGCCTGACTTTTAATTTTTCATCTTAAATACATAAAATAAATAACACAGGTAAGATATTATTCAGTGCAAGTAAAAATATCAGATTGTAATTGCCAGCATACTGCCCATCCTAAAAATAATTTGTAAAATTCAAGTCAGAAAGAAGCGTAATTTAAATGAAGACTTGGAAAACATAAGAAAAGAATGCCAATTAAGTTCTAGTTTAACAAATCACCCCTATGTAACAGAGCATTCAATGCATACATATCTATATGTGTAGCATAAGCTATGTAAATCAGGCTTAAATCCCATTTATTTCAACAGGATCTAAGCATGTGCTTAAGTTCTTGGCTGAATTACAGCTCTGGTACAGCTGATGTGTAATGCCAAAATATGGCATTATATAAAGTAATTGACCTTATGATTCCAGCATTCCTCATCAATTTCACTTCCAAAGTTCTTCCTTAAAAGGGTTGAGGAGTCACTTAATTTTCTGCTGACACTTGTGACTAAGTTGTAACGGGGCTACTGTTAACAGCAGTTCATAGGATAGTGATTTAGGGAGAGGAGATTAATAATTCTAACTAATTAAGAAGCATAAAATGACAAACCATGAGTTTCCTCCTGAGTAACTGAATAGAAATCTAATTTCTTTCTGTCAAATCCCCAATACTAGCTGAGAATTTGCAATCAGAGTTTCTTTGGAGTACTGCTTATATTCTGCCACAATGACCAAGACAGACAGTAATAGTTTGCAAGCTTTTTTGAGCCAGCTTTATTTTTTAGTTTTCATGCCTCACACATTCTATATATAGCTAGGAGAATTCTTCCACAAGTTAGTCACATCTATTTAACCACCAAAAAACTGAGATTCTCGTTTATTATAATGGCCAGTGAAATTCACATATAGAGAAAGTTCAAAAGTCGTAATACATTTGCATACTTATTTTCTGTATCTTCTTCTTTATGTGTAACTGTTAGGTGCATTTTTCCACTTTGATTCTTCAGAACTGTGATTTTACTTCACAACGTTTTGAAGGCTTTTTATTCCATTGCTTCAATTCATCTAAGTTCTTTCTGTGGGAGATATGAAAGTAAAAGATACAAAGAAGCAAGAACACAATATTACATACCCTTAAATAGGGAAGAATTCAAAATTGAGGAAAATTTACATCATCTCACTAACATAGAAAATTTAATTTAAAAAAATTTAAAATTCAACTTGCTAAAAAATCTAATGCTACAATTAGGTCTAGTTGATTATTTTGATCTTCTACAGCCTGTTGTATTTGACATTTAAAATTCAGATTTTGTATTTATTAGCTTGGATATTTCCTCACTGCTCTTTAGTTAGATCCATTTTAAATGAAATGCTTTAAAAAGTCACATGAATATTCTGGCTGCCACTGTGAAGTACTCTCTCTTGAAGTCAGTGTTTGCTGTGCAGGAGCATGCTGCCTGTGGTTCAGTCCTGTTTGCCGGTACCATTCCTTAAGATCACAAGTAATGGGTCAAAACCTGCCTGGGAATCTCAGGCCCTAGTGGATTCCAATCCACTTTCTTCCAGACTGGATGATGTTTCTGGGACAACATGAATCCTTGTCTCTTATGTGCATAATGTAGCCAACTGCACACATGTAATGCTTCTACAAGGCTTCAAATACATTAACTGCAGAGTCTACAACAGTTTTGAGAGATTAATTTTAACTCTTTGCTGTGTTTCATGCACATTTTTAGCATCCTGGTTTAGTATTCTTGACTCTGATTAAAGTAATATTATGTCTAATTTTTCAAGCCCAAAAAATACAAATTATACCACAAAGGAAAATATATTATCGAAAGCACTTTTGTAGTAGTAAGTTTTAGCCCACATGGAAAAACGTAACTGCCCAGACTTTGATTCTCAGTGATTTGTTTCCTTTTAAAATAATGATAAGCTTATTATCTTCAATCTTGCAATGCCTAAATGGGTTTGTCCACTTCAAATACACTGTCAGAACTTTCAACTTCAGCTGTGCCTGCTGTCAGAAATATGCACATTAGGTTTTATTTTTGTACAGTTTGTCCTTTCCTCAAATTTCAAAACACCCTAATGGCTCCAATGATAGCTGTGGAGTATTTTTGTCTACACAATTTAAAACAACAGCTGTATACCAGTTGTTATTGGAGATTTGACTAAAGGTCTCACTCTGACTGAAAGAACATTTAATCAATTTGTTCTCTGCTTAGATTAAAGTCAACTTCTTCTTTCCCAGGTGTGTGTGAGGAATAAACAACTTAGCTGCTTGGAGAGATAACAGCTGTACTTATCTACATACACAAATGAGCAGAAGGTCAGCTTTGAGTCTAAAACACAGCTTATTTCAGCTAAAGTGGGATGGAAAACAAACCATACACCAACACCAGGAAAAGTGAAGAAAAGGAACTTAACACTCTAAATGGGGGGAAGAGTAGTTTTAGTAGACTGAAAGTATGGAGAGGAGTAAAAAAATGTACAGGAAACCCTCAGTCACTAAGGAGCAGGCAAGAGAGCTACAGTAGGGGCAAAAAAATATTTCAAGATGCAGTTGTGGGTCCCAGAACTCCTGAACTATGGATGGATGGAGGGAGAAGGTACAACTGAGCACACACCCATGGAGAAATTATCCCAGAAACGAGAAGAACCTGGCAAAGATCAGTTGCACATTTATTGAGATGGAAAGGGAGATCCTTCCACAGTAATTATGAAAAACAGAGAAGCCTCAAAACAGATTTGTATAAGAACCAATTCTTTGGTGCCTTTTTCTTTAAAGCTCAGAAAGGAGAAAAGCAGGTAAAATGTGGCCAATATTCACAAGACAAATTTTACTTGGTCTAGTTTTAATAGACATGTTGAGAAGGGCCTTTTAAAATTCCTGTGCAAAAAGAAAGTTTTACTTTATTGAACATCATTATATCTATTTACAAATTATATTTATGTTTTGCCACTTGTGTGCAGTTTTTTATCTAAGACTTTCAGTCTCTCAACATAAACATACCAATATGATGCCATGAACTCTATACCATTGTAACATATCCATTTAAATACAGTGACATCCCTCTGTGGCATCCCACCCTTAAGGGGAAGGGGAGTATCAGTGCTGGTGGGAGAAAGGAACAGAAGTCAGAGGTTCTGCAAAAGTTTGTTAGTAAATTACACCCTGGGCATGGGCATTGGTATAAATCCCTGATCCCCCTGTCCAAGCACACAGAGGTGGCTTTTGAACAAAAGGGTAGGGTGAAAGGAGAGAGAGAGAGAGAGATGGATTAAAGAGGGGATTAAAGAGAGACAGGTGGAGTAAAGACCTGGAGAGAGAAGAAGAGGAAGAATGAGAGAAGGAGAGAGATTGCCAATCCTGTCTCCAGAGCTGATCCAGCTGATGGAGTGTCCTGTGACCTGGATTGAGGGCGGCACCTTCTCACAGATAAGTTTTTCCAACCTTGGGGATAAATTTCTCTCTTTCTATGCAAATCAGTTGCCATGTGCAGTCCATTCTTTCAGACCTTTCTGGAAATGGGTCAGAGGCTTTGGGGGTCTTGGGTGGTCTTGATTCCCCCTACAGTCTGTATCCAGTTCCTGCTGTGCTGGGTTGTGCTTCATATCTCCAGGAGGCAGGACAATGACATTTGTCCCAGAAAGTGCTGCCCTTGATGTGTGTGTTCCCTTCTGCAGCCTCATCCTGTTCTTTCTCACAGCTTGTCCNGGCATCCCACCCTTAAGGGGAAGGGGAGTATCAGTGCTGGTGGGAGAAAGGAACAGAAGTCAGAGGTTCTGCAAAAGTTTGTTAGTAAATTACACCCTGGGCATGGGCATTGGTATAAATCCCTGATCCCCCTGTCCAAGCACACAGAGGTGGCTTTTGAACAAAAGGGTAGGGTGAAAGGAGAGAGAGAGAGAGAGATGGATTAAAGAGGGGATTAAAGAGAGACAGGTGGAGTAAAGACCTGGAGAGAGAAGAAGAGGAAGAATGAGAGAAGGAGAGAGATTGCCAATCCTGTCTCCACAGCTGATCCAGCTGATAGAGTGTCCTGTGACCTGGATTGAGGGGGGCACCTTCTCACAGATAAGTTTTTCCAGCCTTGGAGATAAATTTCTCTCTTTCTATGCAAATCAGTTGCCATGTGCAGTCCATTCTTTCAGACCTTTCTGGAAATGGGTCAGAGGCTTTGGGGATCTTGGGTGGTCTTGATTCCCCCTACAGTCTGTATCCACTTCCTGCTGTGCTGGGTTGTGCTTCATATCTCCAGGAAGCAGGACAATGACATTTGTCCCAGAAAGTGCTGCCCTTGATGTGTGTGTTCCCTTCTGCAGCCTCATCCTGTTCTTTCTCACAGCTTGTCCTTACCAACAATCCTTGGCTGGCTCCACAGCTATGCAGGTAACAGTGTTTGAGATACACACATATGCCTTATCTTCCAGGCTTCTGCAGCATCATTATTTGCAATTAAAAAAAAATACCACACTCTGAGAATATATACGAAATATTTATTTTATACCCTATTTCAAGCCTTACAAAAATTACACTCTTATGCAATTACTACAAGATTCTTGAGAACCTTTCTAATTATAATACTTTAATCCATCTGGTTTCCCTTTTTCATCTGACAATAATTGTGTCCTTTAGAATCTACAGCCTACAAGCTGCTAGAAAACTGTAAATGCCTCTCTTTAAACTAAAGGTTTTTTTCTTTATAATGTTCCATTAATAAGGTATTATTCTAACATCCACATATATATTTTACATTTTACAAACAAAGTCCAGATTAGTTATAGAATATAAACTTGGTGGAAAAACATCAGTGAAGTGAGGAACAGACAGTATTTAATGACAGAAAGTGGTTTGTTATATAACCTATTAATAGGTTCCAGAAGGGACAAACATGATGTTGAGTGTCTCTTACTGAACATTACGAAGTATTACAATCTTTTATGAAAAATATCCTGGATTTCCCATTCAGTTTTCCTTCAGGAAACTGAGGATGGCGTGGTTTATAAATGGAACAGTGTTTTAATCTCTAAGTTATGGACATTTTCCTACTTTATGTGAAAACTTTTTTAATAATGAAGAATTTATCTGTTATGCAGAAAAAGACATTTTGCTCTGATATTGCCATGTTGGAGCTTTTCTAGTCAGCCTTAGCAATAATTTATTTACAAAACCCTGAGGAGATTGGTATCTATCCCCCTTCATCCAGAGACCTTCACCCTGAAAGAAAAGACACCACAACCATTCCATAACTGCTGCTGAAATTCCTTGAAAATTTGCCTTGTGCTGGTATACAGGGAAGAAGATAACACTCAGACGTGCAAGCAGCTGATTTTGTATCTGGTGATTAACTGTTCCATCTGCACAGAGAGGAATATGTTATACAACATATGAGCATTGGAAAGTTGTGCTGAAAGATGCCACCATTTATTTTTTAGTTTAAAAACACCTATTATCCTCCTCTTCTCTGCTCTGGTGAGACCCCACCTCTGTGTCCAGATCTGAGATCTCCAACATATGGAGAACAGGGACTTCTTGGAGCGAGTCCAGAGGAGGCCACAAAGATGTTCAGGAGGCTGGAGCAGAGATGTTCAGGAGGCTGTAAAGACAGGCTGAGAGAGTTGGGGTGCTTCAGCTGGAGAGGAGAAGGCTCTGAGGAGATCTTGGAGCTGCTTTTCAGTACTCAGAAGGAGCCTGTAGGAAAGATGGAGAGGCGCTTTTTACAGGGGCGTAGGACAAGGGGGAATGGCCTTAAACTGAAATAGGACAAGTTTAACTTAGATATTGGGAAGTTCTTGAGTGTGAGGGTGGTGAGGCACTGAAACAGGATGCTCAGGGAAGTTGTGGATGCCCCATCCCTGGGAGTGTTCAAGGCCAGGATGGATGGGGCTTTGAGCAGCCTGGTGTACTGGAAGGTGTCCCTGCCCGTGGCAGCAAGTTGGAACAAGATGATCTTTCAAGCACCTTCCAAACCAGGCTGTTCTATGATTCTATGCTCTCACTGAAATAAGTTTTGTGTACCACCAATGTACCACCAGCTGGAGCAGGCAGGGTAGGAATTCTAGATTGCTTCTACATCTGTCATTGTGAAGATGATAATGATGATATTCTAGCATTTGGAACCACACAGCTCTTTTAAGGCTCTGGTTTGCTGAACCCAAAGCAGACTGGCTCAATAAAATGTGTTTTAATATGGAAAGAAGCTGTATACTGTATGTGCTTCCATATTTCCACTTTGCTTCATTTCTATCAGATGTAAATTTGTGTTTGAGAATGTAAGAAAGCACATGACAAAAAGCCCTGAACTGCTTTAAGAACTGAAAAAAAGCTTACATTAGTTTTGTTTGTGAGATTGCTGAATTTAGTGATCTTACAATGCTCCACACTCACTGCAATGAATGAAACTCTCTGGATTGAAATCAGAAGACACAGTTCAATTTTAACTTTTCATCAGTTTAAAGCTGTTGTACTGAGTTAGAGGAAGCTGGTATTCCTTTCTCTATCCCTTTTCAAAGTCAGATTAATGTACTCCTAGAGTGATTTAATGCTATGATTTTGTTTTCTACAGATCAAGCTAAAAGCTGATATGAGATGGAAGAATCTCCACAATGGTACTACAAGCGTGATCAGGGAATCACAATTTTCAGAGGAAATAACAACAATATTTTCAGAGTTGTGGATTTTTCTGTATTAATACAATTCAATAGGATTCGTCTGTTTTCCATACAGCTTGAATTTTGGCCTTACATCTGTGACAGGGAAAATGCAACTCTAAGCTTTCGGATAAACCCAGACCAAAGTATGAATAATTTTTATACCATAATTGGGTTTTTAGTGAAAAATCATCAGAATTATTTGCTTTTAGGTTTTTATCAGAACTGTGATATGATTAGGTGAGTTTCCTCTTACATTTTTCTTTGAGTTCTCCATGTATGCAAACCTTATTCAAACTACAGGCAGACTGAAGTCAGAACTTTTGCCAGCAAAAACTGCTGCGTTTCACACAGCTTTAAATATTTTACAAGGTCTGAAGCTTTGTTTGCTGTCATTTGAAAGAACTGTTAAGATACTGCTCACAGTTTGCCTGACCTCAGCCAGTAATTTGGAAGGTTTACTCTCAGGCATACCTGTAACTTTCCACTTCACACTCAGTCTCAACTACTTGGGAAGAACTGAGTGGGCAATATGTGAAAGGAGAGTCTCAGTCTACATCAAAAATGGCATTGCTTTTTCACAAGTCACTGGGAAGTTAGAAACAGAGCTCTTGAATGCTCACAAGTCAATGTCCTAAAAGATAAAAAAAGCCACATACAGTGTGGGGCTGGGTACCTATCACACTAGAGAGCATGAGACAACACTGTAAGAACCAGGTCACCAAGTGTGGGCTAGAAAGCTGTGTTATCACCAGTCACTCAGTCTGAGAAACAAACAAATAATGGCACAAAACCCAAATGCAGATAATGAACTATACCCACTCACAGTGTGAGCAGAAGGTATCTGTGCTTATTCTTCCAACTTTTCAATTTCTAAGTACCATTAATGCAATAGCAACAACAGTAATTATCAGCTAAAGATTTGTAACTTCTAAGACAACTGCACCAGTTCAGTGGCAAGGAACTTGAATTTGAACAGATTATAAAGTCAAACAGAAGAAAGCTGAAGATACAAATATCTATATCTATTGGCTTTTTAAAAATCTAATTTTATTTCGCCAAAAATCCGTGAATCAGCTGCCTGGGAGAAAAGTGTGAATGGTGGCAGAAAACATTCTAAGGATAGTATGAAAAATTTGGAAAAAAAACCCTATTCTCTGACAAATGTGGCATCAGCAATGATCCATCTGTATCTATATACAAAAATATATACTCAAATGAAAGGAGCGGGAAACTGTTAGCAAGAAAAATAAACTAAAATCTGGAAACTTTGGAAAATTGATAAAGGAATCAACAGTCCAACAGAGAAATCTATTGCCTGGAGGGATAGGGATAATAATGAGATTTTTTCATGTATTAGGAACAATTAATAAATTCCTAATATTATATATAGACCACAGCTACACAGATACAGTAAAATGTTATTAAAAGGTAGCATTTGTTATTATTTCTGGACTGTATCTGCAGAAGAAAAAAATACAGATTAGTAATTTATTACAGAGAGATAATTGCACAATTTCCATGCAAAAACCAAGAAAGGATATCATACAAATTAAGCAGGGGAGAAGTCAGCAGGTCAATGCAATTTGCATTTAAAGCTTTAACAAGCTAGAGAGTTCAGTGTTATCTGAACCATAACTGTTGATTTTCAGTAACTGTTGGAACATTGGAAAAGTTCCAGAAAGCTGGAAAGAAAACTAATGCTTAACATGCATTTAAAAGATGGGTGGTTCAGATAATTGCTAATTTATCCACTTGAAACTGATTCTTATAAAATCAATCATGATATTAATTCATTAATACAGAACTTTTGGATGGTATCAAAAATGTTTGTCAATATAAACATAATGAAAATAAAGCCTGACAACAAAAGGGACTTTTTTTTACTGTGATGCCAAGATCAGAGTACCCTTGCTCACTCTCGTGTATGACAACTGACTCTGTACTCAGAGTTATCTCAGCTGGAGTTACCTGGAAGAAAGGTAAAATTATCACTGCTAAAGCCTGTAGATGACACACTTTGGAGGACTGGTAAGCAGCAATACAGATGTGTCACTAGTACAGAATGGGAGACAGATTTGAGATTTAAACATTCAATCAATTCCTTGTGCCTTAAAGTTGTTCCTGACGTGGGAAAATAGGAAAACCCCTTTGTGCTAGGGAAAAAAAAAAAGGAAAAGAGGACTGTAAGAAATTGTAGACAAGAAACTTTAATCTGATGAGATGGCAGGTGGAAAGCTTGCCAATATGGGAAGACCATGGTCAAATAGAGGGACAGGCTTTCCACGTCAGCACCTTTAAGGGATCTCTTCAAGCAAATGATGTTGCAGTAGGTAATGAGGCTTGATATCAAGATATACAACTGAGAATGTTAAAAAAAGGGGTGTTAAACAAGTAGAAGTAGCAATAAAAAGCTTAAATACATGAGACAAGGCAGGAGAAATATAAATCTCCCGGTTTGCACAAAGATGAAAAAGCTGAAGTGAAGAAGGCTTACAAAGGTCAACTAAAACTGAGATCACACTTCAAGAAAAACAAATGTTTTCAACTAAAAAGCAGTGGATACATAACACTGGGTAGAGGCATCATACTATCACAAGTGTTTGGATAAAATGAAGACAAACTGGTGATGTCAGAGGAGTGGACAGATTGCAAATCTTTGTTAAGTTTTCATACTTCAGATCTGAACAAAATTAATCCTGCTATCTAAGACTGCCAGGAAAAAGAACTCTTGGCTGGGAACATTAGGGCCCTGCGTGACCATCCTTGCCACTTTCTCCTTCCTCCCTCACTGTTTTGTGTTTATGCAGCACAGTGGAGGAAGGCAGCGAAAGAATCACAGTCAGAAGTAACAGTCAAAATCATGACGTGAAAGCCTTTCAGGATGGTGTGGAGGTGTGTGTACTTTATCCAGGAATTGTCATAGCAGAATATTGGGGAAAAAACCCACAAACAAAGGTGAAGGAATCTTGGGAAGTTTTATCATGTCTCCATTGTAAAAGACTCTTGAAAACAAGCAGTCTTTCCTTTTCCCTTGTCTCATATGCCCAAGCCAAATATCATTTTTTTCTTCATGCTTAGCTCCAAGACACTATTGTTTTTCTTACCATTCTCATTTCTAGGTCTTTTGTTATCTTATTTCTCAAAATTTTGCCTTAGAAAACATTTTTCTGGAAATGCTTCCTGCCCTTCTACTGGTTATTTCTCCTTACCACTTCTCCACCCATCTGCTACATTTTTTTAATTCTATCTGCTTTAAATACTAATCCTTTTAGAGTAAGAACATGACCTTATTGAGTGGTTCGCAACTGCAAATTTAGGCTTATGGGTATACATTTTGGGTGGCAATACTGAGTTGTTAAAAACCTCTGCCCATCAAACAGCAAAGGAGATGTCTTCTGATCACAAAGCATCCTGCTAATCAGCATGTTCAGAATAAAAACAATTTCCTGTGAATATAACAAAGAATTTATTACATATTAACAACTATTTACTATTAAAACAAAAATGCTGATATTTGACACACATATAACTACCAATTTCATTATTTCAATTTAAAACACATATCAATGACTTTGGTAACATGTCTGCTCATCATTCAAATTATTACATCTTCATATTCTCACTAGAACTGTTTTTGGTTTTTTTAATTAAACAAGAAAGATTAGATTAGGTTAGGTTAGGTTAGAAAAAAAGCAGATTGGTTATCTTTAGTGAAGTAAAGGTTATACATTTCAACTACCATAAAGAATTGCAAAACTTCAGTGTGAGTAGGGTTAAAGGGTGGAAATGTGCTGTAACTTGCAGTGGAAATTTCCACTGCGTGCTTTATTGGCAGAGGTATGAGCCTTACCCATGATAAGGGGGGCTGGGAGTGTGGTCTCTTCATAAACACTTTGGAATGCTGTGTCATCATATTTTTCCTTCCAATTTTCTGACCAGTTTTTGGTTTGGGTCCTCCTGAGTTTTTTGGGATCATGATGCACACTGAGCCACTAAAATCTATGGGACATTTTCCTGAGGAAAAACTGCAGGATCATATCAGCCTCCTCTCCTGCTTTCTCATACTGACACTCTGCACTCTCTGTAGTATTCTCCAATCTTTGTCACCCATTCACTCTGTCACCATTTTTATTTTTCAATGTAACACTGTGTTTTTTAAAATTCTGTAAAGTAAACACATAATTATGGGTATGGGGGGAGAGTGTAATGACAAAACCTGTTCTTCTGTTTGTAAAAGAGGAGTTCCTGTATCTAAACTAGCAGCAGGTTAGAGGATACAAGACAGAAGCTAGGAATACTTGGAGAGAAGTTACCTAGAAAGTCAAAAGAAGTTCAGTACTGGAACGCAAGGTGTTCAATTTATTTGTCAATTATTTGGAAAAGACTTTGTATAGTGAAGCAGCAGAGTGTGCAGCATTGTTATTTTTAACAGTCAAGATTAAAGCTAGCTGCAAAGGAACTGCAAAAATACTCAATGTTTTTGCATTGAAAGGACAAACACAAGATAGGAAAGGGTTAACAGAATAAAAAAGTCACTATGTAGATGTAAAAATATGGGCTTAATTAAGTTTTTGGCATAAGTAATAAAACTTCAGTCAATGTGAATAGTTATCTGAAAGTGGGAATCAGAACACAATCCTGTGAATTATGATGAAAGGAAAAAAGAAAAATAGATGGTTAAGCTTCTTTATAAATCCATCTTGCTGATGAATCCTTAATTCTGATCACAGTTCCTTTCTCAGTGCCAAATTGAATATGCTGGAAACTGAAAAGGTATAAAGGAATGAATGTCAGAGAGTTATGCTTTTCACATGAAAAGAATCTGAGCAAAAAAGGACTTTTTATCTTAAAAAAATATATATTAGAGGTGACTCAAAATCATCATTTGACTGAGAGTAAGTAGAAAACAGAACCACAGAATCATAGAATGGTTTGTGCTGGAATGGACCTTAGTGGATGCCCTGGAAGTGTTCAAGGCCAGATTGGACTTAGATTTGAGCAATCTGATCTGGGGAAATATGTCCCTGCCCATGTCAGGGTGGTTGGATCTAGGTGATCTTCAAAGATCCCTTCCAGCCTAAACCATTCTATGATTCTGTTATCTTGTGACTAAATTAAAATTTAGATCTTGTAAGGAACCCTCTAATCACCCCCACCACTCGGAACAAATATTTAAACATAAACCTTAAGAAAAAAAAACCCAAAAAATTATTAAAATATTTCATCTATAGCAAATGGCAGGTGATCAGAAATATAAAACATATATTTCTTTGCATTTGATGTGAAAATCTTGCAGAGGTTGGGTGTGTTTATGCCCAGCTAATGACTTGGTGGGCAATGGGGAGGGGTTTTCTGTAGGTCATATCTAGCTAATATATGAGCTAATGAGCACAGACATCTTCAATTAGCTCAGAGCCCTGTCCAGCTTGGCCTTGAACATTTACAGTGATGGGGCATCTACCTCCTTTCAGGAAACTTGTTCCAGTGTCTCATCACCCTCACTGTAAAAAAAATCTTCCTTACATCTAGTCTCGATCTACCCTATTTTAGTTTAAAGCCATTACCCTTTGTCTTATTGCAACAAATACTGCTGAGATCTTTCCCCATCTTTCCTGTAGGCCCCTTTTAAAAGCTGAAAGGCCAGAACAGGGTGTGCCTATAGCTGACTTTGATTAAGGCTGATCAACCCCAACTCTTTTAGCCCTTCCTCATAGGAGAGGTGCTCTGACAATCTTGTGTCTCTCCTCTGGGCTCACTCCAGCAGGTCCCTGTCCCTGCTGTGCTGGGGGCCCAGAGCTGGGTGCAGGGCTCCAGGTGGGTCTGAGCAGAGCAGAGCAGAGGGGCAGAATCCCCTCCCTGCCCTGCTGCCCACGGGGCTCTGGATGCAGCCCAGGACACGTTTGGCTCTCTGGGCTGTGAGTGCCATGGCCGGGGCATGTGCAGCCTCTCAGGCAGCAGCACCCCCAAGCCCTTCTGGGCAGGGCTGCTCTGGGGCTGTTCATGCCCACCCTGGATTGATACTGGGAGTTGTTCTTACCCAGGTGCAGGCCCAGCACTTGGCCTTGTTAAACCTCCTGATGTTTCCATGGGCCACTCCTTGAGCTTGTCCAGGTCCCTCTGGATGGCATCCTGTCCTTCAGGTGTGTCAAACCACCTCAGCTCAGTGTCCACTGCAAACTCGCAGAGGATGCCCTCAATACTTCATCTATGTCATTAAGGTAAATATTAAATAACTCTGGTCCCAATATAGACCCCAGAGGGACACCACTTGGCACAGATGTCCTTCCATCTGAGCCATTCACCACTAACCTCTGGATGTGAGCATCCAACTAATTCCTTGTCCACTGAACAGTCCACCCATCAAACCCATCTCTCTCCAATTTAAAGAGAAGGATGTTGTGGGGGATCATGTCAAAGGCTTTACAGAAGTTCAGATGAATGACATCTGTAGCCCTTCCCTTGTCCTCTGATGTGGTCATTCCACCATAGAAGGTCACTGGACTGGTCAGGCAGAACTTACCCTTGGTGAAGCTGTGCTGGTTGTACCAAATCATCTCCTTGTCCTCCAAGTGCCTCAGCACAGTCTTCAGGACAGTCTGTTCCATGATCTTCCCAGGCACAGAGGTGAGGTTGATAGGTAATTTACAGGGGCCCTCCTTTCTCCCCTTTTTAAAGATGGGTACAATGTTTCCTCTTTTCCAGTCGCCTGGGACTTTACCTGACTGCCATGACTTTCAAAAATGGTGGAGAACCTTGGGAACTACATCAGTCAGTACACTCAGGACTCTGGGATGCATGTCAGGTCCTGCAGACTCGCGTACGTTCGGGTTCTCTAGGAGCCTTGAACCTTACAGTGAGAGGGACTTTGCTCTCCCAGTTCATGGATGGAGCTCCATCCAGCCGAGAGGTGTGGGAAAAGAGTTTGCCACTGGAGACTTAGGAAAAATGTTGTTGAGTATCTCAGCCTTCTCCTCATCCACTGTTACCAGTTTTTTTCATCAAGCGGGCACATTTTCTCTTACCTTGCCTTTGATTCTTTGTGTCCTTTGCAAAGTTCAGATACAGTCAATTCTTGTCCATCGTTTGCCCATCCCTACACAACTGCGTAGTGTCCCCATACTCTTCCCAGGATACCCACCCCTGTTTCCACTGCCTGTGCATTTTCTTCTTGCCCTTTAGTTTAAATAGCCATGTTATTCCCTTTCTTGGTTTCTTACTCATAGGGAACAAGAGCTCTGGTGCTCCATGGAACACACTCTCAAAGATCTCCCAGCTCTGTTCCAAATGCCTTGTCTCTGAAGGCAATTTCTCAGGGAGCACCACTGGCGAAATCCTTGAACAGCTTGAAGTTTGCTTTCTTAAAATTTAGTGTCCTGACTTCCCTCTCCTCCTGACTCATGTCCTTCATGACTGTGAGCTTCACCTGTGCATGGTCACTGCAGCCCACACTGCAATCATGTCACTGATTAACTCATTTGGGTTGGTGACTGACAGATCCAGTAGGCAGGACCCTCTCTGGCAGGGCTGTCTGTGTTACCTGTTTTGGGAAAATGCTTATTAAATATTTATCTCACTTTGAACACTAGAGGGCATCAATGAAATTACCCATCAGAAGAACTGATAATCTTTAGGCAAAATAGTTTTTAAATGTAACACAGGCATTTCTTGCCATAAAGTGTTGTGGTAGTCAATATTTTAAGAGATTCCAAAGAAAAGAGACAACATGCAGTTAATCCCATAAGCAGTGACGAAGCTCTGCAGCTGCTCACTCAGGAAATACTTCGGCAAAGGATGCCGAGCAGAGTGTTAGCTTTCTGTCATCGAGTCTTCCACAAGTACCTGCAGTAGAACCACCCTAGAAGGAAAACTCTGAGATGAGACAAAACTTAGGGATGTCCTAGCACGACAGACCCATGTTTCTGACATTAAACACTCAACACCACATTTAACAATAACCTGACACTAATATGTAAAATCTGTGAAACCAAGACATTTGTAACAAAAGTGAATGAACAACAGGGCTCAAAGTGCTGCAGTGAACGGGGCTACATCTGGCTGGTGCCTGTTCACTCTGCAGAGGGAGGTGGGGCTGGCTGCTGCCGGGCTCAGCGTGGCTCAGCAGTGCCCGGGCAGCAGCACCCCAAGACAAAGCCCATCCCAGAGCACCGAGCACGGCACACCCGGCCCAGAGAGGGGACGGCCCCGCTGGGCTCAGCCTTGGGGCCGCCTCACCTGGGGCCCTGTCTGAAGCGTTGATGTGAAAGTCCTTGAATGCATCCTGAGGAGGGCAACAAAGCCTGAAAGGAATGTCCTGTGAGGAGCAGGTGAGGACTTTGGGTTGTCCGGTTGAAGAAAAGGAGGCTGAGGGGTGACCTCGTTGCTCTCTGCAGCTTCCTGAGGGAGGGGACAGGGACATGCTGAGCTCTTCTCCTTGTGACAGAATGCATGGGAGTGATTCATAATTAAAGGATGAAACTGTCACAGGGTTCTCTGAATATAAACACTATAAAATAAACTAAAAATCAATTAGGCAAAATAATGGAACAAAATACCTGCAAGTAAAAGCTTCTAAACAAAAACCCCAAATTTATAAATTCCACTCACAAGTCACATATTGCCTCAGGCTAGAAGGGGCTGATCAAAGGAAAGATCCATATGTTCCTGTATTGCTTGCAGACTCTTCCCCTGAGCAGCTGCTTTTGGCCATTGGCAAGGACAGGATTCTGGGCAAGATGGACTTTTGGACTGACCTAGGACAATATCAAGGTAATTATTTCTGTATACTTTACTATGCACTGTGTCAATTATTCATTCCTTTTTATGCCAACCAAGCATTTTTAGGTGAAGATACAAAGAGAGATGTAAAGTTTCATTACTGTTTCAGCCACTTCCTACCTTGATTTCTTTGCTGTTTTGTGAAGTTTTCATCTTTCTAGAATGTAGTAGTCATCTTTCTGAAGTCACACAGAGCTCAGAAAGCTCCTGTTTCACAGGAACATTTGAATCTGGCCCAAATGTATTGTAACTAATTTTACATCTACCTTTAAAAACATTAATTAGGCAAAAATATTGTTAAGAGAGATTTTCAAAATCAAATTTCACCCTGTATCCTTACACACAGATTAAATAAACTGTCAGGCTTGTCAGATTAATTCTTCCAATTGCCAGAAGTCAGGCCAAGAATACCAGATCTTCCAGACACCTTTTTAATGGAAAAAGTAAGGTTACACTTTACTGGTAGACTTAGAATACTGAATTGAGAGAAGATTCACAGGTTTCAAACCTGCTTTGCCACAGAGCTTTCATCTTCCAACATAATCCTTCCACCTGGGCTGAAGTGAGGTGGGGAACACAGGCCCAGCTATCACTACTGTTGCCAACTAGAGAGAATCCATTATTCTGCAAAAATGCAGAGAAGCCAAGTCTACATCCTCTTGATAAAGAGACCAAATCTACATTGTCCTCTTGACAAAAATCCAGTTTGGTCTATATTTGTAGGCAGCAGTCACTCCCTGTGATGCACAAAGGTGCCTAATACGTTAAAAGGAGCCATAAATTTCATTTGGAATCAAATCTAGTGGAATGGGGAGAAATGTTTTAACCCAGGTTTGTGTCAATAGCAACAACTTACAAAGTTTTGATTGACACACCAGAATTACAAGCCAAGCTAAGCAGAAATACACAGTCTAGTGTTAAAAGGCCTGTCTGCTTGGATCAAGGCAAGCCTAGAGTGGATTGAAAGACTTTTCAAAGTATTATGCATAGATTTTAAGCAAATAGCGGCAAAAGCAGACACCTAGATATCTCATACCCTCTATCTAACAGAAGGTCCATGGGTGTAAATTTAGACAACTTTTACTAAGTTCAATCCAAATTACTTTTCATTTCCTTGAAGTGGATGTATTGAAGCCACTGATGGCTACTGAAAACAAGGTTAGAATTATAAATAAACTACTCACCGAGGATGAAAAGTCTGACTGTTATCTATTCTTAGCATTGTTCAGTCAGGGACAACACCAAGGAAATCTGGTTTGCCACCTCACAGTTTAAAGGAAGGCTAAAAAATAGAAAACTTACTATAATTGAAGTGGGGTTTAAAACAAAAAGTATACAAAATCCCAACACAGTATGGAATCATGAAGCTGTCATCATTCAATGAACAAAGGATCATACTTTGAAATCAAAATGGTCACAAGTGACTGAGTTGTATTTCTTATGTGGTATCATGTGTCCCTGGTGTGACTTGTCTTTCCAGATGACTCCCATCCATATGTGAAGAAGAGAATTTAAGACACAGGATGTCTATAATTTAGCCTGTGAGAAATTGAAAATATGCACTAATCACACCCAAGACACACAGTCAGACATATGGATAAAAACAGACCAAATGATCTCTCTGCTGCATGCAGATTTCCAAGGAAATTAGCCAGAATATCTAAATTGGAAAGGACATCAATCTGCTTGGCCTGATTTCCTTTAATGGGATAAAACAGGGGAACATATTTCTGTAACAGAATTGGCAGCAATCTTAGTTAGCCATATGGAAAGGACTAAATTGTCACAGTGAAGAAATACAGCAAGTGGTAAAGGGGAGCTCCCAAGTGCTTCTACTCCATGACTCATGCAAGTGCTCCCCTTGGACGTGCTGCATCCTACAGTGCCACTACACTGCTTTTGCCAACTGAACTGGCTTCTGCTCAGACACAGCAATGCTGCCATCAGATTTCTTAAGAAAACTGTGTACCTGCAGCTCACTTAGAGTTTAGTAAACTTTTTCTAAAGTAACATGTTAAGCTTTTGGTTTCTACTTAGATTTCAACCTCTCTTCATGTCACTTAAGTATTACTAGATTAAGAAAAATATGGCAGAGATGCAGCAAAAAGTAAGAAATATATTTTAATGGTGAATGCTGCTAGTAAATAATAAAAACTTTTCTGAACTGATGACAGGTCAGAAGACAACATTAGATTTCACATATTTCTGATGTCAGAAGAACGACATGAAATTATTTTGAAAAGCAACATTGTCGATGTCAGCTACATTTAGCTAAAAATGACATTTCACTCTTCTGGGAATTGAGACAAGAACAAAGAATTTGTTATGACTTGCTGGTGTCTGGAAACTTCAGACAAATTGCTCTTTTCACCTTGATTGTGAGGCATCAAATCCTTTACAGTATTTTCTTCTGAACTGAACTTTTTTAAAAAACATCTCCTACTATAACAAATACAACTAAGATAATGGAAAATACTTGTAAGAAAAGGTGCAGTAAACAATCAGAAAAAAAAGTGCCTCTCAGAAACAAAATTTTAAAATAATTTTTAAATGCAGCTCTTAATAGATGTGCAGTATAAGATTCTAGTTCATGCTGACCTGTTTATCAAAAGGCCAGAAGCAACAGAACATCTGAAGCTAGGCCATATTAGAAGCACTACACTACTTGTGGTGATGAGAAAGACTAATACCCAGTGGATATATTTGAAGATAACAAATACAACTACTTTGGATTAGACTTTTACATCTTTTAGAGAGTGAAAGTCAGTTATTACAAAAATGCCTTTCAAGCTTACACCTCAGACTCACTGTTTTTTAAAAAGATGCAAGTACCTATCTGATTTACCAGAAGAAATTACAAAAGGTGCTTAAATCCCTTAGAATCTGACTGTGTCGTCACCACGGAGATTATTCAAGGTTTGTTTCAGTAGCACTGATGTTATCAATTTCTGATATGATCACACATCCTCAAATTACGTGTTTTACACCTTTCTAGAAAAGAATGGCAGCCAAATAGTATCATCTTTTAGTCAAATCAATGTATGCTGTGACTACAACCATCCCTCATATGTTTGCATACTTTGCATGTTTCCCTGCTCACGAAACAACTGGATGGTGTTTATATCAATTTCAGTCCTGCTTTTGACACAGTGTCTTGAGACATCTTTATAGACAAACTGATGAAGTACAGACCAGGTAAGTGGACAGAGAGCTGGATGGAAAACTGGCTGGACTTCAGCCTCAAAATAATGTCTTAAGTGGCACAAATACAGCTGGAGGTCAGTCGCTTGACCTCAGGGGTCAGTACTGGCATCAATACTGGAGTGAGTCCACTGAGAGGCCATGAAGACAATTAAATGATTGGACTGCCTGACTGCAAGGAGGAGCTGAGAGAGCTGGGACTGCTCAGCCTGGAGTGGAGAAAGCTCAGGGGGTTGTTATCAGTGTGTATAAATACCAAGGGCGTGGGGCTGGCCGACTAAAGAAGGTGGAGCCAGGCTTTGCTCAGTGGCGCCCAGTGACAGGACAAGAGGCAATGGGAAGGAACCAAAATACAGGAGATGCCATTCAAACAGCAGAATTTTTTTTATAAATGCATAAGTGATTAAACACAAAACCAGATTGCCCAGGAGAAGTTACAGATGGTCTCCATCCATGGCAATATTCAAAACATGAAAGGACCCAGTCCTGGGCTGCCTGCCCTTGCTGACCCTGCTCTGAGCAGGCAGGTTGGACTGGGCATTCTCTGGAGGTTCCTTCCAACTGCTACTCTTCAACAATTCTACCATTTTATTCACCCCATAAATTCCTCTAAAATGGGACCCTCCTATCTTGTATGTTAATAAAGCATAACATGACTGTCTACAGAGAATTCCAGTGACTGATTCAATTACACTCTGAATTGATCTAGAGGCTTTCTCCCATAATTTCCTAGTGGGACACTTGGAAAAAGAGAGTTTTCTACTTCTTCTGATATGCTGGTTTTCAAAGGCTGAAGAATTATTACCACCTGCAAAATATTAACTAGATAAACAACACCAAATAATTTAAAACGTCTGCTTTTTGTGAGCAAGTTTAAAAAAACAAACTAAAGGCTTTGTAATAAAAATGCTGTCTAACAATATAATCTTGAAGCAGTCTGACAAGTTGCCCAATTCTTTCATGGCTAGTGCCTTTAAAAACTACTCCCTGTTGTGCAGTTCTTTGCTGAAGTTCCTGAAGTCTGTTTTGTCTTGCCAGTGTTTCTCTCCTTGCTCATAGTTCAAAGACACACCATGCAAAGCACAGCACTTTTATGACATTAGTGATTAATATTGTTTATTATTTTATCTTGCCTTGAGTGAGCCAGATATTTCTCAGGAAGTGTATCCCAGAAACACATGGGCCTGTCTTTATTGCACTGATAGTCCTCATGTCTAATATGGTCCATTTCCTTTTTGCTCTGTTGGGTATTTGGCAGCACAGAAAGAGCATTAAAACACATCCCTATCTTCTAGAAAACTCAGGATCAGTGCAGCTTTCTGCCGTAAGAAATTTCCATCTGCACACAGAGCCACAGAGGGAGCAATATAACAAACAGTCATTTTCCTCTTCCCTGGGATGGAACCAGAAAAGGGGTTGAAAAGCCCATTCATTCCTTCCCCTCTAACCCCTGGCTGGTGGCAAGTTCAGAGCACCAGAATTATTGTGTAACCTGGGCATTGCCCTGAAATCGCACTTTGTTCAAGGTTTCACAGAGGATGTGCTTGACTGCCACTGATATATTTTTTTCCTGAGATGCCAAGATCACTTTTCACTTGGACAGGAAAACTCTCCAAGCTTTATTTTCACTTTTCTATTAGGGCTTTTCTGCCTTTGACAGATGGTATGTTCTTCTGCTCACATGTATGAAGAGGAAAACATTTTTCAACTTGTTATTCTGTTCCTTGTACAATCTTCCAGGCAGTTTTTCACTGACACTATATTCTTATTCTCTAGAAAATGCAAGCCACTGTTGTAGTTGCCCATTTCAAAGACTTTTGGGCCCACAGCCCCATGTACTAGTTCCCATTTTTACTGAGATACTGACTTCTGGTTTCCTTCAGCTACATTCTGCTGCAATATCCTGATTGCTTATAAACAGCACTCTAGATTACTCTTCAATAAACTGCCAGTAAGAGGATGATAATTGAGTTTGTGGTTTGCTTATCATACAGACCAATGATATCTTACCATCTCCTGGGCTTAGCCGATGATATCTAATGCCACTTGTTTTCTACTATTAGATTATTAGCCTAAAAAAATAATTCTGTGGGCTTCTGGTCCATGAATCAGATTTATTGGCATTGAAAGTAATGCTGTTATTACGCTAAGAGGTAATGTGAGTAACAATAGTAGCAACAGTAATTGGCTAAGAACAGTAATTATGAAGGTTATTATTAACAATATAAATACATTTATTTAAGCTTTTTATCTTGCTATGGTGTAAATACTGACAATATTGCCGAGCAATAAAAGTTCCCATACATCCTTTCAGTAATAAACAAATGGGATCTGCCCTACTCCTATCACCATTGGGAAATACTGGCTTTCCCCAGAAGGTGGTGCTTATGTGCCACTAAATGAAAACCACGACGCAGTCCTCCAATTTCAGGTAAGTTTCTCACACGGTAGATAAAATAAACAATCGTTCCTGACTTGAGTGCTTAATTTTGAAAAGACTGACTGAATTGTCAAGATAATAAACTGGTATCTTTCTTCCACAGAAATGACTTTCCAAGTTTTCTAGAACGAGTAGTCATCTCATTTTACATGCACTGACAGTAATATAAGTTTTTGCTGGTGGTGAGTATTATTTCATGCCCAAAATAATGAGAAATAATATATAATTCTTTGTTACAAGATAAAAACATGTAAGTTCTTTTAAGTATGGATTATTTAATTTTGTACTAACCTATACCTGTCAAGAAGCTGCAGTTTTGATAGTTTTTGCAGACTTTTACTACCTTGTTGCAGTTTTAATGATTGATTTTTACTACTTCAAATGAAGAAAATGTTTTTTAAAGCTAGCAAGTGAAGACAAAAATATGTCCACACAAATAAGCTCAAAAGGGTTTCTTTGAAATTAAAATGTGAAGTATCTGGATGTTAAAAGAATCCATAAACCCCCTAATTTATTTTTTAAAAAACCGTATTTTAATTTATGCAATATTTTTTCATGCAACAGGAACACAGAAATTATTTTAGAGCCTTTGATATATAATATCTAAAATTTCCTATGTTCTATTTGAAAAGCTAATTTGGAGAGGTGAGGATTGTATCCTCTACTTCTGTTATCAGTTGTTTGTAAGTACTTGAAAACTTGTCTGTTCCAGTGTGAAACTCAGCTTAGAGTGCACAGATGGCCTCATTTACTGATTTCTAGCAGGGACTGAAGACACAGGAGAGCAGGAGTTGCTCTCTCCAGGTGTTATGTTTGTGTCTCCATAGATTCAGTGCTAACCCAGAGCACAGCTTCTCCCCAGAAGCACAAACTATTCTGGTACCTAAAATGCTAAGGTGCTCCAGTCACCACAGCTTTTCCTGGTTGTATGACCTGGTTCTTGCTAGTAAACGTGTAGCCTTCATTGCAGGCCTGTGTCTAGATCAGGTTCCCTACTGGATAAAGCCATTTAGATGAGTTTGTAGGTTGGTTGGTTGGCAACTGTATTGAATCAGGCAGATGCTTGACTGGAGAATCTTGGTAGGGTTGTTTCTGCCTCTGTTTTTAGCTCCAGGGTATGACAATTCTTCTGTGAACCTGAATTAATCTAATGGTTAAAAACAACAACAAAACAAAATTCACAAAACCGAAACCAAAACAAAAACCAAAACCAGCCCAGAATTGCAATCAAAGGGAAATGGCTGATTAATTTCAGTATGCAAATTTGGATGTGCATTACACTACCTGCTTTCTTGACAGAGCCTGTCGACTTCATACCACTATGTATTCACACTACTGTGTTAAAAAGTTAGCCAAAATTTAGGGCCCTGATGGGTTATCTCCATTAGAATCAGGAATGTGGCAGACATCTCCAGACTTACTTCCAAAAAAAACCCAGAATGAGTTTCTGTTTTCTTGAAGATACTTTAACCAGCTATAGGTAGATTCTTCACTTAAAAACTGCCCAATCCATTACCCTGCCAAGTATTGTCTTCAGAAATCTGTAGCCCTCTTCTCAGATTCACATATCCAATTATTTTGCCTCCCATTGAAGTCTACACTTTTTGAAAGTGTTACCATTAGAGGCTACTTCAGCTTGCTGCTGGACAGACAGAAACACTAAACCCTGCCCTAGGCCAAGGAAAAGCAGATGCCACCTCCATTTGGTCCTTTACCAGAAAAAAAAAAAAGAAAAGGAAAATATCCTCAAACAACTCAAATGTTCTATCATAATCTGTAGCAGGGAAGCAGAAAACAGCAACCAGCACTGTTCTGCTTCTTACCTCCACTGCTTGGTGACCAGCTGAGTAGGCATTGAGCCCTACTTGTTGTACACATATGAGCAATTAATTAAAGGAGTTATTTTCAAACCTGGCTTGATAGGAGGTTGAAGGACAAAAGGAATATTTTGCTGAGGAAGGAAAATTCCATTTACCAGAGCTGTCCTCACTTTAGTTTGTTTCCTGTAACTATCTCTTTTGGAAAGCTTAAATGACTTAAAGCCTGAACTACATGTATATGGACCTTACTCCTTCCTTTTTAGAAGGGTCTTTTCCCTCTCTATCACCTCTTCTCTGTGGAGCTCAAAAACATGGTATCTTGCACAGTTGAAACTGCAAGTGTTCTGAGGGCAGAACAACTGCAGTGTTCTGCCCTCCTCAGAAGAACGAGATGAGGCTCCCTATAGAAGGACCCAGTCAATGGCTGCTCCAAACCTTTTTGCTCAATTTCTTGAGGAAACAAGGCTCTGGTGAGATCTCTTTTGCAAGTTTGGTGACCCAAGGGTTCTTTTCTGCTTTGGTTCTCTAGAACCTCACACATTATGAATTTCAGTCGAGCCTTGTCCCACAGCACAGACATTCCTGGTATTCTTCTCTTGTTTTTCAGAGCTGTGATAAGGGCGGGGCTGAAATCATCACCTCAGAATGTTTTGGTTAAACAGTGCACACAGGAAACAGCTCTTCACTTAGCCCAGCACTCACTGAACCACTTCCTATTCCAAAGAGTCAGTCCAGTATCTCTGACAGGGATGTAACTCTGCCTCTCCTCCCACCCTTCCCCCGGTACCTGAAAATCCTTCAATGACCTGGGTATTTCTTTCCCAGTTTCCCATGAAGTGTGGCCTGCATGGTCACTGCCCTCACAGCTGCTTCATCTATCAACGATAACATTGAAGCATTTGTTCCTCTTTAAAAACTTGAGCTGGCAGAAATACAGTTTTTATTCCAAGTTTCCAAGAGGAACTTCTGCTGAGCACACCTCACCCAGCAGAGCCAAAACCTCTCTCCTGGAGGTTGGTGTAAGACACTTCAGGAGAGTTTCTGCAGAGCTATTCCACACAAGAAGAGCACAGGCATGTCCACACTGGATGTGGAGTTACTCAGCCCACGCAGAGCTGAGGCTTACTGCCTCGTATGAGGCAAACTGGGGTCTTTTCTAAAGAAAGGTCTCAACCACAGATCTTGATTTTTGCAAGAGTATGCACAGACTGCTCACCAAACCCAAAATCACAACCTTCCCCTTAAATAAAATGCAGTATTTTACAAAGTAAGAACTTTTCCATCCTAATGTACCCTCGTTAGGAAAATTAGATTAAAACACTTTTTTTTTTAACCTGTAAAGATTTTTCAGGATTATTTCACGAGTAGTTATGGGAGGTTTGATAGTGCTATACATCCGTGCAGTGGTAGCATGACATTTACAGGACTTTCCTACATTGGACAATCCCAGTTTGTCAGACACCCACTTTGTATGTGTGCATGGTGTTTTATATATTTTTGGCTGACTTCTAATATCTAGTCATATTATTTTTGCCCAGTACTCTTAAATTTCCTTTTAATCTCTAAGCATTCTGCATACATTAACATAACCTTCTTTAATAATCACTTCACTAATTATCATTGTTATAGAACAAGTTGAAGAGTTGCTGCTAAAATGCTAAGTTCATGTGTTAAAGAAATCAGCACCAACTCACCTGACATGCATGTCAAATGCTTGATTCTACTGCGGTGGAAATTTACAGTACACTGAAAAGAAATTTGTTCAGGCTTTTTTTCTGAATGCAAACTAATAAAAGAGTTTTTGAAAAGAGATTGTCATTGCAAATGGACTATAGGGTTTAGGAAATGAATCTCTAAGAAAAAGACTTAAGACCTATGCAACTCTGGTGACATATGTCATGTATATTCAAAGGTTTCTTTTAAAAGATCACTGTAGTGTGTGCATCATCTTGTACAAAATACTTAGTATTTAAAAGTACTGCATATTGAAGAAATAGGTTAATTCTCTCACCTAATATATATGGTGTTTTCTTCAGAGGTAAGAGAGATGAATGTGCAATTAAAAGAGACGAAGGACTGGTTAACCAGGATAGACACAATCAAAAGTCTTTCTGAAATTGTAACTTGAGCTCAGAAAAAAATGGATTAACTTTTAAAAAACAGATGGCTTGATGCAGGAGACTTCTTTGAGGAGGAAAGGATTTTCAGAGAATTCACATGCTTGAGAAGAAAATGAAACAAAGCTAATTCAAAGAAAAGTTTGAAAGCTGAGAAAAAAACCCCTGCCTATTCTAGTAACATTAAGTGCTCAGTGGGAATGTCAATTTTCTTTTAGTTATAAAACTTGGATTAGACTGGAAAATGAAGTGCTTGAATTTTAAGGACTGAGTCAATCTTTGAATACTCTCTGCAATTATGGTCTCCCTGTAATTCTTTCTTGAACTTTATCCTGAGTAATCTTCACATGCATGCTTTGCATTCTAAATCATTAAGGGGTTTTTTCTATGTTGTTTTGCATGGACCAAGGACCTGCTCCAATAGAGCAACTCCTGCACTCTAAATCAGCAGTTTTCAAACTATTGTTTGCAGTCATCCACGGAGAGCTGGCTTGTCACACGGTGCTGGCTGAAACCTTGTAAACAGAAATAAAAGACACTACAAAGATGTATTAAAAACTTTCCCACTACACAGTCTTAGCAGATAAAACTGAAGGGACTATGCTGTGCTGTAAGAGCATGGAGAGGGTACTTGGGCAAATCCTGGATTCTGAATGTGATTTTCATGTACTTCTAAAGCTTCAGAAGCCTTCCACTGCTTCCTTGGAGTATCAGGACTACTCACCACAGAGAAATCTGTTATGAGAATAGCAGTGAAGAGTGGTGAAACCAAGGAGAGGAAGGCAAAATAAAAACAATAAACTTCAGGAAGGTAGATTCCAGTAAACTCAGGGAGACATTAGTTAAGAATTTATGGCAGGCAAGTTCATGGGGGAAAGGATTTAAAGAGACCTGGCAATTCCTCAAAGAAATGGTATTGAGTAAGTACAAGTACAAACTGGCCCAATGCAGAGGAAGGATGGAAAGCGTAGAAAGAGACCGGCCTGGCTAAGGCATGAGCTTGTTATTAGCCCCAAACACAGGAAGAGAGCACAGAGAAAGTGGAAATTAGGTTAGACTGCTGGGGACAAGTATTTCTCAGAAGACACAAAACTCAGGCCAAGGCACAAAGAACTGTAATTAGCAAGGAAGACAAAGAGGAACAAGAAAGAAATATATAAGTAATAATTACATTAGTAACAATAAGCAAAACAAGAATAATACAGCAAGACATATGCAACCAGAATAACAGGAGAGAGGCAAAGCTACAGGGCTTTAGAAACCACTAAACAGATCACTCGAGAACACAAAGCTAACACACTTCATTGAGTGCTAAAATATACAGTCCGGATTTATAAAGGAAGAACAAGCTTGGCACTTTTTAAATATTTTATATATGAAAACAACTCAAAGTAAATTTCATATTGTTTTGACCCACCACCAAAATTTACTTAGTGAAATGCCTGATACAACCTCAGGGCATAAGCTCTGAGTACTTGTGAAAGAAAACAGAAATAAGAAGCCTCTACAGAGGGAAAATGCAATGCATAACTTTATTTGGAGAGATGGAAAGAAGGAGGAAGTGTTCAATGACTGAGAAAATCCCACTAACAACAACCCCTATGGATCCCCGCCAACTCAAGACATTCTATGATTCTGTGAAATCATGTCAAGTTTTTTCTATAAAGTAGCAGGACTTGCAGCTGAGGATGCAGCAGATAATTCAATGTTTCCAGGCACTAGAGAGGCTTTCAACAACTGTCCCATGAGACATCCTCATCGACAGCTTACAGAAGCTTTTTTGGGCTCTCTTAATGAAGAAAGAGTGCATAATTTGTTGGAAATCCATACCCATAGTGGCCTTATTTATATTTAGCAGTCAAAAAGGAGGGCAGTACTGGGTGATGCCATGACCTGAATGAAGCTCAGCAGGCATGCATAAAAGTACTGTAGAAAGCAGGGGTAATCTACCAACCATACAAATACCATAGAGAGAACAGCTGGCTAAGGAGGAACTGGGGGTAAATCACACGCTGAATGTGAGCCAAGACAGGCTTGCTCTTACAAAAGAAGCAAAGACTCAGACTAGGTTATATAAACAGAATGTATACCACAGAACGAGTGACGTAATCTGTCTAGGCGGATCAGCCCTGGAAAAACCACAGGGTGTGCGGGGTAAGGCAACCAGTGTGAGGCACTGCCCTTCAAGAAAGACTTGAATCCACTCTAATGGAAAGGCTAATGGAACCAGAAGGTTTTCAGACATCTTGAAAACATAACCTAGAT
Source organism: Irena cyanogastra (assembly GCA_013397155.1). NCBI lineage: Eukaryota > Metazoa > Chordata > Aves > Passeriformes > Irenidae > Irena > Irena cyanogastra. The sequence continues at coordinate 72,601 of VWZV01017063.1, read as the reverse complement.
AGACTATAAACACAAAAAAATACCCCTGAAAATAAATGTGATAATAGTCAAGAACATAAAAAAAAAAAATTGGTTTTTTCCTGTACCTGCACGTGACTGCTATCTGCTGATAGAATGATTTTTCTATGTGCCTATTCACTAAAATTCCCAAATCTTAGGCACATTCCTGTGATTCCAAATAATTCTAATCCAAATTCAAAAATATTTTAGAAAAAACATTGTAGAAGGCAAATTGTGTTTAAAATTTCATTACTGTAATGAATATATCATATATACCACTCATACCTTTGTAATTGGGTAAACTCCAACTCAGAACTGTCACATTCTTCAGCACAAGCAAATTGCAGTATACATATACTAACAGTGTTCCCAAATTGTCCTTAATTAATTCTTCTTCAGTTTCCTTTTAAGGCAGCACATCACTCAAATCAGAAAATGTTCTTCTTTCTAGCTTCCTTTCTTTTATATTCATCTCTCCTATGCAATAATGACAAAAAATTCCAGCTAGTTAACTTAAATAACCTTAAATAACACAGAAAAATCTCCTGAAATATCCCTGAAAAAATAAGAGTGCTGCTTTCCTGATGACTGTCCAAGATCTGATTTCACAATTAAGCCTGAGCAACTAAAACTAGTCAAGTAGATCACCTGTACAAAGCAGAACACATCTTAAGTCTGAAAGCCCTATTGTATCTCAAAGTGCAACCCACACAGCATTTCTTGTTAGGAATAATTATTAGTGTTAGCTCCTGTTTTTTCCACAAGGGTGTGAGAGAGCAATCTGTATCATGAGAGATGAATTACTTTGATTTACTGAACCGCTGGACTGACAGTGACACAGGCATTTATTGATACATGACACATTGGATGCATGGATATAATTAGTGAAAAGAAACAGATTAATTACTGCTTTGAAATACTATTGTCAGAACTGGCTCATATTTCATAAAGACAGCAAGGAAATTAGTACAGAATCAAAACTGGGTTTTGCCCACTCTGACTAAATTCTTTCCTCGTTAAAATGCCAATGCTAGAAACTGAGATGTATTTGCTAACTGTTTAGATTAAATTCTTATTATTTTTTAAACTATTACTCGTGTATCGTCCTGATAAGAAACTAAGGTTCTCTGATCTCCACTGCTACCACATTTTGAAGGTTGGTTAACAGACATCCAACCAGTTGCTGTGGAGGAATTTGAGATTCAAATGCTATATGAACTGCTATATTAACTGCTACTCTTTCTGCTGTCACCAGGAGATAGTAAAAATTTACCCTCTCACATAATGTAAGTGCAAAAGCATTCCGTAGGTACAAGACCATGATAGATCCCTGTTTGTTACTTGAGAGCATATTCTGTGTTCTTGAGAGCAAGAAGCTTTAAGTACTTAGAGACAACACCTAAACAACAAGCTAAGTGGTTAGATAGTCTTGTATTTAGGTTACAGCTATAAAAACTTAACTGATGTTGCAAAATTCAAGCATTGAAAAATTTGGAAACCCCCTCTGCAGCCTTGGCTTTCACAAGATCACAGTATTTTTCACGCTGAATATCCTACTCCAACAGGAATGTTCCTGACCCAAAAAGTTTTTGAGCTTTTGTAATGCAATATGAAGAAAAGATAGCTGCTTCTAATATCATTTTAGCAACAGCCAAGCTGATACTCCTACAAAAAAATTCCAGCCCAAGACACTTAGAGTTGTGAAAAAGTCTAACCATTGAAAAATAAGATTTCATAAAGTTTTAATAGAAATGAGAGGTAAATTCATTAATAACAAATACGTAACATACACACAGCAGGCACAGATGTATACACACAGCCAGTCAAGACTGCCCGAAAAAGTGTAGAAAGTTTGTGCCGTTCTGGCTGTAAGAATACTATGAAAATGTGCAAAAGTATAATTTGCAATTTAAAAAAAAAAATTGTGAAGCATCTGTAACATAAACTTGTACTGTAGGTAACATCCAGAAAACTTGATTTTAGTGGTGACACTTAAATTCTTTTGGATAGTATATAATGGGGTTTTTTTTCAGTTTAGACCAGTGAGACTTTTATCATGCACCAATCTGCACAATGCAGTGTTCACTTTTTTTTTGTGAGGAATTGTGCTTTCCTTTCTTCTTCATTTCAAAGTGCTTCCTTTCTCAGGGTAGTGCTCTCTCTTTCATGGTGACTCACTCGGAAGTACTCTAGCAATGCTGCATCTTGCAAATAACTGAAGGCTTATGCTTTCTCCTTTATTTTGGTGGTCTCTAATTTGGGTGGTCTCTAATTTGCATTTGGTTTAAATGTGAAAGCAGTTACTGTATGCTCAACTGATTTTTTTAAGGACACATTTAGTGATTGCCTAAGAAAGGGTAAAATCACATATCTGCTATCAGGCAGGTCCTGATAAAAAATATCATGTTCTCCTTCAGACATGAGAACAAACAGTAGCTATTTCTAGTCAACAGTAATTAAAGAGAATAGCAGGGCTCATTTGAAGCTTAATTCAGGAGGATCACAGTAGCAGCACTAGTTCCAGTGTGCTGGTCATGTTTCTGTCCTCAGAGTGACCTTGCAGGGCTCCTGTTCCCCTTCTCAGCATCTATGCAGGCAGTCCCCAGAGGATGGACACTCCCTAATCCACCTTCAGGAGGTTAGAAGGATTAAATAATAGATGTAAGATTTATTTACAGGTAACTGGGATGCTGCAGTGTTACATTTCTATGCCACATGGTTCAAAAGGTCTTGCAAAACAGCAGATGATAAGGCTGGCAATAAAAGGAGGCAGTTTATGCAGTTTATCTAAAAAGGAAGGAAATAGCTTTTTTGAGGATGAATCACAGTTCCTGGGACATCAATTGATGAGTGAGACCATCAATTCAGTGAGACCAGCTATTCACTCTGGTAAGATAACTTTAGTTGTTTGTAGCTCTAGTGTGCACTTACTGATTGAATAAGTATAGTTGAAGTTCATATTTTATTATTTAGAATTTTTTCCCCTGTTTCGGTGAATGAACACATGACATCTCTTTAGACCACAGGTCTTACTTTACACACTGGACATGTTTCTGAGGAAAAAACCCACTTTGTTTATGAATAGAACACATCAAGTCTGAGGAGAAAAGAACTGAGTAACAGTACAGGTAACCTCTGCCTGCTCTTTCCATTCTCCTGGCTTTCATTTATGACCACTGCAACAGGAAAGAGTTTGACAGACACTTTTGGTGTGGCAAAAGAAAAGAGAAAAAGAGAGGGATGAATTAGCTGGTGAGAGAGAGAAAAAGGAAGAGAGAAAAAGAGATCACAGTCCTGGTTCCAGCATCAATTCACCTGATGGGGTGTCCAGTGTCCTGGTGCCCATATGCACCTGGATTTGTGGGGGTACCTTTTTACAGATAAGTTTTCCCCACTTTGGAGATGAGTTTCTCTCTTTCTATGCAAATCAGGTCTCCTGGACTGTTCATTCTTTCAGACCTTTCTGGAAATCCCATGGAAAAAATCCTTTCTGGAAAGCCCATGCCCACTTCTTAGCCTCATTCCTGCTGTGCTGTGCTGTGTTGTGCTTATTCCCAGGAGCCAGAACAAAGATATTTGTCCCCAAGAGTACTGCCCTTGCTGTGTGTGCTCCCTTCTGCTGCCACATCCTGTTCTTTCTCACAGAATGTTCTTACCAACAATCATTGCTTGGAATTACCAACAAACCTTAGCTGGCTGCACAGCTATGTGGCCATCAGTGTTTGATATCTGGGACCTATACACTACTCCCCTTAACTTCTGGGTGTTTACAAACTGAGCATAAAATAGAGAAACAGCTATAATTAAAGAGGAAGAATTTTAAGTTAATCCTAAGTAAAAAGGTCTGAATAGTCCCCAAACACATGGCTTACATACTGACATTTTTCTGCAGGAACTTCTGAAATATTTGCTCTCTTCATCTACACAGTCATTGGAATAAAGTTGAGATGATAATGTACTACACAATGTCCAAATCAGAGATGTCTAATAAAGTAAATTAAAGAACATAGTGGTTGGAAACAGAAGATTATGGGAAGTTTTACAAAGGTAAATATTGTAAAAAGAATGTAGTCACAAGGCCTGGATTACTGGTGGGTTTAGAAAAATATTTTCCATTGCAAGGGAATCAGAGTGCTCCATCTCCTGACTAGCATACCTAAAATTTCCAGGCCACAAGCAATAAGAGGAAATATCTGAAGGATCCTACAGCAGCACAGACCCTCAGTCTTCATCTAGCATCACTTAGTCTGAGACTTCCATCACTTGTTTGAATGGTGTATTTGAATTGCTTCTACTGCAAACATTTGCTGCCCCCAAAGACTCTATAGCTCAGTTCCCATGGCTCTGTGTCCTTTGAAAGATGTGTCATATCTACAGTGTCACGTTTCTGTGGCTGCTATGGTAATGAAAGTACTTGTCTTTAACAACATTGCAAAGTGAAAAACAGGGATATGAAACATGAAGACTAAACGGCAGGGTTTAAAGTTAATTACTGAGGGAGGTTTGGCTAAATATGTAACAGACATACCAGTGACTTTACCCTCTTTCTGTTTAACATTAATATGAAGCTGAACTAATATAATCAAAATAACCCCTTTACCAAGACTGTTCTGCCTATTTGATTTGTGCATCAATTGCACAAATGTGTACATTTGTTTAAAAAGGGTCAACGACTGACTAGTATCTCATTATTTCTGCACTTTCCTCTGCAATGTGATTGTTCTATTACTTTCTAAAGCATATCTTTATTAGTGTTTTTAATGAACAATGACAATGTGTTATTTGTGTCCAAAGCTAGAGTAGAAAGCAGTGTTTGTGCTTATAAAACTAATATTTTGACGTTTGAATTCCCCATCCAGTCTGTAAAGGGGGTAGCGGAGTGCCCCTCACTAAACTTTAGTACTTCCTACAGAGGAAGAGAACCAACTAGGATACTGTATTTTGCAAGAAACTAAAATATGAAAGTTGTCAAGAAAAAAAAGGATGGGGACACTGAGAAAACATAAGTATAAACATGAAATAGCAAAGCAGGATCTGCTTGTGGAAAGTAAAATCTATTCCATTGTGGAAGTGAATCAGCATCTCACACATATACATTGCTATATACCTTCTATACAAACATACAGAAACACATGTAAACATAGTCCTATACATACAAATGCAGTATAAACTTAAAGAGGAATGAGTGGAAACACCAACAAATGTGCTGATAACATTTTGGCATCACAGCCAGCAACACTTAAGAAATAACGTTTAAGTGTGCAAAGAGCTATGGCTAAAACCCAATATATTTTTCACTGCATATACACAAATAAGTTGACATTAAGCAAAAAAGTCTGCATTTTGTACAGTTCTATTGCAACCATGCCTGTAATCCTGTACTCACCACATCTGTTAGAGTAGCACATTAAATTTTTTTTCATCTGCTGGAAACAGCTTTTCAAACTGTTAAGCTCCTAGGAATGTTTTCAATTATCTAGAGATACATTACTTTACACTTCATACTACCATTCTGTAATTCCAATCTCAAGACTATTCAAATCTTTCTCTATGACCACAATTAACACCAGGTGCCTCTCAATCCTGTGGCAGTGCATACAGGCATCATAGGAGTACTTGTCTTGAGTTTATGGTCTGAAATTATTATGTAAAAAAGAGAAAAAAGAGATGAGAAATTATATAAGAACTGAGGCCAGTGAGCCTATGTGAGTTAACTATAGTCCCATACAAAATCTGTAACTCAGCCAAGACATGATCCCCAATCACCTCAGCTAATGCCTAAACTGCAAAACAGTACTTTGTTTCTGGGAATAATGGTAAGCCAATGAGTCCCCAGCATCATCACTGATATGACAACCTTGGCATATTTCCTTCCTTTTAACTATATTAATGGTAACAATTTTATTTGCAATAAGCATTTGTCACATATAAGCATGATATTGTATTGTTTATATATCAAAGAAATTTTTATGCTCGTTCAAATTAAAATGGCAGTGTTGCTCCCTTAGAATTACTTACAGACATTTACTACATACTGTTAAACTCCTGTCTGACAAAAAGAAATTTTGCTTTCCTTGCTTTTCTCCAAGATTTATTAGTACAATATCTGAGTTGTTCTTTCTTGTTAATTTAAGTTTTATGACACTCATATGGAATGAAGGGGTATATCAACTTACAGATACAATAGAGTTGTTGAGTGCAAGCTTACATATTCTAGGCAATTTCTCTGAAGTTTGCATTACTTTCTAGGCTTTCCCTGAAAAGCAAATGAGAAACAGCAAGCAATCAACCAAAACAAAGCCCCCAGGTTTCATCTTTAGGTTTGCCCTTTTTATTCTCTCCATTCTTCCTTTTTTTAAACTATGTTTTTTAAAGTTTGTTCCTTTATGTTTTTGTAAACCAAGAGAAGAAGAATTTGAAGCTAACAGCATAGCAACTGTGTTAAGGGAGTAAGCCTTCAGTGACAGTCACTGTCCTTAGTAAGGTCCTGAGAGGCACTAGGAGAAATTGCTATTCAGCCAGATCCAGACATACTGGCTCACAAACAAGCAGCAGAATGCAGAAAACTGGGACAGAAGTGGTTTTTTATGTACTCTTTTTCACATCTCCACCTCCTTTCTCCATACTTCGTTATGCTAAAGGGTGCTAACAGCACTGTGCAGCATGTATTGACACTCACAGGTATTCCAAACATTAATTGCATCCACCCTTTGTGGCGGGCTGCAGTTCTAAAGACCTGTGTTATCTTAATTTCAGTCCCATTCCCCTTACCTACCCAGTCTACTACAGAAAAAATGAGGTTATCTTTTGTTCTCCCCTTTCCATTTTATCCATGTTTAGACTTGTAGTACCTAAGCATGCAGAGATAAAAACTAAAAGGAAATAAATTCACCCTCATGGTTTACCATTCACTTCACCATTACCAGAAACATTCCTTTGTATAAGTCAAACCCATTTTCAGACCTTATCACTACTCTTTTGTTCCATTAAAATCCATCTTGCATCCATAGTGAATCTTGTCAGATTTCTCTTCCTTGACTTTCAGCCCGTGGCCTCAGCTGTTACCTGCTGGTTTATACATCCATCAATTCCCCCTTGGAACTTGGTTACACAAATCACACTAAATGAAGTGCCTCAAAAACGGAGACTTTCTCAGTGATGGCACTTTATTCTGCTCCCTTCTGTGCTGTGGGCTGCATCCTCCTCCAATGCACTTTGTGCCGGAATTGGCACCTGTTGGAGCCCTTGAATGGTCATTTCAGTCTCCTAATGTTGCTTAAGACAAACTGAGTGGAAAAGGCTGGATAATTTCTGCTGGGTATGGTTCATTGAGGCAGCTAAATGCAAATTATCAGTGTCACAGCAAGGAATAGGACGATGTACCAAACAAAAGAGTGGGAAAGGGGGCAAGTAGGAAGGGCATGGGGATTAAGGGACATGGCACATCTTGGTTTCCTAACTTTCATAAGGAACTGCAGCCTAAATCTTCCCTTTAGCTGTCTCGCTAAGCATTTTCCATGCTCCATTTCTTGTTACTTCCCTGTCCATGATGTTGTGCTATGTGTGTACATACCCCAAGCCCCACTCCCATTGCTCCATTCCCCCTGCCCATCCGCCCTCTGCAAGTCAACACGCCAGTCCCCAGTACTTTCCCTGGGCCAGTCCTTGTCCCCACTGCATTCCTACCAGGCACCTCCTGCCCCAGCTGGGTGCAGGACGGACCCTGCTTGCCTGGAGCAGAGCCAGCCCACGAGCAGCCGGGAGTGACTGCGCTGAGAGAGGTTTTGTGCCTTGGCTAGCGCGCAGCCTGCACAGCTGTGTACTCAGAGCCAGGTGTACAGGCTGCCAGCGTGAGAGGCCATCCCCACCAGAGATCAAGGTGCTGAACTCTTCTGAAGCCTGGCAGCCTATGCAGAGCGAAGTAATTCAAAGCGCAACTTGGCTGCGTGTGGGTGGAGCTCCCCGGGAACAGCTATAAGCGCTCTGCCAAGCTGCAAATACCACAGTAGAGAGGCGGCAGGGCTGTTCAAAGAAGGGGCTGATGGATATCTTTCTTAATTTGAAAGAGAAAAGTTTTCGTCTATCTGAATGGAAGAATTACACACAAAAACATGCCTCCAAAAGCTCAGTTAAGGCAGACATTCAGTCTGAAATGTGAGCAAAAGCCTGAAAAAGTTATAAGAAACGAAGGATAGATTCTTAATGAAAACTATCAGTTAGCTTTCATAAAAGGTTGGTACCAGCCCAGCCTATAATTACTGTTGTACACATTGCAGCTACAGATCTACATGTTCTCCTCCTAGTTTATACAAGTTACAGCTTATTTCTTGCAAGTTCAAGGAAGTGGGTCTTGTGGAGTTATCTGATAGGAGAAAATGATTTCACAGGAATTAGTCTAGGCAGTATATTCAGACAAATTAGAAAAAAAGCAGCAACAACAAAAACAATGAAAGGACAAACAAAAATCACTGAAAAACCCCCAACAACTGCCATGATGTTCTTAAAAATTATCAAATTCAGAGTAGGACTCAAATTATTAGCACTTGTAATGGGACAATATGATGCAAGTGTGTAGATAAACACGGATTTTTTGAGATTATGAAATTATCAAAGCCTTAAAATGCAAGGAGTGTAGATCAGGGACAGAAGTTAGTTTATGGTGTTATTCCCCAAGGTAAACAATGCAGTCAGATGGTAGACTAGAAATACTTGACTAATTGCTTCAGAAACTGTAAGGTGCTAGAGTGTATTTACTCAAAAGTCTCATTTTCTGCTAAATTAATCTAGCTTAAAGCACTTTATAGTTTACATTGTAACATACATTAGAGCTAAATGTACAGCATATGTTCAGATTTCCTTAAAATCAGATCTTCCTCCAACTTTTAATTTTTGATTTTTTTTTAATAAAAGTGTTACCTCACTTTGGAACCTCTTGTTAATATGTTTGTTTATCCTTAAAGATTGAGTTAATGGAAACGAAACACCAATGGCAATATTTTTGGATAGGCATAAATGAAAGAGAATTCCACTGGTAGATCTCTAAAGGTTTGGATGACACAATTAAAAGCAAAATAAGGTAAGGCCGATATTAGTTAATTTTGGAAATTTTTGCCAAATTGTTTTGATTTCTGATGATTTCATTTCTTACCACAGTGGCAGAGCTGTACATCAGGATGGCATGAACTCAGTCTACGGGACTGAGTGAGCAACTCATCCTTCAGTTCACCTAATAAAGAGCTAGATAATGTTTTGCCTAAAATAAGATGCTATCCTTTGCTTTCATGTGTTTTGCCTCTTTTCCATTAAATGTAAAAAAGTGGTTTTGAAAGAATAACAAAGTATGAAATACACTTATAAAAATCTCTATTTGGTTTTCAAAATATCTGAAATTATTTATTGAGTTGGACAAGTTTCCATTGAGATTAATTTTTTACTTGACACTTCATTTTCTAATTTTTCCTACCTCTATCCATTTGTTCACTTATTTTTAGTTTGATTAAATGATTGATTGTGATTATTTGAAATTATTTAAATTAACTATATTTGGGAAAATACTAAACAGTAACTTCTTTTGCAGTTTTATGAATTCTCTTCACCTGTGATAAAAGTAGCAGATTCAGTCTAGAAACAGCAAAAGAAAACACTGAATTTCCCAAAGATACCATATTACTGTAAAACTGTTATTATACTGATCACCAGAATTCTGCATATCTCTCTCAATAAAATTATGAATGAAGAAAGCTAGCAAAGATCAACAGTAATAGGCATTTGTTCTAAAAAGCAGCCAGCACTATATGGCTGAAGTAAATTTTTTTTGTGATAAAACTGGAACCCGTATTTTTGTAATACTGTTGGTCAGGAATTTGATCAGAAAACATGAATTTATAAGGTAGTCCAATCCTTTTCCTCTGAAAATTACAGAAGCATTCATAGGCACTACACTTCATTAACAGAGAAAAATACTATTATCCATTGTGGCCACCAGAATATAACACAGCCTAGATTCTCTTGAATTCCAATTAAAAAAAAAAGAATGTTGTTGGTTTGTTTGCTTTTTAACTCTTTTTTAAAAATAGAATTTATAAGAACTCTCTTTTCATTGACTGCATTAAGATCAGACTAATTCAAGGAATTCCTTGCTCACAAGCCCAAAGTTGTCTTTCCAGCACACAGAAAATAAGTCTCTTACCCTCTCTGTTTGCTTGTATCACAGTATGTGAATGTTTCCACCACCCCTCTGCTCTTTAGATATTTTTAATACACACACACACCTATGTTCTCATCTTCCCTTTTACAGATATCCTACAAGACACAGCAAGAACCGAAAATCTCAGACACTGATCTACAAACAGCTGTGACTTTAGATACTGAAAAGGTAGTCTGTCACCACCCTTCATCTGCTCACATTGCAAAGCATGAGAGCACTCAGAAACAGCATGGGAATCTGGAGTCTGTATCATATGTTAGCAGCATTTGTGCTTCAAAAATTTCTGGCAAACATTTCTTTCCTAATTGGGGAAACCAGAGTGGCCTTGTTTACAGATGAATCCAAATAATTCTCCAGGTTTTGTGTCACTGTTTCAGCCATCAGCCAAAGAACAGTAAGTCCACTTGTTTCCACATTTTGACTGAGTGGGCAGCAGCTAACATACTTATCAGTTTGAGTGCAGTCTGAAGACTTCTTAGATCAAAAATGCATTCACTAGCAGTCATTCAGCATCTAGCATAACATGCCATATTTTGCCACTAATGAGCTACAAACAAAATCTCATCTGTGTATTTGGCTGTACTGGAAAAGGTAAGAGTCATTTGAAATACCTGACAGAAGGGCAAACTCAAGCTGATGCCAGTAATTAAAGTCCTGGCCAAAAGAACTTGTTGTGACAAAGAGAGACCCAGAGGAGCACAAAACATCTGGGGAGAAAATGAGTGACCATCGAAAAAGAAGCACCAGTCTGAGTCAGTCTGAGACCAAAGTGACATTTGAGACTGAAGTGACTTGATGGAGACTAAGCTGGCCCAGGAACCACAGCATGTTCAGCCGTGAACGTGTTGTTGAATGTTAACAGGTGGGCCTCGTGCAGAAGCCATGACAAAGCCCAGGAGAGAAGCTGGGCTGGCCAGCATGACGGTTTCTCGTGTGACTTCTCTGTCCTTCATCACAGCACCATTTGATTCAGAAGAAAAGTCACAGACTCAGAGATCATAGAATGCTTTGTGTTGAAAGGGTCCTTAGGGATCATCTGTTTCCAACCCTCTGCTGTAAGTCCAGTCAGGTGAGCACAGAGGTCCCATGGGAGCAGTTTGGTGATCATAGGGGCACTGAGATTTGTACTTCTGCTCACAGGCTTCATTTAAAGAGTGTGGACCCTCTAAGATATGGATAGCACCTTCATGTTTTTGGGTTACCTTAACAAATTTTTGCCTCTTATGTGACCAATGGTGACTGCTGAACTTCAAGCCGGTTTATAACTGGCTTAGTAATATTTTTAAAAATTCGAAAAGCAGAATAACTTCATTCAGACATGAAGATATTATGTATTATGAATTAAGTTGCTTGAGACTCACCTGAACATTTTTTTCCATATTTGAGTCATAGTCAATAGTGCTGTTACACTACATAGACAATATTCAGTTTCTAATATATATTATGAACAGCCTTATTTTCAGCTTTAAAAAACACAGCATGCAAACAGTCTGAACTGTATTGATGGTTGTTGATTGCTAAATCCTTCTATAACATAGGAAAATTTTTCAAAGTAAGCTACAAAACAGCGGGCAATAAATTGCAATTCCTGCCATAGGAAGATGAACAGAAATCTCTTGAACCAAGACTCAAAGCCAGACACTGTACTTCCTCTCTTTTAGATCTTCTAACATGTAAATCGACCATTACAAAGGGGATTAACCACTAGAAGTGTACGACTGAAGCCCAACATTCAGCCCTGCTCTTTGTTCACCGCCAGAGCAGACCAGGTGTCCAGAATCCTAATGCTGGCCTCTGCAGTTGGGGTTTGTATGATCTGCATACTAAACACAAGTCACCATTGTGTTCTGGCTTTAATTTATTGTGGCCTTAACAACTGGCTATTTTACTGCTAATTGTACTTTAAATTGCTTGTACAAAATCAAACAGTACTTGGGACTCTAAACACGCACTTTCATGAAGTACGATTATTTTTTAAAACTGTTTATTTTATCAAAGAATTAAATTCATGTTCAGAGAAGTAAGGCTTTCTCTCAGAAAATTGCCTTTTGGTATTTTAGTTATGTTAACTGCTTAAGTATTTTTTTTTTTCTTTTTGGCAGCTTTTTAGTATGTACTGTAAATGGGATATGGTGCAAGAAAGCATCTTCAAAAGTTGCCAGAATCTAATCACAGGTATATCTCTGTCATTGCAGCATTTGAGAATCTCCCCTTTTACCATTTCTTGCGAAAAAAATGACCAGGTATTCTGACAAATTTAAATTTGGAAAATCTGTCTTATTTACCAAAAGTCACCACATGGCTTCAGTTTTTATTTTGTATTTTGAAGTACATCTTGTCTGTGGAACAGAGCTAAAGGTTGGCAGGGAATATGAAGTTCACCTTGCCTGACTGCAGATGTGGATGTTCCTCTGGTACAGCCTAGCCTGTATCTTCTAAGAAGTAATATCCTCTTGGAGAAAACTAATTTAAACTACATGGCCTGCTAATTATTTTGGGATCTGTCTTGCTGAAATGCTCTGTGAAATAATAACAGCTAGCTTCTGTTCCTGGATCTCAGAGCATTTTACAGATCTAGATAAGAACTCTCAGCTTAGACGATATTTGTAGATGAAGAGATCCTCAGGTTGAAAGGATTTAGGTCACACTAAGCCCTCCTTGCAAAGCTGGTACCAGACACTGTATCTATCACTTCTACTCCATGGTCCCAAAACAAAATAATAATTTTTTCAATAAAAATTGAGGGTCATCTTTATCTACACAAAGTATGGGAATTGTCACATAACTCAGAAACAAGATCCACTCTACAGACCACAGGACTGCATGCCTGCTCTTCCAGAACTTGGCTTCATTTTTCCACTTCAAAATACTGTACAGGCAGAGTTGATGGAATACTTCTATTTTAATGTTTACCAGATGTGCAGTTGCCCATGATAAAAGTAAAATTTCTAATGTTATGGGACGGTGAGGTGAGAAAAATACAGTGATAACTATGGCAGCTATACAGTAAACTTTAGGTTATGTGTGAGAAATTATTTGGTCTGCTCTGTATTCAATAGTGCCAAGCAAGCTTAAGCCCTTCTGCTCCCAGAACATTAAACAATTGTGTTTCCATCCCATGGAGGACAGTCCTCATGTTGTCAGCCGTGGAATACCCTGTGATGCTTCCAACAGCAGCGAAATAGCTTAATGTGCTTGGAATAAATGAATTAACGAAATCAAAACAAAGACATAAAGTATAATGCCCCGGAAAAAACCAAACCAAAACAAAAAACCCACAAAACCCCCAAAGTGAACCCAGATTTTTTTCTCAAATTCAGATCATAAAAGTAAAATCCTGGTTGCAAGTGCCACTTTTAAATTAAAAATTAATTACAAAACATTTTAGAAGGATATTTTAATGAAATTCTTAAAAACATTAAGCCTGTTTGAGATCTGCAAACATTTGATGGGTTTTAATATGAGATAAGCAGTATATTTTAAATTTTTGTGGAAGATGCAGAAAGCAGAAGTGCACTCTGGTTTTTAACTCCCAGAACACACTGAAATCTTTGTAGTTTTCTTGACTGATTGCTCCCACTGCAGAAATGCAGACCTGACTCTCAGCCCCATGGCCTGTGAAGAGGGCGCAGTCATTTTATGATGTGCAGCAACTTGGTGAAGAGTGCAAAGATGGTAATCAGGCTGGATGGTCTTTTCATTCTTTTCTCTTTTAACCTTGGCAAAGACAGAGGCAATAACCTTACTTTAAGAATAGTGCTGTAAATATTTTCACTGTTCAGATCAGGGCTTGATGTCATGTTTCATTCAAGTAGCATCACTGAGATCGTGTGTGAGATTAGCTCAGAGGAACTACTATGAACTGAAATGCTAACGTGGCAGCAGCAAACACTTTTTCCAGGCTATGACATACTACTGCTGAACCTATCAGAATAATTTGAGGGATCTGTTTAGATTGCAGACCGACGCAGGATGTGGTTAGTCTATCAACACCTACAGCATTTTCTCTGATTAGAAAGGTCTGAGCAGCTGCAAGATGACACCTTAAACTGTGTTACTGGAAAAATCAGTGTTAGGCTTGAAAAAAGTTATTAATCCTACTTTCTGCTACTCTGCTGTCAAAGCACAAACAATTAAACCATCATTATTTATAAATTCTTACCAATGTAAAAAGAGTACTGAAGCTTTACTGAACTTTTAAGTGTTCAAGAGTCTTGATTATTTGTGGTTAGAAATATGATATGGCCATGTGACAGAGGCTTGGCAGAGCTCTGCTTTGTGCATAACTCTACAGTTGAATTGAGTCATGAATATTCACCTAGGATTCTTTCTTTGATATTTAATGTATATTGTTTGTAACAAAAAATGAGGAAAAAAAGCCTGGAACAGGGATATTCAACCTGACTGAAGTACAGTGGGCTGAATGACTGAAAGATTGTGAGTGCTTAATTTTAAAGGTCATTTTTATGTATCACGTCTGAACATCCTATGTCACGAATTTTGCCCATTGTCAGCCTGTTTGACAGATTTGAGAAAAAAATGGGTTGGATCATGACTCTGGCAGATTTACATATAAGTATTTATATTTTGATGGTGTTGTCAATTTTCCTGTTCAGTATTCCTTAGCTTCTGTCTGAAAACCTTTGAGGTAACTCAGATGGGGTGTTCGCATTACTTGCTAATAGTTCAAGCATCTAAGTCATGTGAAAGAGACTTCTGTCTTTTTATTCTAAAATGTTACACATTTATTTGTCACTTCTCATTGAAGGAGAACTAAGAGCTGTTCAAAGAATTATGAGCAAGGTGAATAAGAAATTTCGCTTCTATTTTGTTAAATAACAAGGCACAGGAAGACTGTGTTGTTGAAACATTCTCAAATAGCTGTGAATGGTTCATTTTTCAAAAAAAACTCACCTTAAAAAAACCCATCGCCATAAGCATACACACTCTCTTATCCTCTGTTTGCTGAAGTCAGTATTAGGAGAGGAAAACCTTTTTTCCATAATTCTTCCCTCTGTATGAATACTATTTCTGATATGTTATTTGATAACTTGAAACTTGCTCTTCCACCTACACAGCAAAAGCAATACTTGTGACATAAACTAACTGAAGCCATCTATGGTAAGGAACATACAGAAATATTGAGAAACAATCAATCTGAAGTCCTGCTTTTTCTTCTCACTACAGTTTCTCTGTCTGTAAAATAAAGAAAATATAATGAGTTATGCTGTGAAATATTTTCAAATCTGCAGATGGGAATCTCTGCAAGGGAACCAGGTATTTTTTATTATAACTAAAGTTAGCAATATTGAGTAAAATCTACATTTTGAGAAACCAGCTTACACACAGAATTTTTGCTAATTTAGACACCCTTATAAAGATGCAGATTAAATTTAAATATGCAAATAAATATTATGATTACAAATATAAAATATATATTGTATTTCTATAAATATAAATATAATAAATATTTATATTTCTTTTCATTTATATTTCTTTTCTGTCCAAGCAGCTGTACAGCATGTGAGTATTTGACTCATGTTACAGTACTTTCCTTTTAGACTCTAATAGGACACAGGATTCTAGATGTGTGATGATCAGTATTAGACTGCCTGAAAAGACACGCCTGAAAATTTGAAACCTTAGGAAAACGTTCATGGTAATCTGGATAATGCATGTGACCAGAATACACTTTTTCACTCTACACATGTCCTCTGACATCACTCTTGGCCTTTAGAACTGAAAACGAGGGACTAATAAAAGTTTCCAGATTTCCATAGATAGTACTGCCTTCCAATAGACATGGGTTTAACTGTACCTAAAACATTCCAGGAAATCTCTTTTTACATGTGTTGGTTTTGCATGGCCTGGTTTTGGTAGCAGGGGGGACCTGCGGGGGTGGTTTCTCTGAGAAGCTGCCAGAAGCTCCCTCTGTATGCAGCAGAGCCAGTTCCTGGTGGCTCCAAAGATGGACATGCCACTGGCCAAGGCTGGGCTAATTTGAAATGGTGGTAATGTCTCTCTGGTAACAGATTTAAGAAGAAATCAAGCCAAATTCCGGTGCAGTTGTAATACCGAGCAGAGTGGAGTGGAGTGGATGAGAATATGTGAGAAGAACAACCCTGCAGACACAAGGTCAGTGAAGGAGGAGGGGCAGGAGCTGCTCTAGGCACTGGAACTGAGATTCCCCTGCAGCCCCTGGTGCAGCCATGGTGAGGCAGCTGTGTTCCTGCAGCACAGAGAGGCCCACAGGAATGCAGACATCCACCTGCAGCCCCTGGAGGAGCCCACACCAGAGCAGCTGGGTGATGGAGAGGAGCCTGTGGGAGACCTGTGGGAAGAGGGCCCTGCTCCCAGGCTGGAGCAGCCCGTCCTTGAAGGACTGCACCCCACAGAAGAGTGACCCACTGCTGCACTGTTGGAGGGGTGCTGTTGCCCGTGGGATGGACTCACATTGCAGTAATTTGCAGAGAGCTGCTGTCCATGAGATGGAGCCGTGCTGGAGAAGTTCATGGAGAACTGCCTCCCATGGGAGGGACCCTGCAGTGCAGCAGGGAAATGACTCCTCTCCCTCAGCAGCGAGAGAAGCCCCGGGTGATGAACTGACCACCACCCCCATTCCCTGTCTCTGCACTGCTGGGGTAGGAGGTAGAGCTGGGAGGGAGGCAACGGGGTGGGAAAGGTGTTTCTAAGGGTTTATTTGACTTCTCATTATCCTGCTCTGATTTTGCTAGTAATAAATTCACTTCATATCTCTAAGCTGAGCCTGTTTTGCCTGTGATGGTATTTGGTGAGTGATCTATCCTGGTCTTTATGTCAACTCATAGACCCTTCCCTACATTATCTCTCTCCTGTCCAGCTGTGGAGAGGAGTCAGTGAGCAGCTTGGATGGGGGCCTGGCATCTGGCCAGCATCAACCCAAAACATTATGAAACATTATGTCTTTTCCTTTGTTCAAATATCAAAACTCTTTATTTAGTTCAGCCTACCTTTTATTAGGAGTAATCTCTGTTTTCATGTCTGACCTACAGAATAAGATAGTGCTTTGTTATGGTAATGAAGTGAGTAATATTAACCACTACAGCAGAGTATTAAACAATGTTGTTGTATCTCTTTGTATGAATATTAATTTATGAATATTTATTAATTTTAACATATCATCATTCTTCAGGTTGTGAACATTGTGAATAACAGATTTTCTTAAGAGGATTGATATTTTTCTTTGGTGCCTTGATTTTACCTATTTAGACAAAAAAAAAGGAAGCATCACTTGTGTTGTAGGTAATTCATGGTCCATTATTTTGCCTAACTCTTTCCTCCAGATTGACACTAATCCATGGATAGTGCTGCAAGAAAGTGTGGCCCACAAAATCAGTGAATAAACCAGAAAAATCCATACCCTTTACTGGGACTGGAAGCTATAAATTCCATGAAGACTCAGCTGTGGGTTTGCTGCAGATTTCAAGTAGTTGGCTAATGTGCAAGTATGCTCCCTCAGGATCACATCTGAAACCAAAATATAAATCAAAACATTTTAATTCATTCACAAGGTTTCATCCATTCTGTCTCTTTAAAGATATCAAAACCACTGCCCTTGTCTTTTTTTTTGCCATTCTATAAATTTACAGAACATACTTTTGTCTGAATGTGCATAAACTATTCCCTCTAAATCAAATGAGAAACTGCATAGTACCTCATCTGAAATTCAGATTCAATTGCAGATTCAGATTACAGTTAAATTTAGATTTATTTCATTAAGTACTTTAGATTAACATGATTCATGCTTTGTTCTTTCTGAAAAATCAAGACTTTTTTCCATTTGAGAAGGCAATATTTCTGACTATATAGGTGAAGAACCAACAGCAAAAACCACAATGAAGCTCAGGCATTTCATGCAGAATTTACCTATGAATGAGAAGATAGTTATAGACTTCTCTGTGGTTTCTGATATGGTTGGTTGGTTGTAAAATCACAGATTTCACTGTTATTCTACATCCTTCTAGTATTTCTTCACTAGAATAATTTCTGTGACTGGTTGGTAGGTAAAATACTGACTCATTTCTGGATGGATATCTCTTCTACAAAAATGCTTTTATGAAGCTTTGTGAGTGTTCTGGGACATACATACTGGGGAAAATTAGACTGATATGAATCTTCTTATTGCTGGGGTTTTCTCAATTTTTTCTGATAAACAAAGGAAAAATATATTTCATGCTCCTGTCCAAGCAAACAGTACTTCATGGCACCTATAGAAACTACCTTTCATGTATTATCTGCTACATATCTGGTGATATTTGTTTCATGCAAGCCTGGTTAGAAACACAGCATTTCCCTGCCATCTATTTTGCTAATGTATTGTGCTAGTAAAACTTGGGAACAAACCTAAACAGAGAACAGCAATATGCTGTCCAAAGCTGCCCTATGGCAGACCAACATTTATTACATAAAATTACTGCAGGAATTCAGCCAATGGAGCTGGATTGCCTGCAGCTTCTAAACAGGACTGAAAAACCATAAAAGGCAGGCAGAATTAAAGAGGAAAATGAGAAAGGTATGCATCTTCCTTTTATGCTCTGAAGTACAACAAATACCAACAGAAGGGTGGGAATGCCCTCCAGTAAATTTTGCTTCAGTGACATTTTAGTAAGTGAACACAGTGACAAGTGTTAGCAGAATTTGTGTCCTCTCGACAAAATCAATAATTTACACCTACTGCCTGTTAGTCATCTAAGTAGTCAAAGATTATATCAAAGGTGTTGTATTAAGGGTAATTCACACGTGTCCGTTTTGGGCACCTCCCTGATGGAGAAGTTTTACAAAATTTTGTATTATTGTAGAAGGCCTTGAAACCTTGGATAAAAATGGATGAAGCAATGGGCAAGTAAGGTCTATAGAAAGGGGAAACTGGTCTTTTTTAGACTAACTAATAAAGTTGGAAAAAACAGGCAAGTGTTATCCTTTCATTAACTTATTTTGAATTTTTTTATAGAACTGTATCTGTTTCAGCCTACTAAATTTGATGATTTTCTCCTTGTAGTTTCCCTTTTAAATATCTGGGCTTTTTGCGAGATCTTAGTTTCAAAATTAAATTCATTAAGGTTGCAAAAGTCACTCAGAGAAGAGTCACTTGCAAAAGAACTAGCTGTGGAAAGTTTTGCCTGTGTTCAAATTCTGCAAATTTCTCTTTATAAAAGTATTAGTACTGGCAAGTCAGAGCATGCCTCCCATTTATTACCTGACTTTTTTGACTGTAACTTCATTGCAGTATTCTTCAAATTTCCATACAACATCAACCTTATGTCTAATTTCTTTAATAATTTCATATTTAGCATTTTAATTTCAACAGCAGGAGAAAAACTGACACTGGAGCAATCTCCATATGTAGCACTAGCACTTGAAATAATATTCAGATCAGTGGAAAAGATAGGACCACTTTTCCTTTTATCAATGGTATTTACTTCTGAGAGTTGCAGCTCTTGTTCCTGGCATACTACAATGATTTGTGGTTTCTTTTAAAACACATTTCCATGCAGACATTCTTTGCATTTTTGCTGGTAAAGCAAGCACAAGAATCCACAAAGAGGAATTAAGGTGCCTGATTCACACAGCTCTTCCATTCCAAGAGGACATCCAAGCAGTTCCACAGTTCCCTTCCAGCCCCAGCAAGTCAGAAAGCTGAGGGAGGATGGATTGTGACTGATCTGATTTTCTTTCTTTTTCTTTTTCTTTTTCTTCTTTTTTCATTTCTTCAACTGAACACTTCTTGTTTCATACTGAATGTTACTATACCATGTTACATCTTTGATGTTATAAAACCCTGAACATAAAGTCCAGCTAAATCACTAAGAAAATGCTAGACCTTTTTAGCTGATTTTTGTGTGAATAAAAATTGCTTATTTCAACTTCTGCATGTGAGCTTCAGAGTTCTCAGGGAAAGGAAAAAAAATGGAAAAATCATTCATGGAAGCATACAAATTTATGCTGCCCTGTCGCACAGCAGAAATGAAGAACAAGATAACGAAGCAGGTTCTAACAACTATTATTGTACTCTGTGTACTGGTGCATTACAAACAGGCCTGAATGTAATTCCAGAGAGAGATAAATTGTGGAGGGGTTTGTAAAATGATTGCAGCTTCGACTGCAATAAAGTGAGACCTCACCTGTTACTGCATCCTGGTCAATGGAAACCTCTGTTTATTTTTGTGTGCCACTTACAGATGGTGAGTTCTCATGAGTTTTGTTTTTTTTAAATGCTCCCTTCACTCTCTGGTAGTGACAGGAACTGCCCACAGGGCTGCTGTTTATGTGCTCTACCTCTTCCAACTTTTGGTCGTGTAATTCACTTGTTTATAATTACTATGGCAACGCTGACTGCTATGGCAACACTTAGTAAACTGACATTAGAAAAGAAAAGTTAAAAGAAAAGAGAAAAAAGAATAAAAGAAAACACAGCTTGCACTAAATTGCAGGAAGATAAAACATTTTTACCTCAGCTCACTTGCTGCAGGACCAGATTCCATTCCCCTTTCTCACTCAGTGAGTTAAGGCTCAGGCCTGATTAAGGAGAAGAAAGCTAACAAAATGAATCAGACTATCCTAATTTACCCCATGAGGTTAAGTTTCCCACTTCTGCAGAGCTCTTTTTAATTCTCACTATACTGCTGACAAAAAAAAACCCCTTCATTTAAATAGACCTTAATTTAAAATCCATTACCATCAGTGTTTTTACAAGTTACATGGATCATTCAAGTTACAAGTGCCAGGTAATTCTTAGTGTATTTAGTTTCAAAAAACTTCTGTACAGACAGTCTAATGAGCTGAGCAAACATTTTGCGGAGGGAAGACTGAGGTACAGAAGCCTCACTCAGAGATAGAGACAGTGCATATAGTGTCATGAATTGCAGTTGAGAGCATAGGCATGATAGCACTTTATGCTTGGTCCTAGCCACAGCAAATGTAAAAAAAAAAAAAATCATTGCCTTATAGTTCAGAAATGTTCTGTGAGAGACATCAAGTTATCTTAAATCCTAAGTTAAAAGACATGCAGCCCAAATCTATTACAGGAATATTTCATCACTACTGTGTTCAGAGTCAGAAGGCTCAAAATAACCTGAATATGTTTGTTTTGTTCATATAATAAACAGTTACCAGCATGGTCATATTTATAAATATTCTAAGTTTCAATTTAGGCTTTAAGTTTCAAATTAAATTCCAGGTCACAGGGTGGAAAATAGAATGCTACTCATTCAAAAAATTGATGGCTCTTAGCAGGTTGTGTCTGTTTCTTGGACTGGAGACTTTTCAGCCTAGGCATTTCTGGCATTATGTTTTTTATAAATTGTGTAGAAGTGATAAACTTTCCCTAGAAGTGTCACCATTCTTACTAGGTTATGTTAACAGAAATCCTAGCTTTAGAAGAGGAGGGTGCAGATTGAGCCTGAGTAAGAAGACAGTTTGAGGACAGAGCACCAGGTGAGAACTGGAAGGTGTGACCCTTCTGAGAGCACACAGTATCTCTGTGGACATCTCTAGGCTGTCCATGAAGTAATGGGATACTTCAGCTGCCAGCATGGGCAAGTCTTTTATAATGCTTAAAAGATAGGCTGTAAGACATGAAAGGCAGACATTTAGGTAAGTAGAGTAGAGGTTCTTAGACATCAGCGTGACAGAAGGGAAAGTATACAAACTCTGAAAGCCTCCCCTAGAGAGTTAGCAATGTATGATCTCTCTTGGATACAGAGTGGGGGTTTTAATCTGCCAAACCAACAGCCAAGATCTGCCAACACAAAAACCAGAAAATGGCAACTTTTTTCTTCTCATAATCTTTTTCTTCATTTTCAAGAAGTCTCTATGTGGTCTGCAGAGTAAACAGCCCAGGAGTATCTGTTTCTGTATCTGAGGAGTAATCTGTTTCTAGAAGGAATATATGCAAAGTTTAAAAGTGCCTGTTTTGCTAGTGTGTTATTTTCATGGTTCAACCAAAATCAGCAGCCAAGCACCACACAGCCACTCACTCACTCCCCCCAGCAGGCTGCTGAAGAAAATTGGAAGGTTGAAAGTAAGAAAACTTATGGGTTAAGATAAAGACAGTTTAACAGGAGATGTATGTGAGCATGTAAGCAAAGCAAAGTATGGAATTAACTCATTGCTTCCCATGGGCAGGCAGATGTTCAGCCAGCCCCAGGAAAACTGTGTTCTGTCACATATAATGGTGACTTTGGAAGACAAATGCCAAGTGCCCCCCCACTTTCTTCATCTTCCCCCAGCTTGTATTCTGAACACAACACCAAGTAAGTAATGCGTCCTTTTTAAAGGGGTCAGTTCGTGATCAGCTGTCCTGGCTGTACTGTTCCCCCCCAAACAAACTTCATGTGCACCCTCAGCTGGCTCACTGGTGGGGTGAGGGGAGAAGAGGCCTCGCCCTTGTGCACACACTGCTCAGCAATAGCAAAAACATCCCTGTCTTATCAACAATTATTTCAGCCCAAATCTGAACCGCAGAGCCATACACGATACCAATTAACTTTCACCCAGAGTCAAAACCAGCACAGTTATGCAGTAGATCTGTCATCAGCCATAGAAAGAAGAAATCAGTACGAAGTAAAGAGAGAAAGCAATTTAACTACTCACAAACACAATTAACAATACTTAGCAATGGAATTATAAAGTATTAGGAGTCACAGAATTGCTAGCAAATACTCAGCTTTGCAGAATGCTTGATTTGCATACAATGCAAGTGCAAGATAATCACATCAAATTTTTTTTCAAAGCACTGCGACCAATAAGGTAATTTTTACATTAGGATCTTTGTAAACAGGAGTCTAAACTCAGAATTTATGTCTAACAAACAGAGAAGCCATTTATTCTACATAGATTTATAATATACTCTTAACAACCAAACAAACCAATGAAAATCTAGTTGAGAAAGCAGTATATTCAGCAAAGAAATCAGATAATCTTCTTTTTTATACATCGTATATGAAGACTATATTGTGTGAGATGCCTCATTCTAGTATGAGCTAGCATTATTCAACAACAAGGGCTTATTTCAAAAACTATTCTCTGAAAAACAACTTTGAGTGATGTCAGGTCTGAGCTGTCAAATTACCTGGACTTCTTTACAGACAAAAGTAATCACATAGAAATATTTCATTCCTTTTCTCCACCCTGTCACTGCAATAAAATAAGTGACCAAAGCATTGAAATACTTTCTACAGTCTTTCCTGAGATGTTTGCAAATCTCATTCATCAGGTGAGATCCAAAAAGTTAGTTTGGTATTGCAATGTTGAATGCTTCAATGCCTAAAAGAATCCAAGATGCTGATAAATTCCCTATCCAGTGACTGAGAGGGAATTAGACAATTCTAAGTAGTAGCCAGCCTAAGAAGGAGGCAAAACATCCAGGGGCAGGAAATGCTAAGGAAAAAGAAATCCCAGAATTCTGTACCTTGCCTGCCTGAAAGTTGCTTTTATGAAACTTAGCACTCAGAGCTCTAGGACACATGTGTGGTGCTGACACATTTACCTCGGGAGACACTTCCTAGTCAGGAGGTGACCCGAGCTGAAAATTTGCAGGTTTGTTATTGATGCCACAAGTTAATTCTCAGTCAGATCAATCCCTCAAACTGGCCAACTGTTTAGCTTGGCTAGAATTCATTCTGGCAAAAAATACTTTGGACAGCAAGTTGAAAAAGGCTTACAGAAATCAAGGAACTGCAGATTAAGGATATATAATGATACAGCCAAGGGCAGCTAAAGCTGAATGCTGCTAACAGGCAGAACAGCTCTCCTCTTGGCCTGTGGGTGTTTGCTCCTTCCCTTGCATTAGCAATGGTTCTTCCTTGGCACTACAGTCACCCCTATCAGGAAGCTGAACTGACTTAAACCAACATTATAGGGGAAGAAAAACTGCATTCCCAACAGTGTCACCCTGCCCCAGAGGATGAAGACTCCAAGGTTTCGTTGAATCAGAAGGCTAACTTTATTGTAACAATGCAATCCGTTTTATAGGGTCTTTTGCTAACAGTTATTTTTTTGGCTAAATGACACAATGCCTCTCTACCACCACTGGTTGAGACAGAGAGGGCATGTTTTGAGAGCACACACAAGGACAGAGTAAACTAAAGTGAAAAACAGCACCTGTTATTCTGAGAATGCGAGATGCTTACAAAACCTCTATCAGTCCTCCTCTGAGAACATGAAATTGTTTTCAGAGTCGTCCTTAGGAAGAAAAACTGCTTTCCCTTGGGAAAGCCAGGGTTTGCTGCTGAATTTTTCCAAGTTCCACTGAAAGCCAGCCCCATACATCAGATCATCCCACTGTCTCTGCATCCACCTAGATGATGTGCAAACCACTGAGGAGGGCAGGGGAGTCAGAGAAGCGAGACAAGGGCAGAACAACACAAGGAGCAAAGAGGAGACAGGCTGAACTTGCTGCTGGAATGTCAGAACTATTTCAGGTATAGCTTAAATCACACCAGCTGTTAACAACAAAAAACAACATAGAGAAATTAAACACTGACACACGCATCATTGTTTCCTCCTAAAAGTGTAAAATGATGTAAGTAAAGACTAGTAGTTTTATCTTTAGCACAGCAATCTAGTGATTCAAACACTTTCCTTGTCGTTGGAAAATGCTGGTTGTGTTCTATTTTTGGGGAGAGAGCTGTTTTAGTGTTACATCACATAAGAAAAGCAATTGTGAAACATATCTGAAGTACTTTGGTTTTCGTCGAGTCAATAAAGATGTCTACAGAAAGCATTCTGTTTTTCATCACAGGGTAAAGGAGATAATGACAAAATCATGTGGGAAATAGAAATGAGATTTTTAAATATATATATATATATTTACAGTTAATTCTGCAAATAAATAAACCCTCTTTCTCTAATTTTTTTCACTTTATACTGCTATCTGTAATGTTTTAAGTCTTGTTCTGTCTAGAAATACAATCTACCCTAACACAAGAGCAGATACACAGATTTTTTTTCACTCTGTCCACTCCATGGAGTATAGCTATGACCTTATCTTCCTCTTCTTCAGACTCTTACTTTAGTCTGGATACACAAATCTCTGAATGGTGAGTACTAAATAGCACCTCTTTCTTTAGTTTCCCTCAGTTTCAGGACTTAATATGCAACATTAGTTAGCCCTAAAAAGTTTCTCCAGGTTTTAAGGCATTCAGTCCATTGCCTACTTATTGTTAGAAGTCTTTATAGACATCCAAGTGCTAACAAATGCAAAACACAAGAACCTGTTTTTCACGTTGCCAGAGGAAAACTTCAGACCAAAGGAAAAGCATGAAAAGAAATATTTGTCCAAGATTCTCTAAATGTCACTGAGGATGTGATTTCTAGTAATGGAGTTCTAGTAATGGCATTTCCTGTATTTTCACACACAACCCTCAGCTGAAACAATTCGTGTGTAAATAAAATGACAGTCAATGCTTTGATCATGCTATGCAGATACTGAAGTCACAGATTCTACAATTTCTTATTTTACCCATTCAGAAGAAGATGAATATAAATAAATTGCAAGCATTAATTAAACAAGTCCTGTTTTCTTTTTTGTATCTCTCACGTCTCTAACTGTGGTTTCAAGACAAGAATCATACCCTTTCCAGTGTTTGGGAAGCCTAAAAAAACTTATTAAAACCTTTTTTGGTTTTAGTCCCCATCTTTGGGAAAATCAAAAGAAGAATTTAGGCACTCAAAGTGTAATTTTTGCAGAACTTGAATGCTTACATTTGTTTTAAGCAACATCTGCAGTATCAAAATGTTTTCAACCAAAATGATTTACCTGTCCAAACTTGACATGCCCTGCATTCCAGATGCACTTTCAGCTATGCAGCTCTCACCTGAGGCCACTTGGAACCCACAGCAAGACATCCTTGAGCCTAGGTCCTTAGAAGAAAAGAAAGAAATAAAAGGGGGAGAAAAGGTGAAAAAAAAAAAAGTGTGCTCTGCAGTAGAGAAAGTGAAGCTAATATTTTTTCAGAGATGGAAATTCTGAGTGAAGAGAAGAATTTGTCCTGAGGGTTTATGCAGCACAGAAGTGGGTGTAAATGATCTCATTCTTATCTTCTCCAAATTTGCCCAGTAATTTGAATTCCTGCTAGACCACTGAATTAGGATTCTTAATACCAAATTATTCCTGTAGCTGGCATGACTAGTTTCCTAGCCATTTTTATTCACGAGATCAGACTTTTCCTAAGTTGTTCCCTCATAAATTATAAGTTCACACAATTACAAAAACAGAACAGAACACTCTCTTTAATTCTATCTCCTAAAGCTAAATTCCATACACGAACCATAAGGAAATAAAGTGGCAAAACCTTCTAATTAAATCCTGTTGAAATTGATTGTGTTCAGAGCATCAATTTTGTATGTACTAAAGATCTGTCTCTTTAAAAATTTTTCACCATGCAAACCCAATTCTGATGTTTATGAATTGCATGTACTACTCCAAACCTCTTCTTTTGTGACTGCAGATCCAAATGGACTCCCTGTTTTCCTTCATCAAATACTTGTGTTGCTTTAAATTTGCTAACAGGGTGAAGAGATGCTTTTAATAGTGATTGAATTATGGTAATATTGATATCTGGAATGCAAGAAGCAATGCACCACTGCCGTGCAAGATCTGAGTATTTTGTCTCCCCATGTCAGCAACATCTTTGCCTCGGTATTCTTTATGTGTCACATTTTACACTTTCCAAAAGAAAAGCCATGGGGTGGCTGAGTGAGAAATTCACTTACAGCATGAATACATACCCTGTGGTCTACACCCTAATGCCCAAGTCTGCCCTGCTGGATTTCAAGACAGAGATTGGAAGTAGACTTGAGTCTACTCTGTGATGATGCACATCTCCGGCCATCTTCAAAGAACATTACATTAACTTCAGCAAAATATGAATAAGTTTGGTAGCTGAAGATAGTGTTGATCCCCCTTACTGTTAGCTGGCTTATGGTTTTTATCTGTAGTATGCTGCTACCCAAGTTACATCCTGTCATGACTTCTGAGGTAATGCCCTCAACACAGCAAGTCAAGCATATGTCAACACAATGACAAGTCAGTATGATTTAAGGCCTTGCTGCACAAGACCTTGTCCAGTGAAATTTTGAATATCTCCACTGACAGGGACTCATTAACTTCTCTGGGCCCTATTTCAGTGTCTATCACCATCTCATTAAAAAAAAAATCTCATTAAATCCCTTGTTCCAACATATGTCCATTGCCCTCTGTCCTTCCACTGGATATCTCTGGGAAAAGAATGTACCTGTCTTCTCTACACCCGCCCACAGGTGAAATATTTCAAGAGAGCAGTAAGATCTGCCTCTCTTTTTCCTCTTTTGAAGGCAGAACTGCCCCGGTTGTCTCCTCATGTCATGTGTGTTCCACCCCCATGATCATCTTCACAGCTCTCTGCTGGACTCCTCCAGCGTGTCGATGCCGTTCTCACACTTGGGAGTGCAAGGCTTGTCACTGTAGTCCAATTGAGGTATATCTAGTGCCAAAAAAACGGGAATAATAGCCTTCTTTGACCTACTGGTTGCACTCTAAAAGTCATCTTGTTAATGTGGTTGGCCTTCTGCAAGGGCACACTAACATACCCTGTGAAAATACGCTGTTCCTAACAGAGATAAAGCTGCCTATGATACTGACACTGAGTTACAAGGCCAGCAACAGCAAAGCTTCTGTTTGGACTGTACACTTAAATTTAATCAACAGGCCTCTCTTAATCCGATTTTAAGTGGAACAATTATGGATCTCTTATACTCTACCATCCACCTTAGGAAATATTCTCCACTCAAGATGGTAACTTAGTAACTTACTAACTGGTAAAATGGTAACTTAAATGGTAACTTAAACTTAAACTAAATGGTAACTTACTCCCTAAGGGAAAAATCATACAAATAGTATTTGACTCCAAAGGCTAAAGAGTGTAATAGGAAGAACTGGTTCAAGGGAAGAGATATAATGAGAAGGAACAGGGAGAAGTAATGACATGGGAAGAAAGAAAGAGGGACTAATGAAAGGGCAAAATGGGAAATGGTAGGGGAAAGGGCAAGAGAATTATTGTGGAGGTGAAAGCTGGGAAGAAATAGTCTTTAGTCTTTAAAAGCATCTGGAAAGTCTGGCAACACTAGCAAAGGCCTCTTCTCAAGCCCCAGAGCCTACTGCAAAAACAGACCCTGCTGACCTCCTCTTTCAAACTCTTTTAAAGTTCTAAACACTATAAAATCTATCCTAGTGTTTCAAATAAACTCAGTGGCTGCTTGCAGTGCGTGAATCCTTGATCAGTCTTTTGGCTCTGCATAATCAACTTTCCACAGTACACTGAGACTCTGGCATTGCTTCTCAGTGGCCAGTGCCAACAGCAACCTGAGTTTCAACCATTTTAAATTTGGAAGGTTTAAGAATTTAAATCTAAATTCAGTGACTTCCTTGGTATAAAGAGACATTCTATGCTTCAAATTTATTTTTTAACAAAATCACTCAACAAGTCTAGCAGTTGTTCCTAAACCAGTTGATTTTCTGCAAGTTTTGCTTTTCAGCTTTCAAGCTTTATATTCAAACTACCCTCCCATTTTTTAGCCATTTGCCCCAACAGGATCAAACAGGGCATTTTTGTGTAATGAACTCCTTTCTCCATGACCACAGCTTTCACTGTGGACAGCAAAAACATTGCAAATTGGGCTTTATTTATTTATTGTATTTGTTATATAACACCCATCCCCATGTATCTGGCTGCCCTACAAAAGTTAAAGGCAAGAATAAATAAAATAAGGCCATACCCAGTGGCCAGAGAGAAGCAGCTGTTCTGCCAAGAGAAGAGCCAAGAAAAAACAGCTCTGAGAAAAAGAGCTGTTGAGAAAATCAAGATAAAATGATCAAAGATGCACCGTCCAGAAAGGTCAGCAGAGTTTATTATTGAGGCTTTCACATGCCCAGTCTGCTTAATTGCCTTTTGTAAGCATTTTACAGTGAGCCCTGGAGGCTAATACAGGTGGAGATGGTGTGCAAACCTATCAATGGAACCAAAAACTGCTCAGCAGCTGTCCCAAAGTCACAGCAGTGTGAAAAAGAAGGAGTGATGACAGTCAACTGTAACAACTTAACAAAGAAGAAGACACATTGCATTCATTTGCTAGAGTCACCGCCATTAACAGTTATGTAAAAGTTACTGTGTTTGCATAGCAGAAACCAACCAAAAGGAAATTAAATTATCTTTACTACTAAAAAGGAAAGACAATACTACAAGTACTGAAGAAAAGTACTTTTTTTCCGTGGTACAACAAAGACATCAAAATTCCAAAACCTGAAAAAAAAAATAGCACTCCATTTATCTTTCACCCTGAGTCTCTTATAGAAATATTAGTAAACTGCACTTGCAATATGTCTCTCTAAACAGTCAGGAAATGTTCTCTGTTCTATTTGTTTAACACAGCAGAATACAGAAAACAGATAAATTTTGAACCCTAGCAGTACAGCCATATGATATTAAATTCCTGCACAGTACAAATATCAGCCAGATCTCCCCAGCTTTTTTCTTAGTGTGACTATATGAAGATGTTGAGCCCTGTCAGGAGATACACAGTTTTACATCTGAGCCAAACTGTGTCATCTGTACGACTGGGCAGGCAGTTCTGCTCTTCTGCTGTTGCTTCTCCCACATGTTCCCTGCTGAGCTGGCCTGCTCCCCTAGAGATACCTGCTGTACTTGAATATATTTTAGGGCACACGGGGGCTATGTGTCCTTTCTGGCTGCAGCTGGGCCAGTTCACACTTCTACAACTTCTCATCATCCTTGCCTACTCACTGGTGCAGCCCTTGCAGTGTTTGCCACACTATCTCTTCTGCCAGCTGAGCTTTCCTGCAAGCACCTTTTAAAACACTTCAGGCAAATTGAGTCAAATTCACAGGATTCAGTGGGAAGTTTACACGTATGTCTAGTTCAAATAGTAAATCCTAACAATTCAAAGCATAGGTCCAGGCTAATTTACAGTAATTGAAGCTGATAAAGTAATGATACCATAAATAATACCTGTTGCTGTAAGAACCTTATATCTCTTCTTTTTTCCTTTTATCACCAAAATCCTAAACACAATTAAAACTTCCTCTACCATGATAGTTGTGGTTTGAAAAGCCTGCCTCTTAAAAGTGGAATAAATAACCAGACATATTTTTATCTTCCACCAAATCCCCCCATAAGGCCTCAGCCTCCTGGCAAATTTCCAGCTACAAAGATTTTGTTGCTGTTTCCCATCTCTGTATTCCTTTTAAAGGTACTTCCTCCCCGTCTCCAGACTCAGAAGAAGAGACAGAGAGTGCATTCCATGCAAATGTTACAACAGAGCCAATGCCCCAATAAATTGATTTGTTTGGTACAACCTACTCTATTCCATGTCTTCAGTCAGAAATCCTTCAGGGCACAGTCTGTCTCTTTTCTGTGGTTTAATGACACAAAAGGCCCAATCTGCCCTGGGGACTTGGGTGCTATCTGGATTTTCTGGGATGCTTTATCTGCCTCCATTATCAGGTCATCCCAACAAGATATCATCAGGCTGGGCTTAGTCTGCTGAGGCTCTTGAACATTTGTCATCAGACGTTAAATCCATATAAAAATGAAGGTACATTCCTTCTATTTCTTCTAAAAGACGTCCTTGTCCTTAGTCTCCCAGTATGTCAGTCTCAGCACAATGAAGCCGTCACTGAATCTGGGCACAATTCAGCACAACACAGGATTCTGTAGCTGTTTGCAGCCCAGTATAAGCTGGCCTCATAGTCAGAAACCAAACCTCCCGATGTACACAGTCAAATGTGGATTTTTGAACACATAGGATCTGCAGATGCCATGGCCATGGTGATAAGTACCTGGAACACCAATCCCTGTGAGCGTTCTGACTCCACTGTGCCCCATATGGAGTTATGAAATTCCCATGCTAATACAGAGTGTTTTCTGAACTGCTCATCACACTAGGACCAAACCAAACACACAGAGACTGAATTACCTCTTGTCCATGAAGAAAATATTGCTTTTGATTGCAGGATTGAGGTTTTTGGCAGGGTACCAGGGAGCTCCCAGTGTGGTTGCCTGTATGACCCAGGAGCATATATGGCTAGAGGGCAAACATAAGATTCCTGCTGTGCCAACATATCAACCTTTGTAAACACAATTATGGAATGAAAAATAAGAAGCAGCACAACCGTATCATACCGTAGGTAAGTGCTGTATTTTATTATTCTAGTGCAAATGCTCTGAATAAAAAGATCTTTGTGGGGGTTCCATTGCCTTTTCCCTCAAAAATAAGGCATTTCTAAACCCACAACAGCTGATGGGATTATTTTTTCTCAACTTGATAAAAGATCCCAGAAGGAGAAATACAGTTTTAAAATGTCTATTTTTTTTTCTTATTGTCTTTTCAGTTTTTATTTCCATACATTATGGTGTATGTAAAATCATTGCCAGTTATCAAAGGGTATTTAAAGTATACCCTTGTAATGCAGTATTCAAGGAAAACATCTTTCCCTGGCCCCCTCAGTCACCAGCTCCCTGCCACTGAGCAGGCTGCATTCTGAAGGAATAATATTTCACATAAAACCTGTGTTGCAAATGAAATTCTAATAATTTGAATTGTCTGTTTTCACTGTTGCAATTATAACTTCAATTTGAAACTGGTCTGAGGAAAATAGATATTTTTCTAAAGTCATTTTGATTGTCCTGTTTTTAAATTTTGATAGAAGATATCATAATGATGAGAAATACTGGGATAGCTGTTTCAATATAGTTTCACTCTTTCAGCTAACTTGCACATAAGTTTTATACAAAATTTCTTCACAATAGGCCTGGGAAGAAATTCATAACTCTTACTGTAAGCTGTGTGAAATGCAATGTTTTTTTCATCTGAGTTTGCTCAGAGGATACACATTTTTCTGAAAATAAAAGAGCAAATTTCTTTATTTCATCTGAATCACAACTCTCATATTTTCATATGCTTAGAAACTCAGCTTTTTACTCTTCATTCACAAAGAATCCACAGGCACCACCACCACAATGAGAGCTATGCCGGGGTAAAGCAGCTTCAAGATCAAAGTGCAGATTTATCTAGAAAACAATGAAGAATAAGAAAACAAAACCACTTTAACTATGCAAAGTCATTGTAGATTCATACCAAGAAAATTTCACTCATTACCACATTTGTGAACAAAAGGGAGAGGCAAGCATAAAAAGGAAAGGCAGAATGACGTTAATGAGGTTGCAAAAACGCAGCTGAGAGATTTCTCCCTCAAGTTTCACATGTGTGTAATATAATCAGTGATGGATTAACATGCTGGAAGTGAGAGGTTTGGAAGATGGTCTGAACTCAGGAGAATGTCTAGTTTATAAGTGGTGTTCTAGCTATTCTGAACAGTCTCTCCAAAAATGTTATGAAAGTATCTATGGCAGAAGTATTGCAATATTAAACTTTTCTAAGAACAGTTTTGTTTCACTCTTCTTAGGATTTTCAGTGTTAAAATGCTGGAGTACCTACCGGGAGAAGTTAATGTTTTTCTGTCTGCAAGACTGTTGTTGAAACATACTACAAAATGCTATACTGAGAGACTCAAAATACTGTAAAAAACATTTTCCAAATGTCATGATCAAGTCAATTTAAGTAAATAAACCAGTGTCAGTAAAACCAGAGAAATAGTATATAAATGCGCATTTATTCTTTGATGATCCCTTTTGAGATCTTTCTGCTACAAATCCATCAGTTCAAAACTTTTCTATTTGTGTAATCACTGCCCAGTTTTGTGGTTTACACAGAGCTCCTGTGATTCAGAAATGAGGGCAAACACTGACTTTCATATGCTTGAGTATAGAAAAAAAGTCAGGGAATGATCTTACATATATTGTTAGAAAAGGAAAAAGTTGTGTTAGTAGGGGCAAGGCTCTTTTTTGATTGTTTGTTTTGGAACAAATTCAGGAATAGAAGGATATTATTAGTATTGCAATGCTGGCAGGACATAACCTCCTCAGGTCTGGCTGCTCTCATTAATTCCAAGTAAAACTGTGTCTGCTTTCTCTGCCCTGTGGTAGAACTAACATTCCTGTCCAGAGAGTGAAAGGCTTCAAAGACCTTAGCATGAGAAGAATAGTTTTAAGGTTAGCATATAAGGTTCTTTGAATATTGAAGTTAGGGTTTAGAATCACAGCATTGTGCTCTCTCTATGGCAGCATCCAGATTTCACTGATGTTTCATTCAGGATCTTTTTGATCTGTCGATAGCAGGAAGAAGGGAAAGTAAACATGCAGAGCCATCCTTTGCTTTTCTGGAAATATTTCTATATCCCGTGCCAGTTAAGTAGGGGTGCTGGTTGAGACAGGCAGAGATCACAGATCTTCTAAAGGGTCATCTTCTCTCAGCTCTGACCACATTTCTACCATCAGCTGCACCTTCCTGTCATTTATTGCCATGTGTCTCTGATGCTTATTGGATCCTTTTGTGATTTGGTCCAAGT
Organism: Irena cyanogastra; assembly: GCA_013397155.1. Taxonomy (NCBI): domain Eukaryota; kingdom Metazoa; phylum Chordata; class Aves; order Passeriformes; family Irenidae; genus Irena; species Irena cyanogastra. The sequence goes on along the minus strand of VWZV01017063.1, from coordinate 38,894 downwards.
TACAAAGCAACAAGGAGTTTTGCAATAGGAATGTTCCTAACAATTTGTAGATGACCTTGCAGCCCAGGTTATATTCCAGTAATCTCACTAGTTGGTTGAAGATCCATTCAAAAGCCACATACAGCTTTTGAAACACAATTGCAAAATTTGCAGGCTCATAAAAGGTAAATACAGATGTCAGAAAAGTTCTCTCTTATGTGGCCTTTTCCTGGCATGTGACACAATCGAATGGCTACCTACGCAATATTCATGTGGGTAAAAGCCTTTTTGAAAGATCTTTTCTTAAGAAATGCCCAAAGCAATCGGTGAATACCTTAATACCGTTTGTCAGAAGAAGAATATCTTGTGAACAAGGCTGAAATCATCTGCTTGGCAGAATTCTCACAGGATCCTCTGCAGTGATAGCTTCTCAACACATCTAGCTCTCAACACAGTCACAGATGCCGACTTATACTATTGCCAAGTAAAATCATAAACTTTTATCTACGAGTGATCTTAACATTAGAGTGTAGAAATATGTTGATTCACCTCTACTAAAAGAATGGACAACTTCTTCTATTTTTTATGATGATTAAAAATTACCTCAGAACCTTCTTACTCAGAGTTAATTTGGCATCTGGTGGAATTCATAATTAAATACTTTAAAATAACAGAAAGATTGTATTTAGTTTGCTATTAAAAAAGAAAGAGTGAGAAAAGCAAAAGAAAAAAGAGAGGCAGAAATTATCTTGCTGTGTGAAGATTGCTATTTATTCTGGGTGCTAAGACCTCTTCTAGAAATGATGTTTGAGTACCCTATTTTATCGGAAGTACCAGAATGAACAGAATAACTCTGAAGTGGTGAGTCTGGGAGGGGATATTATCATGACCTGATGCCCCACAGCAGGAACTGAACATGTTCCTTCTTCAAGACCCTTATGTGAAGCTCTCAGAAAATGAATAGGACTGTAAATTCCGCTAACAGTGCTTAGGAATCCAGAGCTGAAACCTTCCTCTGAAAGGCAGTTTAGTAGCAAATTTTTTAAAAATTTAAAATTCAAGAGGAAGCCAGAAGATTTCTTGCGCTTTTCTTCAGACAGTTTTTTACTGTAATCTACACAATCACAGTAGTAAAAGTGAGTCATTTAAAGGGCGAAACACACAGATAACTTATGAAAAGAGGTGAGAAAGGTCCTTTTACGTGTACCAATGTGGCTTCAGAGGAAAAAGTTCAGAAAACAGTCTGACACAGTAGGAAAAAAATCTGAGTTTATTTTTACTTTTCAAACTTGCATGCAAATTTGTGAGCTTAGTTTGTGTTTTCTTGAAGAAATTTGAGGAAATCAGTATTTGGGATGGGAAGAAAGCCTGTGACCATTAATCTGCCTGAACTACAAGAGTCCAGCAGGCAAAGATTACATCTGGTGCAAAAAACGCATCTCAAGAAGGTGTTAAAAGTAAGTAAAAACTCTTCAATGATAAGAGTCATCAGCAGAGAGCTAATGAAGCAGGATGAAGAGTGTTGAAATATTCAAAATGAATACTATGTCTAAAGTGTTCTTGCACAAGAATCCAAATGAAAGCAAAACTGTTGGTGGTGGAAATCAGGTATCTAGATGACATCCATCCTGGATTACTGGACAAAATGGATTTCCAGGATTATCTAGACATTTCTATTTAATACATTTCTATTAATGCATCCATCTGAAACACAAAAAATGTGATTTATGACCCCTGCACTATGTTGTCACTTTTCAAGCTTTGAGGAACTTTTACTTTTAAAGTGAACAAAGAAAAGTTCTCTGATAGGCAGAGAGCTGCCCTTTCTGGATCACTGGTCCCATCCCTTACAGAGCAGGAACTTGTCTGTGGAAGATGAGACTCACTGGAGTTTCTGGTAATTAAATGAAATATATAAAGGGTTATGCTACATATCTATTTAGAGCATAATTCTGTTGTACATTTCACAGCAGTGAAATTAGTGGGAAGGGAAATTAGAAGCATTTTACACTTATTTTGCACCACATTAAGAAAGCCCTTAGGTATCGGGAAAGAAACTAATAAAGCTCCTCACACATCCCTGATAAAACAGGGAAATAGAAAATTGAAAATTTTATCCTGAGACAGACCGTATTTGATTTTCATGGTATTCACATAGGTCCATCAAAGTAAAATGCTATTCCTACAGTCAAACAAGATTTCAGCTGTTTATGTTTTTTGTGCAAACTGGAGTCCTGAGTCTCATTTGTTACTGAGCCACTGTAGAATTTAGTAGCTTGTGATTTTAAAAAGTTCTCATAACTTGTTTTAAACTGTTTGAACACAGCATGACAAAAGCAACTGAATGTGATCATCTCATTTCACTCATCTCTCATTTATTCTCCTGTTTTGTGTTATTGAATCAGTGGAACTCACTCTTTAATAATTTATCAGGAACCTGATCAAAGAATTAAATGCTCTCATATTCCTTGGCCTAGAGGAAGTCAGGAGTAACAAATACTTTGTAAGTATTCAAATGCAGAAAAAATACTGTTTTAATGATACTTCTCCCAAAATGCCCTCTTCTCATAGGTGATGTGTATTTAATATTTAGTCTAAGCAAAAATTACTGGGTAACTCTACAAAGACACTTATAATGATTTTACAGAATTAATGAATCATCAGGAAAATAATATCAAAGCACAGCTGACTGGGTTCCTATTCAGCACTTCTGAATCACTGCTCATTGAGCAAAGCAATCACTGGACAATGGGGGTTTTGCCTGAGCAAAATGTGAGTCAGGGGACCTGGACTCGCATTGTCTTCACTGGGAGTTTTGCCTGCATATGGAGTGAGCTGAGACTTCTGGTGAATGGGAGCCATTCACGGCGTGGCTAAGCAAAACACCCAATACATCACCATTCTGAAGTTAACACTAGGTGGTAGACATAACTGGAAGAAATACAGACATTTTTGGAGCCATGTGAAAGCCTTGTATAAAGCAGCATTTTCAAATGCATTGTCTCTTATTTCCCCTTATTTTGGCCTAAATGTTTTTGTTTTGAAAGGTATCTGGCTGTTTGCTCTGACATTCCCTTTGGATTAACAAATTAATTATAACAATTTCCTTTCTGCATGCAGTCTGTAGGCGGAAGAGACACCTCTGTTTGGAAGGGAAGAGTTGACATCCTTGCAATTTAAAAGGGAAATCTGTTCCACTGTCCATACCCTCTGTCATTGTTTAGTTGGAGGAGGGAGAGATTTCTAACTAGCCAGTTTTCAGCATGCAGCTAAGCAAGTGTATATCCACTGTCTGTAGAGACACCCGAGGCTACACATTTGTGGTACAAACTCCTCCATGGATCCACGTCAGGATGAGTGAGACCTCCAAGCTGCCTCCCAAACCCCTGAGAGCTGGTACAAGAGGAACACAAGTAAAAGCTAAAAGTGAAAAAGAAGATACTAAAGAGAAAGAACATGACGGCAGGACAAAAATAAGGAGAAAATCACATGAGTTAACAGAGGGAAAAGGAGTATTACAAACTACCCAGAGGGAAAAGGAGTACTGCGAACTACCCAAATAAAGCTCGTAAAATAAGGAATGGTTTGGAATAGGCATCTAAGAATCAAATAGGGTCAAAGTCTAACTTTCCCTCAAAACTTCAATTTATTGATTCAAATTAAAGCAAGACCTGTTCTGACTCATTTTTCCCCGACTCAAAGGAAACTAGTGGTGGGCTAAGGAGTAAAAATGGAGATAGAATTAATGAGAGTAAAGAGAGAAGGAAAGCAGTGAACCTGCAAAAATATGAGGAGTCATTGTTTTACCAAGGAAAAGAGGGCAAGGGCGGACAGGGACATTAAATTAACTTGTCCTGGGGTAGAAGTTCAGAATGGAACAGAATGGATGGAGTAACTGACAGCATGAGAACAAATCTGACATGTGGTATTTACTGAATCTATAAATCTGTATAGAATCTATATATTTACAGATCTATAAATCTATAATAAATGCCCTATTATGGGAGAGACATTTGATTTACATCTTTCTTTTAACAATTTCTGGTCCAAATGAAAAGACTACTGTTTGTTTACTTTCTATAGATGCATTTATACTATATTTCAGAAAAGCTCTCATTGTATGCCACAGAAATCGGAATAAAAACTATGTACACTTTATCAATCCTTTGTCTTGTTACAGAAAGACAGCATTAAAATGTGAATTCAATGTATCTTTTTTGTGATTGCAATTAATATTTAATTACAATGATCTGAACTTATTTGTATGACAGTAATATTCGTATCCTCTCAGAAGCTGAGTGAAGAAATGAGTGCTGACGGAAAAAATTGAAGTAATATATCATACCAGTGATATGCCATCTTTCCTTTGAAACATACTTGTTCACACTATCTAATCCTTAATTTTTCTATGCATATGATGACAGGCATTTGATCACATTTCAAGAAGAACAATGAGTAATAAACATTGAAGGACAGTCCCTGTTTTAAACTAATTGCTGATTACCAAAGAGTTCTGTGAACTCTGGATCCCAACAGAGAATGGAATTTCAGAATGAAAAACACAGCAAGAAAATAAATGCTGATCACCACACAGCCTGAGTATCTAGATGCCAGGGATACTGTGAAACAAATATTTTGAGATCTTCCATGGTATATTAAAAAGAGATCCTCCAAAAGAAACCAATTACTTTAAATCATCCTAGCCTGTGTGCATTAAAGCCATAGAAGCAAAACAGACTTTCTGCCACTCTGTTTTGCAAACTTGATGCTGTCTTTTCCTTTGCTGAAAATTTGCATGTTTTCTCAGAGCCTGTTTCTTTCTCACAATAAACAATGCAAAGCCCTCCTGCCAAAAAAATGTCCAAATGCTAAACAGTTGCTATTATAGTCATTATTATAGCAGCAACTTTGAGCTGTGTGCTTTTAAATTATAATTATTTTTACAAAAGATTTTTGTGTGTCTGATTGCAGTAATTATGATTCCATAGTAGTAAGTGTCTATTCAAAAAGTCACGTTAGCTTACTGCTCCAGATAAATTAGTTTCCTTAAATGAACTTCATACAAATTAGTGGTTTCTTCTGTATTTATCTTACTTGCTATGCTAACAACAAAGTACGATGTGTTAAACAGGTGATAAATTGTTGTTTCATTATAAAAATACATATTTATAAAAAAGATCTGGTTTTGTTTCTCTTAAATGAATCCAGTTCACACCTTCTAAGACTAATAAATTAATCAAGCATGTCTTGGTCACTTCTAAAGGAAACTTCCTCTACTGGTTACGCTGAATTTCTGTCTTTGAGGTGCTGTAAACCATTGGTCAAGTTCACTTATCAGAAAAACCCACCAAATCAGTGTTAAAATGTTCTGTTGATGGTGAGGATTGAATTATTCTAGAAAATACTACTATTCTATTAAAAAACATTTCAAAAGTAAAGTTTTTTGCCTAAGATTAGGATGAATGACTTGTAGTACAGGCCAATCTAATCAGCAGCATTAGCAGACTTTTCAGTGATCTGTTTCTGTGTTTCTATTTAATGTTCCATTAGAATCTCAACATTGCTCACTCAAGCCAGCCAACAATCCTCTTGGTCATTTTTATTCCTGCATTTTGAGGTCTTGTGCCGTGAGAATAAATGTGATTTTATGCTTTTGAGCTCTGTCAGTAGTCAGTCGGAAGTTACACACAAAAAGGCGGCATTCCTTTTCTGCTCTGTGAAAATTCCCAGCAGAGAAACACGAACCTTTAGTATCTCCACTCAGCATCATGGGCTGTCTGAGCCTTAACACACACTGTATGTCTGAATGCAGCTGAATAGACAACCTTGTTTCCTTTCAACACAGGGCGTCAGATCAGCACTCACTCTTGGGAGAAGGGGGGAGGGAAATGAAGTTGTACCAGCAGAGGATGTGGCTCATGAACTTTTCCCCTAACTGTCTTATCAAGGATGTGAATGTCTGTGTGTACAATGGGGCGATTCTCACTGAAGAATAAGCAAGGTTGTCTAGGAAGGATTGGGGATAGGATGGGACTGTGTCATTGTAAGAAATCTAATGGGATCTCGTCGGTAGCCGATAGCGTTTCAGATGCGAACGGCTGTACACTATGGCTTCACCGGCTTTCCCACAGCCAGTGGCAACCACTTAAATGGGTGCCGAGGGAGAGACAGGTTCATTTGAAAAGTTAATACAGCATTGTGGCAAGTTACAAAAGAGCCTGGCATTGGAGCCAGGAATTTGCTACCCCCTGTTGCTCAGGTCCCTCTTGGTTTCCTCTTCCCGATTTCCTTTTTTTAAAAACTTTTTCTCTGATCAGATGATAAACTTCAGTAGCTTGTGAATCAGCAGAGCTTCTGAGAGTGCCCTGGGATGGTCCAGCAGAGAGCATGCACTGCCATGGTTACTTCAGATCTTGACCTCCAATCCCTGCCTGTCAGAGTGGTAACAGAGCAATCATCCCACACGGATACTGACTTGGGATAATAGCGTCATTTTCGGTGTCCCACTGGCTAAACTGTTTTCTGTTTTAATTCCCAGACTTGCTGTTGGAGAAGCTAATTTCTTGGATCTTGTGTTGTTGTTTATATTGGATATTCTTTAAACAAGGTACAGGCTTATCACTAGCACATGTGCTAGCTTGTACAACAGATTGGTCTCAGATTATTTTTTCCTTTTCCACTGCTTTTTTTTTTCTTGACATGTCCTCCTTACAAAGCAAAGGTGTCACACTCAAAGATAGGTGAGAAACAAGACTGAAGAGAAATGGACATTCCTGAATTAGAATATACTATTTTCTGCATGACGCACTTTTCATAAAAACCATTGCTTTTCATTTGACATCTTTGTCCAACAAAACCAAATCATACAGTCTAAGCACTAAAAGGTGTTTGGGGCACAAAATGAGGTTAGAAGCAATTCAGTGTTACACTTCCAATATGCAGATTCTGCAAACGTCGTACTCAGAACCAGCTATGGATCTGCAGATCTTTTCCTGCAGCACTTCATACCTGCTAACAGAACATAGCCTTTTTTTTTTTTTTTTTGATGATTGTAGTGCACATGCTGGCCAAATTTGGCTGCCTTACATTTGGCTGGCCAAAATGGAGGTATTCATTGAAATCTCCCTTGATATTTGAAAGGAAACAAACACTAAACTTCAATTTCTCCTACTCATTTTACCATGCCCAAAAGAGCAAGGGCCAACCAAGTATCTCAGAAAGAAAATCATGCCATCATCCTGTGGAAATATTCAGGAGCCTCAGGCTTAGCTCTGCCAAAATATTTGCTAACTTGTATGGATTAAATTCTACCTCTTAGAGACTCAGCTTCTTCACTGATACAACAGTGTATAACGGCAATAAACAGTTCTAAGCTGGATTGTAGCCTGAAAGGGAGTCATATATTTTCTTATTTTGTCTAATTTAATTGAAGTCTGGGACATATTGGCATGCCACTTACCATGAGTAAACATATTCTTTCCCAAGAATTTTTCTCCCATTTTACCACAGTATTATCAACAGTATTTCACTGAGCTTCTAAGTAAAACTCCAACACTTCAGATACTCAGCCAGTATTAATTTATAGTGCTGACTTATTAATGTGAAACCTGTGTTACTTTGAATCTTAAAGTTTATTTCAGCTGTGATCCATGTAGTCTCATGCCACATTCATTGCTATCTGGGAAATTAAAGGATTGTACAATTTGTTGCTTCATTTCCACTTTTTGAATTTGCTACAACTGGCTTCCCTGGGTTTTTGTTTTGTAGCTCTTGTCAGCTGAAAATAACAATACTTTGTGTTGGAACAGCAGCTTCCACTCTAATACCTTTATTTATTTTACAAAGGCACTCAGATACTGTGCAAAGTACATTTACTGACAGACTTTGTCAGCCACAACTAAACAGTGCTTGGGTTAGCCACAACACATGATTTCAGCTGGCTGAATCCACACTGCTTGGGGAATCAGAGCCAGTCCTTGCCCTGTACTTGCACTTCACTGCTTTGCAAGCTACCTTGGGGCATTATCAAGGAAAGGCTGAAACTAGAACCCAAAGCACAGATTGGAGTGCAGAGCTAGTGTGTCAACACATACAGGCTCACCCAGGCCTTGGTCATTCCTGGTCAATTTTTATTAAAAAATAACCTACCACCCTGAAGCGCGTAGAGGTTATTTTATGTATGTAAAATTCGTGGTTGCACTGATGGCTGCCCCTCTGTGTCACTCTACAAAACATAACAAGGTTTTTGTATATTTTTTGCCTTGGCTGATCCATTCTAAAATCTACAATGTGTCTAACTTCTAAATTGCTCTTCCTAGAAACTAACACTGCTGAAAACACTACAGATAGAACATAACCAACAACATTTTAAATTTGTCCTGGTCCTAGTATTAAATACTGCATACTAAATCTGTTAAATCTGTTGTATCTATAAAGGGAAATTCCACCGCATTTTAATTACATGTGTTGCATAGTGACACTGTGCTATGAACTTATGACTCTTTTTTTGCTATCCAGGAATATCTAAAATACATGGGGTTTTATAATAAAAAGAATAATGCTCTTGAAAGTTAAAATCAATAAAACAAATGAATGTCAGAAGATGAAGGAGAAAGGAAAAAAAATTTGAGCATGTTGCCATAAAAGCTCTTTAAATTCTGTTTATCTAAGAAGTGTGTAATAATATCTGATGTTTTTGGAGAGATAATGGAAGTACCACTATTGAAGTTAAGTTGAGCTGTCTGACTGATTATTATTTATTTTAGTTTTGTCTCACTGAATAGTTAATTGTCTCACAGGATTATCCTCATTTCTCATGGACTCCAGTATTAATGAAAGCATTAAATTATGACATACTTTTGGATCACCTCACTTGGGGCCTGACCCTGTCCCATTAAGTCAAGTGGATCATTGCTATTCGTATGAGCAGAGGGCAGAACTATATGGGAGGTTTTGCAGAAAGCAAGCCATGCTCCAAAAAGAAAGATCAAACAGGCAGATTGCTAGAGGGCAAAGGTTTGTTAAAAGGTCAGTCCACATCTACAGAAAAAATAGTGAAAGTATTTAAAAACTGCACCACAAAAAATAAAAATGAGATAGAGATTTAAGATGCCAGGTGCAAGAAAACACAGCATGTGTTTCTGTCTTCGCAATACAAGCTGTCGATGTTTTTTCTTTATTTTTAAAGTCAATTAATAAGTCGATTTAGATGTTTTCTTTCTTAAGTTATACACCAAAGATCAAGATTCCATGGTACATAAATCAGTTTCAAACCTACATTAATTGTAAGCAAATTTGAAATGATTGTTAGATTATTTTTCTTTACATTATACACCATTATTTGAATCACATCCAAATTGGTAAACACGTTAGCAAAACCATTACTCTGACTGTGTGGACGTAAATCTGCTCTTAGTTTTGTTTTGTACCTAGCTATTCTTTGTGTGTATTGTGCATAACTCTTTTTCCTGTATACTTAAAATGACTTCTCAGGAAAATAATTTAAATATCAACATCATTTGTAAATAAACCTTTAAAGATGATTATATATAGATTAATGATATGTTTAACATAAAAATATATACATTTTTACTTACAATATTTGTCTTATAAGAAAATACTTTAAATCCTGTGAAAGATGCACTGAAATATAATTATGGAATATTTTAACCTTACTTTACCAATGCTTAAAATTAAGGTGCTTTTCTAAAAAGGAAATTTCTTTGGGAATTCCCCTGACTCCCATCAACAAATACCTTTTCAACAATGCATACTTTGAAATGTTAGAAAAACTGAATGCCACTTATTTCTCAGAAGTGGGTATTTCATAGTTTTCCTTTCATTCATTCTCTGCTATTGAAACAGGCTGAATGGGGCTTGCTCTCAGTGAGTTTAAATTGCCAAACAAGAGGCTAGTCTTACTATGTATTTTGAATATCTACAAGAAACATACAAAGGATTATAACTGATCATGTTTTTCTCTTTCCTTGACAGTGCTCCAGTTGCTTCTGAAAGATATGGTCTGGTTCCCCACCCTGGGAAGAGTAGATCGTGAATAGCTGTCTTTAAGAATTAGAAAACACGTGATAGCTTTCACACCATGCCTCTTTTTAGAACAAAGTAGCATGCTCAGATATTTTATCATTTATTTTAAAAGCACAGGGCCAGTGTTATATAATTATGTTTAGGATTTTCAGACGTCCAGCCTGGACTGTCTAATGAAGAAGCGCTCCAGCCTCCCCGGCTCTGTGTGTGTGCGATCCTCCAATTCTTCCCGGATCCTGATTTTGCATTTCTAACGAAGCTGAACTGACAAAGCGTGAAAGTGGTCTAAAAGGAAAAACAAAGAAAGTGACCCTGCTTTCGCTGTGCCAAGACTAATCAATATTCCAGAAGCCCCGCTCTCCTCTCCCCTCTCTGCTGATGTGTGGTTCGTGGCGGGTTGGTTCTGTCCCTT
>VWZV01017063.1:17787-28417 GCA_013397155.1 Irena cyanogastra | reverse complement strand
TTTTCCCGGCGCTGGGCTGGCAGTCTCCTCCCCTTTCCTTAAGTTACAGTGATAGTAAGTTGCCGTATTCCGGAGCACATGCAGATGTCAGTTTTCTCCCTGCCGCTCGCCCGGCTCTGCAGCTCCGCGCTCGCCGCCGGGAAGCCCCCGCTTCGCCCAGCGCGCTCCTAAGGAAGGGTCCGGCAGGTCCCACCAGGTGAGCCCGTCCTGTCCCGCAGAGAGCCTTGGAGCGGGGGGGAGTTCACTTCTCACTCTGTGCCTTTGTATCTCCATTAATGTAATGATCCTTTTGCCTGCACCCGTATTCCTTCTTGATCTTGGTGTAAATTGTACGGGACAGATTAGCTGTTAAACAACCTGGAAAGAAAACGCGCTGTGAACGATATCTCTCTCTCTCTCTCTCTCCCTCTCTCTCTCTCTTTTTTTTTTTTTTAAGTGCTTACATCAATCGGTCGGGGGAAAAAAAAAAAAATCCTGCTTACACACAGCAGTCTTGTACGCGGTGGAATCCTTACTAATTTAAAGATTTAGCTCGGTCTCAGAATCGCTGTTTCCACTCCTTAAAGCAGCCAAGTTTATAGCGTTCCGTTAAAAACTCAGGGAGGATATTGCACTAAAGTGCCAACATATGGTAAAAGCAGCGATCAAAATCCACCAAAATAAACTTGTTATAACATGCGATTTTGCTTAAAACGTGCTGGCTGAAACCCCTGAGTATTTGTATTTTAAGTGCTTCCTAAAGAAAAAAAAAGTGTTTTGGCACTAAATTTATTAAAAATGAGGTGTTAGAGTTGAACTATCTATAAACAGAGATAGATTCAGCAGAAGCACCTAGGTTAATCCATTTATTCCTTACTAATTTCTTTTTAAAAAGCATGCCAGTGTATATTAACTAAGACTTCAGAAAATTGTATTCTCAGTCTGGAAAATACCTTTGAGGAGCCTCCATTATTAAACAAACTCACATCCAGCAGCCATCAAAACAAACCTGCACCATCTAAAATAAAAAGTAATACCTTAACGAAAAACTTTTAATATTGATACATTTTAAGGTTGATTCAGAGTGTGATTTCTTAAAGTCAGACGTGGTGTGGCTCTTGGGGTGTCCTGCACAGGTCCAGAATTGGGACTCTGTGATCCTGATGTATCCCCTCCAGCCTAAGACAGTCTGTGATTCTGTGATGTGTGCTCATAATTGCTGCCAGGACGAGCTAAGCATTACTCTGCAATGTGAGCTGGCGTTACAGTCTGAAGCAACAAGTGAAGTGAGATATTACTTCTGATGTTTTACAGATGTGCTCGGAGTAGTTTGTACAGCCAAAAGATGAATGTTATCAAGATAAAGCTGTCAAAGGCATATCTTCTAAACAGAGGTTGAGGGATAAATAAACTATTGCTGCTGCCTTTTTCCATGTGAAAAGAAGGAATTGAGACAATGCATTCAATCATTTAAGAACATTAGAAATGTAGAACAATTTAAATGTACCAGTTTGAGCAAAATATTTCTCTTCAATGGTTAATGCAACAGTGAGCTATATTTTTTTTTCAAATAATAATGGCCTGATTAAAAGTACAGAAGCAAGCCTGACAGAGAGTTTTAAACATTATAATACTTTAAGTTGCTGTGATTTGTACTGATTTTACATTTATGTATCAATAGCAAATATACTAAAAAAGTTACTCCTGGGTTTTACAGCATGACAGCAGTTCAGGCTGATTGCTGAAGACATGGGACACTTATCTGATAAGCACATATAATCCTTCTTTCAAAGTCATTGAAGTTCTGTGCCAAAAACTGCTTAGATATTAAGAACAATACAATTTTTACTGAAACATGAAGAATATTTGCTTCTGTGTAAATATATAGCTAATCATTCCCCTAAAATCTTACTGCAATATTTGATATTTCTTGTCTTGCAGGTTTCTCCAGTACCTCTCACTGAAAAGAGTCCTCCACTTTTCCGAAGGGATACTGACAGAAGTTAATTATAAAAGAAAGCTTTCAGCAAGATAAATGACTAAAGGTAACGGAGAAGATCCAAAACCTGGAAGTAGGATGGAACGAATTCAACAAGGAGTCCGGAAACGTACACTTTTGGCAAAAAAAAAAGTGCAGAGTATAACAAAGGACGATGTTAAAAGTTATTTAATGAGGAATGCCTTTGTGCTCTTCACCGTTGTTGCTGTGATTCTCGGTGAGTAATTTGTTCAATAGGAATATTCTGTTCTCCAGTGCATTTGACAATGACGATGTGACTGAGTGATTTGCATTACAAATGAGTTTCCAAATTCTTCTGCACTGATAAGAATGTTCTGGCTTGTAGAGGTTTGGCTTTGACAGCTGCATGAAGTTTAAGGAAGAGCCATTAAATTAGTCTAGTAATTCCTAAGAAGAATTTTGGTGAGAAAAATCAACCAGAAGAGCTGTTTTATGAATTCCCCCCTTAAAGAATCAGATACAATAATTGAATGTTTTCAATTGTATCTTTTCCTACCAGTTGCAGCAAAATGCTCAGGAAGTAACTTTTATTCACCTAAACTATCAAAAAATGAACGCTTTGCAATGATGAACAGAAACTTTCAATGAATGAAATGAAGAGATATTTCTAAGCAAAGGTATAAAATAAATACAGCATCAATCTTTTTGGTTTTCCCTTGATAAAAGCAAACCTAAGTTTATTCTCCCTCAGCCACTCACAATCTTACACATGCATCTTTGAGATGCAATTTGGGCCACAATGGCAGTGTTACTTATTCAAAGCACTGAAAGATAGCACCTGATTAAATGCCTTTTAAGAGCATACTGAGAGGAATCCAGTACATCAAACAGCCTTTAGATTTGGAATGCACCAAAATGTAAATTCAAAATATTGCTACATACGTTGAATTAGCATTAGAAAGAGAATCTGTTGAGAAAAACATGCAGTTTTTACAACTAATTTTCCTTTAAATTATTACATGATCACTTAAGATAATTTTTCTTTAACTAGAGATTGTCAAAGTGGCACCATATTTCATGAAATAACCACACTTTACAGGGTGAGCAAGAACTTAATGGTGTTATTGTGTGGCTTTCTCATTAGTTTAAAATATAAGATTGTGAATCTGACAATGATGATGACGGTGAAAAACCATATGAAAGCAGCTAAAGATAATGGCCTTTAGGTCCTTTGCTTATGTAGGCCCTAATGTCCTTCATAGTGCTGTTCTGTATAATCTGCTTGCTGTGTCTCTGCAACTCTTCCAGGAATAGAAATTTTAGGGCTTTACCACTATTGTTGCTTGCTACCATGTCAGCACTGTTATTTCAAATTAATTTCAGGTTTGATGGTATTTTACAGGGAGACATTTATATTTATTGGCCTATCAATAAGATAAAGTACTTTTTTTTGCTAAAGCAGTAATTTTGGTTTGTGGCATTTATAAATAGTATTTGATACTAAGTGTTTTTAATTCCTAACTGAGAATTTTGTCAGTATGAAAGTGCCATTAATATCAGGGGTAAAAAAAAATAGTTGTTTTATCTACAATGGTCAGAAAAGGCAAAGCAAGTCAAGCAAATTTTGAAACACTGTCCAACCACAAAGAACACAATTCTTTGATTGTTATTTTTCTATACAGCATGTAAAAAAAATTTTTTTTCTGATTTTTTCTCTGTCATTTACATCCAGTAGGGCTCCCACAAATTTGTCAATGTAGAAAAGAAATGTAGACTGGACAAGTGTTTTTGCTGTTATTGCTGGTTCCAATTAATTTTAAGTAACTACAGACACTCTGCCCACTACTCCACTACCACCTGCAGCAGAGGATCAACAGGCACTGGAACACAAGTTGAAGAACTGATGAAAATGTGCGGCCTATGATGAGCTGGCTGCCCCAATTCTGCTCATGAACCTGTAGACATATCTAGTATATCAAGCTGAAGAAAAAGTCTTCTTTGCTTCACAAAATGCACAAAATTTTTCTTACATCTGTTATTTGTGGCGTAATTTTGCTGTACCTGTATATGATTAGAACAGTAATTTCATGGTTAATTGATTACAAAAAGGTAATATTTGGGGCTTTTGAGAGTTTTTTGCTGTTGTGGAAATACTCAGAAGTAGGGAACAGATGGCTAGAGAGTTTGGAAAACACTTAGTGGTTGAACTCCATCTGTGAAGTTTGGCAAGGACCAAGTTGTTATCTTCACTCAGTTGTTTGGTGATCTGTGGAAAATTAGATGGCGGGCTTGATCCCCTTCCCAGCAGACAGTAATCAATGTTGCAGAATTAGCCCACCAATTAGCACTACTGGGTCTCCCATTTGAGACACTTGGATGTGAGTCTGGGTGGAAACCAAACTCAGGTCAGGGTTGAATTATTTACAAGAAACAATACTTAATGCTCTATAATCTGACAGACAGATGACAGTTCTTAGAGCTGTCAGTTGAGAAGTTTTCATAGAGACCATATTCAGGAAAATATTTGATTTAGAGAGAGCAACATTTCTTCAGAGACATTTTTTTCACATCTGTTTTGTCAAGTGATAAACATGAAAAAGTCTTTTTTAATAGAGAATTTCCTATTTCTTTGCTGAGCAGGATTGATTTCGGTAGAGGTTAAGTGCAGAGGATCTTATCTTAGTTCCAGTACTGTAGTTTATAGTGGGGGCTTGAGCTTGTGTTGAAGTGGAAACTTGCACTTTGTTGTGAAGTGGGTAACTACAACATGCAATTCTCACTGCTGTGTGCAAATATTTTGCAAATAGAGTGAGGTTTTTCTGGTATTCACATGACAAAGAGAAATATAGACATTTATGTAGCCATTCTGTTGTTATTCTGATTCTAAACTGAATTCTAAACTAAATTCACTAGCTGCTACCATACTAAGCCAATTATTCATTAAAAACGTTGTGATGAAGATGCAAGAAGCTATAATTCATGTTGCAAAATACTTAGAACTATTCTCTATACCTTAAAAGAATCCGTGGAATGTCCTTCAGACTACACCTTCTGCATAAGTAGTTCTACATTGTCATAATTGTTAATATTTTTAGTGAAATTTAAACTGATCTCAATCCCTTCAAGAAACTTGGAGAAAAACATAGTCAATAAGCAAATTATGATGCAATTTTAAACATTTTTCTTGTTCATAATAAAGATAGTATGAATTAGTCTTTTGTGGTCAACCTTGCCAAGACCCAATAGACAAATTTGTGAGGCTGACCACTAGTAAATTGGGAATATCATAATGACCAGGAGCACTTTAAGGTAGTATAGGGATCATGGTGGCTCGTGGAAAATCCACAGGAAGTCTCACAAACTTTGAAGTGCTAGCCAAATTACCGGCAAAATCTAAGGCTCTCCCACGCTACTCAGAATCATCATCCTGCCCCAAAAACTCCTTCCTTTCAGATACGCTTCCTTTAGCCTGCCTTCGTTCTCACATCCCATTTTCTGAAAAATAGCACAGGAGCCCAACTCTGACAGGACTCTAAATGCCAAAGAATCTCCTGTGGGTTGTGAACTTGTACTGAAGGAAAGACAGAGGCACAGAGTGCTGCCGAGCAGAGATCCTCAGAAGCTGTCTGCAGAGAAACGCTCTTTTAACCGAGGGGCTCAGCCAAACAGAGGCAGGCCGTGAAGCAAGTACTGTGAAAAGAAGTTTCTGCATATTTATTAAGGTCCAATTCGCTAGCTAAAGTCCTTTTGCCAGAGGTGTATGTTGCAGTTGTCTGCTGGGACGTTCAAGGCGGAGGGGGAAGGATCCAGTCCCGTTTTCTGACTGCCTGTTTCCCCAAAGGGAAGAGGGAATGCAGGCCTGGCTGTGTCACTGAAGCCAGCAATCTCACAATAGGTGTGAAATATAGATAGACCCATGCAACCTCTGTTCTGCAACAGCATGCGCCGTCTGGGAGATTTCAAAACTTTCCAGCCTGTTTGCCAAAAAAACTAGTTAAAAGTACAGAAAGAAGACAGGTGAGATGAAGGCCTTGCCCCTTGTCCCCGAAGGAAAAAAGCAAAGAGATAAATAAAGCCTTGAAAGGATCCTTCATGACAGAGAAGGCAAAAAAAGCCAAAAAGACCTTACAATATCTGAACAGTGAAAAGGATCAAATTATCCTATCTAGAGAAGACTCTCTGTCTGAACAACAGTTTAAATACCTGTGAGGTACAAGGCTGTGATACATGGGTAGACAAAACTTGGGATAATGCTTACAGAAACAGCAGCCTTGTGTGTTGAAGCACCATCTTTTCTGTTATTGGCAGATCTCTTAAGGGTGAGGCTGACATGCCCAGAGAAGAGTATTTGACCTTACTGTATATTGACGTTAAACACTGTGACAATTCCTACCGCAGCATTAGTAAAATTTGCATCTCCATCTCTGAAGGAGAAGCAGCCTTGGTACCTGAGTTTTAGGTGAAAGAATATGTTAAAACATAAAGAGAAAAATTATACCAAAAAAAGAAAAAGAAAGAGAGATAGGCAAGAAAATCAAGATAGTTGGCTACAGTTAAGGAGAAATTAGTTATTTTTATGCTGAACTCAGAGACTGACTCTGTCTCAGGGCTCTCCTAGAGAACTGCCTAATACAATTGATTTCTCATTGAGTGCCAAACCCTCCTAAGTAATAATCTGAAAACTTTTCTAATTATAACTCTTTTTTTAAGTAAAAAATAGTTATAATTTAGGAAGGAAAAAAAAGCACAAACATAGACTATAAAACTCAGAGTGACACTTAATGCTTCAAAAGAGATTATTCTTTTCAAAAGGAAGAAAAAGAATAGAAATGCGAAGAACTTTAACCCTGCTGTTAAGAAGCCAGCAGTAAAAGAGTGTGAAATATGAACAGTACTCTAGTTTAACAGTTACTTGCAAAATAAAATAATGTTAATATATTATCACAATCCACATTTCTTACCATTAATTCTGGTGTTACGGAAATGAAACAGCAATGATTATTGAGCTGCCATACATGGCACAGAGTAGCAACAATAAACTTGGCTACCTTGTGAATAACAATTAAACATTCTAGAGAGAGCAGCTGTGCATAAATGCACAGTAATGATGTAAAATCTGCTAAATACCAACTTATTTCTATCCTAACGCTCTAAATTGTCAGTTCAGTGGACTTGCAAAGTGGTGCTCAAAAGCAGTATGCCTCAATGGTCATAAAACAGCCCAGAGAAACATACATTCACTCCACTCTTCATACAGATTGAAGAAAGGCTGTTGAGATTCTCAAAATCCTCTCCAGAAGTTAAAGTTGTTTTTTTTTTTTAGTGCTTCTTACAAATCAAAGTTTAAAGTTATCTAGGTGAAATGCATGGCAGTAACTGTGTGGGACATTTAGGATGTGATTTCTCAGAGATTTTACAAGAAAATTCTCTGAATGCCATTAAAGTATGGTCAACTGAAACAGTAGTTATCTCAAGGATTCTCAGGAAAACTTTTGTGTTGACCCTGAAAGGGGTCAGAAAAGACATATCAATATGATATAAAAGCCCTGGCACTAGGGCTTGCCAACCCTTTCCATTTTTCAGTAGACAGGGACTATAATTGCTGTGGTGACTGCAAGGCAGCACACAATGATAAGCAAGATGCCAGTGATTTGTGTGCTGAGTAAATATTTAACATTGTTAGATCCTTACTGGCACTTGTAAAGCTCTGACAAGATGACATTGGAGATGAAATGCTCTTGGGTTGGGAGCAATGAGGGTGTGGCTGAAGATGGTATGTTCACTTGTACATGAATTCCTGAAAATGTCATTCATTTAACTTAAAATTCTGAAAAAATCTCTTGAAATAGCCAGGCATTTCAAAGTTTCAAGAGATTATATGATAACATAGAAAAAACATTTTTATAAAATTCTTATTTTTAAGTGCATTTGTAAAACTTTACTAATAAATCAAATATTAAAGTGAAATAAACAAAAGGGCTAGATATTCTAGACGTGGAAAAGGCTGCTAAAAAAGTAGGATATAAATGCAGGCATTGGGATAATTTGTACTGTACTGTTGCATAGACTTCTAGATCAGTAGCTGAGACATACTAATTTTTTTTCATGCCTTGTTAAAGGAAAATCAGGTGTTTTGCAACCACTGGCTCCATAAAATGATCCATGTAGTCAAATTAGTTGTGTATATCCTCGGACAAGCCTCCAAATTCCTTCTGTTTGCTGTGCATTTCCTCAAGATTTTGTATTTAATTTTATTTTTAAGTACAACCCAGTAATCTTATGATAAGTAAACTTATAACAAGGCAGACATTGAGGTGCTGCAGCAAGTCCAGAGATAGACAATGAAGCTGGGGAAGGGTCTGGAGCACAAGTCCTGTGAGGAGCAGCTGAGGGAGCTGTGAGGTTTTAACCTGGAGGAAAAAATTCTCAGGGGGAACCTTATCACTCTCTACAATTCCCTGAAAGGAGGCTGTAGCCAGGTGGAGATTGGCCTCTTCTCACAGATAACTAGGGACAGGAGACGAGGAGAAGGTCTGAAGATGTGTCAGAAGATGTTTAGTTTGGATATTAGGAAAAATGCCCTCATTAAAAGAGTTGTCAAACACTGAAACAGTCTGCCCTGGGAAGCAGTGGAACCACCATCCCTGGAGATTCCTAAAAGCTGTATAGATGTGGCACTTTGGGACATGGTTTAGTGATGGACTGGGCAGTGCTGGGTTAAGACTTGAACTTGGTGATCTTAGAGGTCTTTTCCAGCCTCAATGGTTCTATGATTCTGTGAGGTTCAGCATATATCATAATATTTTTTTTCACAGTGTATTACAATTCAGTTTAACTGGAGCTTTGGAGCAATGAGGCAATGCAACTGATGACTAAAAAGTACTTAGTAAGAAGCAGTAAGAAGTTTCTGTCTCCCATATAAATTTCTCCATCTCTGCTGTTCACAGAATGTTCTATGGTGTCTACAATGTATGTTAGAGAACAACTAGGCTCCTCAGCAAGAAGTCTTGAATTATTCATAGATCCAAAAAATATATATGGCATGGAGTAGGGAAGAAACTATGGAAAATAGTAAAAGAATAAATGGAAATTATTTTAGAGGAATTTTAGTAAAAGCTGGATTATTGCATTCATTATGTCAATCCATCAGACTTGAAGTTGTATAGCCAGTGTCTGCACTTTCAATCAACACAATGAAACCATGGGGTGTGTAACCCTTTAAA
Organism: Irena cyanogastra; assembly: GCA_013397155.1. NCBI lineage: Eukaryota > Metazoa > Chordata > Aves > Passeriformes > Irenidae > Irena > Irena cyanogastra. Next base: position 19,255 of record VWZV01017063.1, on the reverse strand, counting down.
ATCTATACCAGAGAAATTTATTTTTCTTCTAGGTTTCATGAGACTTTTTAAAATGAAAGAGTAAAATAACAGGTGTGATGAGCTGTACAACAGTGAAAAGGAAAATAATTCAATGCTGGAAAAGAGGCAAAGAAAGCCAGAAGGATCACAGAAGAATCAGGACAGTAACAAAACGTTACTGCTGCTCATATTTCCTGGTTATTCTCCCACATCCTTTCTTTCAGCATGTGTTATATTCACCTTTTGAATTCTCACTCTATTCTCTACATTAAAAAAAGACAATATCTTGCTTGAAATTTAGCATATGTATATATATTCTATTGGCATGGATAGAAGACCATAAATAGAAATGAGCTTGAGGGTTACAAAGTGTGTGCTTGCTTTTCACCTTTTGCTGTAACTTAGTCTAAGTGAAAATCGATTTATTCAAAACAAAATCTATAAAAGATGTGGTTTAAGTTTTTAAGCATTATTTGCACTGCAACATAATCTGGCCCCTCAAACTGGCTCTAGTAAATGCACAAGGGCTAAATGAAAGAAAAAGAGTAGAATTGCCTTTGTATTACAAGACCCATAATCAGGGAATTCCTGGGAGTACTAACCAAAGGTAGCTGACAAATAAGTCTACTACATATATTTTGATGTCTTTAAAAATTTTTTTTGACTTGGGAATACATACATTAAACAGATATGGATGTGCAATCAAGTTCTTCAAAGCCCAAAATGCAAGCAAAGGAAGCTGTCCATGGAATCTGAATTTCAGAGCTGTGTGTCTTTTTAGTGCATGAGCTAGAGCAAGGAGACTCAACAGGGTAACTGCACAAGTCCATGACCTAAGCATGTAAATGCCTAAAACTTGCCAGGAGGAACACAGGCAGTCAAACAAACAAACAAACAAACACGTTTACATTCCTACACCCACTCCTTTCTGAGTCAGGACCCATGCCAGACATTTTCACCCGGTGGAGATCCAGAAGCCCCAGAGTCCTCACCTTAGGAATGGTGTCAGCAGCACCCGAGGAGCTAGGTTATTCTTTTTCTCTCAAAAGGCAAGTTACAGGAGGAGGCAATTCCACCATTCCTTTCGAAGCTGTGTTATTAGGCAGAGGAAAATGTAAGGCTTCTAAGGACAAATACATATGCCAAGAGAACAAAAAGCATCACTGTGTTTAACCTAAGGACTAAAACGCTCGCCTGTAACAGGAAGCCTCAGGCTGTGAAGTGGTCCTTGGAGCAAGAACAGGGACACAGGGTATCCCAATCCAGATGATTCTGTGTCACAGTTGCTAGTCCCTCAAGACTTAGCCTCGAATTAGGCAAATAGGTGTTTAGGTCATGGCAGTTCTGAGAAAAACACAAGCAGAAAGGTGAGAACTGAGGAGTCTTCCAAAGCAAATGGAGCAGTGCCATTAACTTTATAGATTTCCAGAACTAAGCTTTTTTTTTTTTTTTTTTTTTTTTTTTTTTT
>VWZV01017063.1:249-17772 GCA_013397155.1 Irena cyanogastra | reverse complement strand
TTTTTTTTTTTTTAATCTGGAGGGACTTAAAAGGTCACAGTTTGGACTCACATACTTACTATGTAACTAAGTATTATTCCAGGTGCAAGTTTCCCTGTGCCATTTTTGTGACTTTTAAGATAGGAAAATTCTACCATTCAGAATAACAACAGTGAGAAGACAGGTGTCATTACCTACATGGAGGCTACATCTAAATTAATCATATATGCTACAACATATATTTCAGATGAGTTAACTCACAAGAAGTAAGGCATGATACCTCTTTTTAATCAACTGAAATGAAACACTTCTGGAAATTCATGTGTTGGAAGAGGCTGTTGTCAAGTAAAAGAAATAGATGGAAAATAGATGGAAGGTTCTATTTGCGAATAGTTTCACAGCCACACTGAGGATTTTAGGGATGAAGTGGCTCATAATCAAACAGCTAGGGACTGAAAGCATCCTCTCTATCTTTTTAAGAAAATGGTAACATGATTCCATGAATTTCACCCATGAGCCTGATCTTATGGAAAGAATTCACCAAACAAATCAAACATAAAAAAAGGTGTTATGGTAAAGCTTACACCTGATTTGGCAAAAATCTTTCATTCTACAAGAGGAGATGCTGCCTTTCAGCCTATCCTGGTTGTCTGCATGGCTCTGCAAAATATTGGAAATCTTTTAACAAAGTCTGCCGTGTGATATGTTCCATGATCCAAATAGTTCTGGCATGGGCATATCCTGATTCAACAAAATGCTTAAACTTCAGTGTCGAACAAGTCATTTACAGATTGAGGCTATCAACATCAACCTAAATTAACAGGTGGTTTTGTAGGAATTAAAAGTTGGACTAGCTCCTTAGAGGTATGTATGCATAATTTGAACATCTTGCTAATGATGGTGCTAAACTGCATGTCAAGACAGTCCAGCCTAAAATGAACTCTGTAGTGTGGGTCTAAACTGGAATTAAAAAACAAAGGCAATTGTCCATACTCAACTTCAAGATTTCTGTCAAACTACACTAAAAGTTCCTCAGAGTAGAGCTCTGTTTATTGTAAATGCTTGCACAAAATTCTTGACCTGAGTGGTCTCAGTCTCACTGTCTGCAATTCCTTTGTGCAGCTATACTGTCCAAAAGACAAAATAATATGGATAAGCAGCAAAAACCACAGTAGGGAAAAGTAGACCCAGTGCTTGTAAGGAATATGTCAGCTTCCAGCCAAGGAAAAAGAGGGAAGAAAAAATGTAAAGCAGGAAAGGTACCCTATAAACTTTGACAGAGCAGCTTTCTTTTCTGTTTTGATCTATATTTTATGGGAGTAAATACATTAATTTTTGTCATGAACATGAAGCAGCAAAGCAAAGCCAGGCATGAAAGGAATAGCTATTACAGTAACTTTGTAAAGCACCAAGTAATACCTTAATTCTAAATAATACTATATAAAATATAGTCTGATATATATTGTGAATGTCTGAGCTTTTGTATATGCATAATAAGATACTATTCCTGTTCATGGAACCATTTGTTATTTTTTGCATCAAAAGTATTTTTTTAATATAGCTCAGAGACTAACACGAGTACATAAACTAGGCATAGTTTGTCTTTCAATGAAGTCTGTTGTCTGAGGATGAAATCATGAATAATGTCCCTATTCCATTAAGAACAGTCTGCTTCAGTGCCAACAGTGAAAACGCTTCATACCAAACCCGCTACTAATGCCCTGCAATTGCTTGTCTTAAAAAAAAAAAAAAAAGGTGAGAAATCAGTTACAAACAAGAGGTAAATACAGAAAAACAGCTCAAGGAAAACAAGCAAAAAATTTTTAAAACATTTAAAGGCAAATAGAGAAGTTGAAGTTGAACAAAATGAGAACAACTTTTTGGGCATGTTCTCAAAGGAACAAAATTACCTCCTAATTGGGGAAGACAGGCAAATGAGCCAAACAACTAGAGACAAAAGGGGAAAAGTGTGTGAGTCTAACATCAGAGCAAAGAAATAGCAAAGGACAAATTTCAATGGTTTCTAAAAAGTCTTTTCAACAGCACTCAGAAGCTGTTGTAGCCTCATATTTGGTGTCCAGTTTAGGCAGCATCTGATCAAGTGGTGCTTTTGCTCATTGCTTAGTTACATCAGTTCTTACCGTTTCAGATTTCCCTTTCCGCTTGCTTTCTGTCCACAAAATCTGAGGAGGAGTGCAAGTAAAGACAACATGCAAGTCCTTTATAGGTATAGCTACAAAGGTTTTTCAGGAATTCAGGCTCCTCTGGAGCTGGGCAGAAGATGCAGGCAGAGTGTTTGACTAACTCTGAGCTGGGAATGAAGTGCCCATGAATCTCTGTTAATCTAGCTCTAAATGCCCGCGATACGCGTTCACTATAAAACACCTCTGTATCTTTGCAAATTGTAACTGAATACTGGTGTTAGAAGACTGGTGGGGTTTTTTGGAGAAAATAATCTCTCTCACAGGATATAGCAAACCTTCAGGATCAGGTTCAGGTGTTCCTGAGGCACTGTGACCATAGCTCTGTATCTCCCCAGCTCAGCTGTGAGCACCACGGTGCTCCTGTGGCCCCTGAGCAAAGGTGGTTTTTCTTCTCATGCAGTGGACAACTCTCTGACATCACCGTGACTCTTTCTTTGCTATAAACTTGTTTTTCTCTGACATGTCTGTTTTTGCAGATCCCAGGTCTTTTCTGGATCCCAGTCATGTCTAGGATATTTACATCTTCCACATTATTTCTCCCATGACTCCTCTCACAGTAGGTCTCAGGCAAAGGAGAGGTAGCTGCTTGTGTCCAAATCAACACATATTCCTCTTTAATATAGATTCTAATAGAGCAACCTGGAGCACAGATCCTTAAACTCTCTGCTGCAGTGTCATCATGCAGTTATAACCTGGCACTCATTTTACATAAAACGGTTTCAAAGGGAACATACATTCCTACCTACCTAAGGAATACCAGAAAGCAAGGAGAGCGGAGAGATGATAAATCTAGGTGTACTAGAAGGTGAAGATTTAATACAAAATTATGAAACAAAAATTATTAAAATCAAAGTCGTGCTGAACAAATTGTGTGATTCTTGTGACAAGCAAGGAAAGAAATTAAGAAAGTGATTTTGCCAGCAAGTTGAAGGATTTCTTATCACAATGCAAGTAATTTACCTGTTTATCTCAAGTAAATACAGTTGTGGACTTATCTGAAACTAGCTGTTAGAAGAAAAGGTGTCAGAACAAAATGGTGAATTAAGCAATAACAAATGACCCAAAGAACAAAAGCAGTCACTCCAGAGCTCTGCAGGAATGTAGGAATGAAATGGCTGTGGAGCTAACAAAAATATACAATGTCCCATTAAACTGCTAGAAGCCTGATTCCCTCCATGGCTCTTGCCCAATTGCTTTTATAGAACAAAATGTTATTTTCTTGCTGGTTACAAGGTTTTCTGGAACTAAACTATTAACAGCTGCTAGTTTAGAACAGCATCCTACTCAGCATAAGGGGTTTTTTTCCAGTCATTTTCGAAGTTTTCTATTTCCTGCCAGAAAATAAAAAGTAATTCTGTATCACTTATATTAAAGCAAAGGATGTTGATATGGACCTCTTTTAGCAGTGTTCTGAGTAGAGTAAAAACCAGAAGTGTATATAACTCTTAGTGGTGTGTTCTGATTGAACTGGCAAGCACTGATAAAGACAAGACAGCTTTTGCACCATCATTGATATAACACATAGTAATTTCTTCTTGAAATATGTTTAAGTGATATTTGGTCAATTGAGAAGTACAACTGTCGGAATTCTGCACTTCTTGCTTGAAAATGCAGACAGCATGGGCATTGTAATCAAATACAAGTTTGAAACAGCTGTATGGTCTTAATTCCTGTGTGATTCTGAAATAAGATAGAGACCACAAGCTCATAAGAATTCATTTCAATAGCCTAGATTTAAAATAATGAATTATTTGAAGTAATGAAAAAAGCAATCATCTCTTTCAATTAAATTTATATATGTATAATTCTTCTAAGTGGGCCAGAAGGATAGTCTTAAGCTTCCCTAAAATTCTTGAATGAATGTTTAGATGTGGGTAAAGCCCCATCTCCCGTCTTCTAAGAGTTATGGTTTGGGATTTTTTTTTAAATTGATGTGTTGTTTTAAACTCATGTATAGGTGCGCCACCCATTTCACATGTGCAACACAAAGAGTCATGTGAAACAGCCCTCCACTACTGTGAGACCAAGGCATTTTTGTGACACAATTAAGAACTTCATTTTCTCCAATGAAGATTTTGAAGCTCGTTTTCAAATTCAATTAAGGAAATGGTGTGAATTTTATCATTTTTTTTTAAACCAGCCATCTCCATAACATATCTGTTCTGAAAATATTTGTATTACAGAGGTGTTTTTGTCTTACTGCTTTACACCCTAACTTTGTTGCTTACTTCATCACACTTTGATGTGAGTCCATTTAAGACATTTTCTATAGAAATAGGTTGTATGGGGTTTTTAGCCACACAAGTATATCCATAGTTTTTAAAGTCTGACACAAAGACTTTATTGTTTCCTTTCTGGAAAGGAAACATCCAGAAATGAAGACCATAGGCCATTCATCAATGTGTCCTTATTTTTAGAATAAAGTATTCCAAATCATAACTACCATTTTGCCATTTCCATCCCATTATCCTGACTGCCAGAATTATTTTCACCTTCTGCTCTTTGTAAGTTTTAAATCCTCTCTTCACTATATTCATACACATTGAATTTAATTTTGCTTCACAAAAACATAAGAAATGTTTTATAATGGTATAAAATCAATGCACTAAAATAGTTCAGCTTGTTATATTGTTCTGATTATCACTAGGATTATCTACAAATAAATTTTTCCATAAACTTACTTATATCACTGACAAGAACATTTCAAAAATCCTTTTATAACTCTAAGCTGATTTGCTTTTTCGTTATAAACTATATAAACTATTTAACAATATGGTTCTGTTATACACTAAACACATGTACAGAATTCAGCTTGTTAATTTAAGCAGGAACTACTGATTTTTGTCCAGAAAAAGCCCAAATGCTGTTGATTAATCTACTCTTTCCTGTGGTGCAGAAATGGTACACTATTAACCATTTGAGAAGTCAGGCTCTGATAGTGTTGATTAGTTGATCTTTTCTGTTACAAAGGGTACACAGAAACCTGCACAACAGGTTGTGGGAGCTTGTTTCACACAAGCCTTTGTCTCATTACAATTTTCAGAATTAACCTGAAACCTGAAACTTTTACTGAGAAAGGCCAGTTCCAGTATGTAATCTTCCCAATTTTGGTTGTGAAGGGTACTAAGCACTAAAACTCCTGCCACACACAAAGTAGTGTATGGTTGTTGAAATACTGCACCCCTTCCAAAGGTTTAGTACCTTTGGTTCCTTTAGAACTTCTTGGTTCAGGACTTTATTTTGATGCTTTGCCATTGTGCCTATTTTAGCAGCATCATTGTATGCTGCTATCTCACTATTTCAAGTCTGTGAATGTTGGTTCTAAGAAGCTAATTCAAAGAAGACAGAGCTACTTTGCCAAATTTGAGTTTTCTGTTTCAAGAATTTTGTTAATTAAACTTTGTCAGGTTGATATTATACCCACTATCTAGTTATTCAAATTCAGAACAGAAAATAAAGTTTAATCTTAATTTATTCTAAAATCAAGAGGGACTGGTAAAATCATGCTGTCCTGCATTCATTCTCAAACCCTACAATGAGGGAATAATTTGTCAGAAATTTCTTCTTGTTCTGTGTGAGCACAATCAATTTTCAGAAATATCTGCGAAACTACTACTGTATCTATATTTCAGTCAGGGAAACTGATGCAGAGAAAGGTTTTCATGTCTTGGGCATGACTGCATACAGATCAATAGCAGTGATCCAGATTTAGGCTGAAGAATTAGTAGCTGTTGTATGTTGACCCATTTCAACATAATACACTACCAGGGCACATTTTTTTTTCACATTGCAGAAATTCTTTCTGTAAACTGCAGGGCTGAGAAACCCTGTAATTATGCACAGAGCATGTTAGGACAAAAAAATCCAATCATTTTTGGCTCAACAGGTTTACGTGGAACTTCAGAAACTCACTCTCACTACCAATAATATTCATTCAAACAGGCATCTTAGGTCACTTTGTACTGCTTGGATGGTAGTGGAATAGATAATCAAGCCCTTATAGAATAGCATAAGGACTAGTTCTTATAGCAGCCTCAGAAACCCTTACCAACCTCAGTGAGGCTTTGTACTAGTGCAGGGATTAATTCATGTGGAACTAATTGCAGAACTGTGGCCTAAGTAAGAAACTGGTCTAGCTCTATTTGCTTGTTACCCAGTTGTCAAAATGTAGTGCTCATTAAGTGCAGAAACAAAAGGTCCAGATGGATTCTTTATATCTGAGAAATGTGTTTCTCATATAAAAAGAAAATAACGAGTAACACAGCAGCAGAATTTAAAACTTGGTTGAAAAGAAGGGAATCTCTCAGGCAGGTCTTTTAAACAAGAATAATTCAGAGGCCCTTTTTTTATGCATTTTATTATGCAATTTTACCCAAAAAAAGAACAATTTATGCGAAGTGCACTTTAGCTACCTGAGACTACAGAACATGAATGAGATTAAAGTAAGTGCCTTCTAGTCCTGCCACCCTCTTCCATAACAGGAACTCCATGCTTGGTGTCATTTGCACTCTAATTACTTTTTTCTCCATCCTGTAACACTATTCTCTAGAACACAGTTCTATTTTCCATTCTATGTAAGGCATTTCTGGACTCCTCTAGCTTTACCAACCTGCTGAAGTTTCTAAATCATGGGCAAATAGAGGTCACTAAATTGAGAGTTGCGTTAGACGTTTCCTTTCACCAGAAGATGTCAATAATCTGGTGTAGGAGGCATGACAGCATATTTTAGCTAGCAAAATTTGGCATGAAGATATTATCTGCTCTATGGAAATACCAATCAAAAATCTGTCTGTAAATAAAAAGAAAACCACATAGTGACTAAAAATTGGAACTAGCAGTTGTCAAAATCGTTCAGCGTTACAGCATTTTCAGGGTGTACTCAAGTTCTAACATGATCTAGAATGGAGCTGGAAGGCTCTGCTGCCTGACATCACTGAGGAGTTGTTTCATAAAACATTTCATGAAACCTGAGTCTGTCTATCTTTCAAAAAGAGCAATCCCACTCTTCTCTAAGGCATATATCTATCAGGGAAAGCACCAACGCCTATGTAGCCATACAAAATAATTGCATCAGGGAATCAACCTGGCTGAAAATTAACCCAGTCTTTTGCTACAAACCCACTGTGGTTTGCAGCAGGATCCAGCTTTCTACACACAGTTAACCCAAATGGCAGTACTAGACAGTGGGGAAGAGCATGGATTCTTGAATGGAAAGGAGAGATGAGTTTCACCATCTGTATGGTTAATGTGTTCCAGATAAAGCCATTTGGCTGGGTATAGAAATCCTATAGATTGTGCCTATCAGATAGGCACCAAGCCATTTAACATTGCAACTGGTCATGTCAGCTCACCAAATAACTAAATAAATACACAAACAAAGAAGTTGGTGGCAAATACAGGACGAAATCTTCAAAGTGGTAGCTGGGAAGTTTAGGTTTCCAGACAGTGAGCCCATCTATGGCTTCCATTTGTAAATATGTCTCGAGCATCATCTATCTGTTCCCAACAAGATAAATGGATCTAGGCATTCCCTTGCTCCTGTCCCTCAGGCATTGAAACCCACCACTTAAATATCCAGTAAGGCCTTTCAACCCTGATTGTCTGCTGCTTTGCAAGTGTCAGTATTCCAAAGATAGGCAAGTGTCGAGATGCTTAGCTCCTGCTTCTTTTTGACTGTGAAAAGACTAAACCACAAGACTCAAATAGTCTGTCCTGGTTATCTCCTTCAATCTGAAACTTATCTGCAGGATCAGGCCCCACAGAGTAAACAGGCATGGACAAGACTTCTGAAGACTGGTAGTTAGTATGTATATGCATTGCATATAGGATTACACTCAAAATCTCAGAATTCAAGACACTTGGCTGCAGTAGCAGGGATTGTTTCCTTTTCACTAGCACTCAAGACATACCTTTGACAGTAATCCAGATTTTAAAAAATAGCAGCACAAAAATCCTTCTGAATCCTGTCTTGATCATGGCCAGGAGAGGGTTAATTTTTGCAGTAGCCAGGAGGGGGCTTGGCCAGGACCCAGAGATTATTCTGTGCCACCTGACATCATCTTTGGGGTCAGGGAAAGGGGCCCCTTCTAGCTCTTGGAGCGTGTTGGGGATTTCTGCATGGTGAGCACTTGTCATCGTTCACCTCTTCTCCACTTGAATCATTCACCTCTTCTCCACTTCGTTATTAAAATTACTACTGTTCTCGTTCCTGTTTCATTGCTGTCTTCAGTAAACTGTTTTTGTCTCCAGGCATGATGTCTGCATTTTGTGCCTCCTCTCTATCCTGCCACAAGAGGAGGGAGCAGGGGAGCAGGGGACTGAGCAACAGGGAGTGGTTTGCAGTGTTTCACTGGGAACACTAAATTGGGAACATCATTCCTAAACCATGACAATAACATAACATTTTCAGGAGGGCTACTCATAGTAGTAGATGATACCGGAGAAAGCAAATCAGTGTAGTAAAAACCACAGGTTACAATTAGATATGTCCAGTAAGTACTTTATAGATATTCATGTTTAGATGTTACTGTTTCTTTAAAAGACTGAGTAATGATCTCTTTTCCCTCCCTTCAGGTGTAATCCTGGGATTTTCTCTTCGATCATATAAGATGAGCTATCGGGAAGTGAAGTACTTTTCGTTTCCGGGAGAACTACTCATGAGAATGCTGCAGATGCTGGTCCTGCCACTAATTGTATCCAGTTTAGTCACAGGTAAACAAAGACAAAACAAAACAAAACACACCCCCACACACCCTCTTTTAAATAATTTTATAAAGATGCACACACCAAAATCTACAAAGTTAACTTTCTATGTCCCGGAAGTGTTACAACTTGCAGAAAGACATAGCATTGCCATTGCTGCTTTAGAGATACTATAATAGGAGGTTTGAATTAATATACAGAGAAATTGAAAGATGCTTTTCCAAATTCATAGACAGACTAACAGTACAAGCTACTATATGCAGCTGCTGTGAAGCTGACTCTGTCCTCCACTCTCTTCTTTTACTTTCTGAACAGATATTTCCTTCACAGTGTCCTATTGTTATCAAAGATAACATATCTCAAAAACACAGTGCCAAAACCCAAGAAAGTTGAAACTGTTGATTGTGGGCAATAACACACGCCTGTAACCACAGATATGCAAAACATCTCTCTGCCTCCAAGTTTTCCAGCAATAGATTAGAAAAAATGGAATCCCATAATAGAATTGTTTAGGTTGGAAGGGACCTTAAAAATCTGTCTCCAACCCTCCTGCCATGGGCAGGAACACCTTCCACTAGAGCAGATTGCTCAGAGCCTCATCCGACCTGTTCTCCAACACTGTCTGGGATGGATCGTCCACAACTTCTCTGGATAACCTGTGCCAGTGTTCCATCACACTTACAGTAAAGATTTTATTCCTGGTATCTAATCTAAACCTACCTTCTTTTAGTTTAAGCCATCTCCTCTCCTGTCACTACAAGCCCTCTTACAGGCCCTTCAGGCACTGGAAGGTGTTCTAAGGTGTCCCTGGAACTTTCTCTTCTCCAGGCTGAACGACCCCAATGCTCTCAGCCTGTCCTCATGAGTGAGGTACTTCTGCCCTCTGATCATTTTCATGACTTCCTCTGGACCCACTCCAATGTGTCCATGTCCATAGGGGATAGATGGGATTGAATGGAAAGTTTGGAAGAAACTTAATTCCATCAGTTCTGTTTTATTGTCTTCCAGTCAGCAGCTCTAATAAGCTTTGAATGCTCTTTACCAAGTTGCTCCTCTAACTAGTGATACAATATTTAATTTCTTACGGTGATGTATGCCTTGGCATTCCACCCAAGTTTTGTGGAAGACCTCTCAGATTTGTTATGAATGTTTAGGATGTAGCTGTGATGTATTTATTCTATCAATTATCTGAAGAAAAGAAAGTATGGATTTTAGTCTATCAACAAATCAGCTTGGAGAACTTAGTTAACATCACCCACTGTGCAGTCCTAGGATCAAAAACACAAATACACTTCCTTGATTGGCAGAGGATCCAGCAACTATAAGTTGTTCTCTATTTAACTGATTATAAAGTATGTTAATATTAAGATCTCTTAAAAATGCAAATGAGCACAGACACATCTTCACAGAAACCAAAGGTAGTAAGTATAAGCTGTTAATTCAACAGCAGCAAACTAGGGTATTCACAATTACAAAATTGTTTACCTTCCTTGTTTACAATTGTTTACAAAATTGTTTTCCTTTCAAGGAAAAAAGTGAAGCTTGTTTTTATGCACACACACATTATATGGATACTGAAAGTTAAATGAACATTGAAGGTAGGGAGTATAAGTTTAGTAGGAGAAATAATGATAGGTTGTATTCCCAACCACATGTCATATGCTCTCCCATATTCTCGTCCCTTTCACCTGCAGAAGTCCCTGGGTTGGCAGGACACTGACAGAAGAACCAATAAAAGTAGAAAAGGAGAGATATTTGCCCTTTTCCAGTGTCAACTGGCACTGCTGCTCAATTTTCCAGGATAAATTATTTTAGGAGAATGTATCCAATCAATTCTCAATTCCTTATAATTCTGTAATCATACTGGTTCTCTGAGAGAGCTCAAGGTAAATCAGAAAACTAAGTAGATTATCCTATACAAGGATTTGAATGATTTTCAATAATCTAAGTAGAAAAGCTCCACTCAGGTAAAGATCAGCAAATCCATCTTAGAGAGTCACAAGCATCACAAGGACCTGGACTTTTGATAAAGCCAACTCATTTGCTTTGCCACCAGGTCTCAGTAGAGAAATATAAGAAAAATGAGTTTCTAAAGTTATCCTATTCTGACAAGAATCTTCATTCTCTGGATTCAAACAATACCTTTATTTTTATGTGTTTTTTCCCCTTAAAGCCCTTTATTCTTTTTTCATGACAATCATTTCCTTTATTATAGAAAAGCATTTGGCAATGAGAAATCTTCTCTGTCAGTAAGATTTGCCATATTATCACACATGTGCCTTGTAATATTAAGTGGATATTAATATTAAATGGATTATACTTAGAGTTCCCTCTGAAGTAGAGACAGTAATTTTCAAGATGAATAACAATATTTTAAACTATTCTAGTTAGGTAGGGAGCAATCTGAGAAAACTCAATGCAATTCAGAAATGGCAGATTTCTTTTTTTTTTTTGAGAATCATTCAGTACAGCAGGACTATAACCTCTCTCATGAGAATAAAATACTTTTCTAAATTATTCTAAAATTGTGGGAAAAAAATCCTCTTTTCTACACTGAACAATACGTCATTTAGCATACAAATTGTTTTCATAAAAAGCACATTTTCACGTATTTGCTGCAGAACTCTCATATAAAAGTGAATATACAGGCATTAGTGAATATCAAAATAATAATTAAATATAACCTTTGCAGGTGTACTACTGTGCAATTTTATGTATGCTTCAATTCTTTTTTTGTGTGTTATAGGATAATTCATTGGATGAAAGTCTTGTACTTCTCAAGTCAGTCTTAAGACCACTCAGTATATTGAAGGCAAATCTCTTATTTAATGTATTTTGTTTGGCAAACAAAGTGGATGCCTCTTAGATAACGTCAAAGTGACTCCTCCAGGTCTTCATGACAATAACATACTTATCCAATTATTTGAATAAATATTTTGCTGTTTGCAGGAGCAACAGATATGATATCCTGGGTTTCCTTTTGTGCTTACACATGTGTGATGGAGGTAACTGTGGCAAAACCATAAACTATGGTCTCTGTGGTATTAGAAATAGGCTGGGGATGGTTACATTCCCCTGCCAACTTTGTGAATGTCAAAGAAATTAGAACAATAAAATCCAGCTAATAGTTAATGCACTGTTATATAAATAAAAGATAAACTGAAGACTTCTGCTATTCACGTAAACAGTTCTGATGGTTATTCACAGACCTTAGGAAAATAAAACTTTGCAAGATGAAGTCAATCCAGTCACATTTCTTTCCCTCTGGTTTCGGTATTTCATTGAAGAAGCAATGTAGGATCACATTCAGAGATTTTTAGTCACATTTATCTTATGACTTACCACCATTGCCTGTGGTTCAAGCAGGTGTGCAGCTTTCTCCATGAGATTCTATCTTCTGACGTATGTTTTACCAGGCATGTACTAACATCTTCTTGGGAGAAAATGGAGGTTATTTGCATACCATTCACCATATTTTCATGTTTATAGGAAAATATGATTATATGCATGTCTATATTATTTATTTTTGTGGTCTAGACACAAATTCAGCTCCATACGCTATGTTGGGCTCTATTGTCTACAGTCTTCAAAATTAGAGAACTCCTAAGTCAGCATTCCCAATTAGGACGTCATATAGAGTCGTAGGCAAGATTAAAATATGGTATATGAGAGGAAATTTAAATTACCAAATAAATAAATTCCCATTTGGATTGTATTATGGCCAGGTCTTTAATATTAATTTAAATATGGATTCCTATACAAACAGAGGACTGACGATTTTGGTCTGTTTCTGTTTCAAATTTGCAGCAGTTCTAAGAGGAAAAATATTTTATACCTTCTCATTTCATTACAGCTTGAAACATGACATGAAAATTGCTTTACACAATTATTTTAAAATATACATTGCCCCTAAAAGATACATAAAACAAATATATATGCATATGATAGCAATTTAACTCATCATGTAATAGCCAAAGCCAGAGAAAATTGCACCAGCAATAAGAGCACTATGCAGTACCTTTTTTGAGCTGTTAGAGCAAGATGATAAAGAAATAGAAAGTCTAGTCCTTAAAACTGGCCCACAAGTTTTTTCTGCATGTTTCAGTTATTCACTGAATGTCATGCAGTCAGAATGAGATATCCTTTCTTAACAAAAACATTTATTTCCTGAAATCACTTCCATGAAAATGATTCACAACCAGTCTTTACAAAGAGCATAGTTTTAACATAATATTAGTGAGAAATATTAAAGCTAGAGAAATTTTGTAGGGGTTATTTGCAAATATTTACACAGGTCTAGTCATAGTTCAGTTTAATAGACTGCTTCTCCTTCCACAAAATTTTGAGATATTGGAATTTACTTTACGGGGACAACTGCTTTTAAAAGCAAATGAACTGGTATTAAATACTGTTCAATTCTTTCAAATATCTTTGTCTGGTAAATCATAAGAAAGCATAAAAAGCCCATTCAAGTCCTGACACTAATTTTTGCTGCACATTGCAGAAACTGTAAGCCCACAGTTTGTTTACCAACATACACCAAGTTGAGGAAGGAGAATAGGAGTATAGAAACAATAAAACTGAGGTCTGCTGGCTCACCAAGGATTATACAGCAATTACAGAACTAAGCAAAGACCCCACTTGTGAGTACCAGTACAGCACACTGTGCACTAGACAATACTGATTGTCCAAACTGTTTATGGGAGTCACACTAATATGGTGTAAATGAGTCTTAACCACTCACCAGGATCTTATGTGTCACGTTCTGTACAAACACAGACCGTGGATCTCCTGCCAAAAAAAGAAGGCTGTGTGGAAAACAGTTTAAAAGAATGAGCATGGAAAATTTACTTCAAAGAAGAAGAGCATTTTAATATGTATTTTGTATAATATCTTAGTTTATATTCACTCCCCTTTCTAATTCAAATAATTTAGCTATTGTTAGTGGGTTCTGGAAAACACAGAAACTTCCCTGCCTCTGTAGGGTTTCAATAACAGTCAACAGCACTGAGTACTGCAGGAGACACCAGTGATTTTGTTTGGGGCAGACTCAGAGACACAAGGTTTTTTCCTGAAACTTTATGAAAATATTCATAGAAGGTAGTGCTACAAAAACTGTTGAAAGTGTTGACAAGGAGAAGAAAGCTGGAATTTCCATGAATGGAATCTTCTTCAGCAACAGCAACCCCAGACATGCATACAATGCTTTTGAGTTCAGCTATCAAAGGAATGCAATGAATGGTGCCTGTTAAAAACATCCAGTAAGGAATAAGCTCTATCCCCCCAAAGAGATAAAACTAAGACACACAAAATTACTTAAGTGATAAAACAAAGCACTCTCAGGGTTCACAACTAGCAGACAAATTGTAGCTGCAGTGGCTTAAAATTGCCTACAAGGAACAAGGATAATGTCCAAACAACTGAACTTGACATAGTCTCCAAGTCACTCTCTTACCCAAGTCAGGAAAAATGCAACATCTGGGCATGAGCATATTTTACTGCAGAAAAGACAGTTTTTTCCCAAAGTTACTTGTGGATGTAAAATGTAGAAAGTCAGTGCTGTGACATATTGTATAACCAAATCATGTTTCCCTTCTGTATCTCTGCTTTCTTTCTCCCTTCAGAGGAAGTGCTGGTGAAGTGCTGTTAGGGTTTTTTATAGCTATTAGGCAGAGAAGAAGATGACTATATGGATGGAAATCTTAGTGAAGGCATGTAGGATAGCTCAGCAGATCCATACAGCTATTTTAGTTATAATGGTGGACTTTAATTAGGTTGTATGACAGGAGACTGTGACACTATGGCTCAACCTCTTACATCCAGACAGCAGATAAATACTGCCTTCTGTAAAGATGTAATTCTAGAAAATAGTCTAATGTTATTAAACTTAAGAAATTAGGTTTTTTCCCTTTTTAACATTAGAATGAGGCTGTAAATGATCCTTGAAGAGTAACTAGATGCAAATGCTATCGTATCAAATCTATCCTCTACTAATCTTTTTTTTTTTTTACAATAGCAATCTTGTTTATTATCATAATAAATTAATAGCAGTAAACATAAAGGGCCAGAATTTTGAGTTTGCTCATCTTAACCTTTCACACAACAGGGAGGTCTCATAAAGGGACCTGTGCATCATTTCTTCAAAAAAGAGGCTGTGAAAGCAACACATGTCTAGGTTTGTTGGAGCAGGACCCACACTGCTTGAAGCCTCTAAGTGGTTCCTGTGCTCTGTCTGCTGGCTGACAAGTGGACTGTGGAAAAAAGGCTGTCACCTACTACACAGCCCCAGGTGCTGCCTCGTATCAGCTACGATATTTATGGTAATTTCAACAGATGGAAAGTCTCTCATTCAGGCAGAACAGACCTGTGGAGCCAGTTAATTCTCTCCCAGAGGGAAAAAAAGAAGTGAAGAGACCTAGCAGTAATTCCCTTTAGCTCATTCTGGCAGAACAGACACATAACCAGTACCTGTGAAACATGTTAGTACTCACAGTTAAGCTGGAAGTTAGAACATTAATAAAAGTCAGTCTTACACTTCTGTGCTTAAGAAAAGTTTAAGAAATACAGCATTCCTGATTCAGTTCATATAGCTCATACATGAAAACCAAGAAGCAGTTAAGCATTGTTTGGTCAGTTTAACTGGTCAGTTTAACTGCTCTGGTCACCAGAGCAATGAATCCATTTTCCAAATTCCAAAATTCGGCACATTTTCTGACTTTCCAAAAATTCTAACTTTTGAGTGGTCTAGAGAAAGAATTTCAGAAGTCAGAAAAAAAAATACCCACTAAATCAATAAAAACTTTTATATTCATCTCAGCTGACTCCAGTTATAGGGAAAAGAATTAACAAATTCTCTCTGAGTAAAGCAATTCTTGGACTGTCAGTGAATTTGAGCTACCTATATATTGGAATCTCTCTGCAGAATTCTGTAGACATTTCCTGTAGTATTAAGCCTACTATGAGTAACAAATTCATGGCCATCCTAGGGGTATATTATTTTTTCATTTATGGCTTTATTTTAATGCATAAAATATAATTTAAAAAGTAACTTACCTTCTTTCTAGGCAACTCTTCCCTCTTTCTCTGCCACCCAAAGCTTTATAAGCACATCAATATTGTGAAAGCTGAATTACATGGCAGCTTTAATTTTATGCACTTGTAGATTTCATGCACACATGAGTTCATGCATTCATTTGCATATGCAATTTACATAACTGGACGACACAATTATTTAATTTGAACATTCACATACTTATAGGAAATAAGAGAAAACTCATGCTTTGATTTGTGTGTGTCCAAAACAGAAACTGTCTTAAAGTGTGGGCATATAAATTGTGAAGTTAGTAGAGATCCAGTCATCTTGTAAACAGAATATGTTGTTAAAGGTTAAAAAAAACAATTGAAGAAACATTACGAATACTGATCCATGCTCAGAAACAGTTTCATCTCAGACTAGCTTCTTTATGGTAGATTCAGGCCAACAGCAGCTAAAAATATATAAACATTGATCTATAACAAAACTATTTTAAAGACCTTCCCTTCTGTAGCTGTATTTCTGTACAAAACAAATGTCAGTCAAGTCTGGCATATAGTCTTTAATAATCATCATTTATACAGGCACTCAAAAGTGACAAGATTTCAACCTCCTTACATTGTTACACCCCACAGCTTTAGGGCAATGTGGGCAATATATGTTTCATAATTATGTCATGTAAATCTGAAATATTTTGGAAAAATATTTTTGAAGTTAAAAAACTGAGTTTAGATAGCATGCAGCAACATTAAAAAAAATTTTAAAAGGTAGCTCAGGAAGTATTCAGCACTTAGAAACATCAACTTTCATGTAAAAACACTAAAGAAATGATGTTCAGGTTCTGAATGTGCTGGCAATCAGTTAGGAAATAAACTATACCTAGCATTTTACAAGGCATGGAAGTTAGAAAATCATAATGAAATGTCATAAGTATTTGTACAATAAATATAACTTTGGGTGGAGCATCTTCCTCAAAAGCTGCTACACATCTTAATCTGTGCAAATACTAAAAGCAAGGACTTCAGAAAGGTTTATAAAATAAAATTATAGCTCATTATTTCTGAGCCATTTCTGAAACAATTTGGCAATAAGGAATACACATCAATTTATCTTCACAAGAGCCTAAGAGAACAATTCTTAGTGAATTGTCAGTCAGATTTGCCTAAGAATTAAAATGCAATAACAGCAGAGATTGAATTCTGTACAAAAATAACAATCTGTATAAGATAAAATTTGATTATACCATAAAAGAGAAAACCTAAGCAGGACATAGAGCATCCAAAACCAGAAAGTGCAAAACAATGTGGTTTCTGAAGTCTTAGTCTCCAAGAGCAGCAGAAACAGCAGGGGTGTCCAGGAGCAAAATCTACAATAACTAAAGATAATAAAACTTAAAAGTTCTCTAAAATAATTCAATTATGCTAGTGGTCCTTAATTGAAGGCTGATTGAAACTTCATTGCAAAGTATAACTTTAGTTTCTGCCCAAAGTATTGAATAACAGGTTGTTATACTTTTATTCGGTTTGCATTCTGCATGAGATTCCAGCTGAATTGACAATAGGGACAGCCTCCCACCCACAAAGACTTAGTTTTGCTTTTATATCT
>VWZV01017062.1:12800-33812 GCA_013397155.1 Irena cyanogastra | reverse complement strand
AAAAAATATTTTTAAAGATATTTCTAACTCTAGGGGAGACAAATGGTAACATAGATAACAGAAAGCATAATAATATGCTTTCTATTTTTTTTTTTTCTACTTTGGTAGAAAAAAATCATTAAGAATACATTACATTGGTCATGTTTAGAGTGAGTANATACATTACATTGGTCATGTTTAGAGTGAGTAACTTGTATTTAAAGGTAAGTAAAAATGCAATTTTACCTTCAAATCAGGTATCAGACCAAATTTTTTTTTACTGCTAAAACATTATAAGGAATCTTAATAGCAGAAATATGGGGATTGGTATATCCGTCAAATATTTCTGATAATTTTTTCGATCTTTAATCTTTGAGTACCAAGTTCCAGGTTGATACGAGAGCCTTTTACATGCAGCTTTGTGGCACCACTTTGTTAAACTACTTTTGTTACAAGTTTTTTTAATGTTCCAATTTGATCAATCTCAAGTACTATGAAACATTTAGCAAAAATATAACAATCTATAGTGATTAACTTGCATACACTGAATTAGTGCCTTTGGTATTGCTATTCCAATTTCAAACCAGCCAAGTACAGCAAGTTCCTTAGCAGTAATCTTCTATCTACTTTTCCACCAAACCTTATTTTTCCTCTTTTCTCCTCATCCATTTCATGATTACATTCCATGCTTCTTATTCTCTCTGGAGTTGCTGCCTGCTTGGAGCTGCAGTGATGAATCTCTGTTTATGGTAAATAGTGGCTATTTCAGCTATTTCATTACATTGACAATGTAGACATATTTCCTGGGGAAAACAGTCTCACTTCAACCAGTTAGGGACCATATTACAGCCCATATTGCTTGGATTTGATATACTCCTACCACTAGTAAGGAAATTGTTAACTTGCCTTTGCTGGGCATGCCTCCAATGCTGGATGAAAAACTTTGGGTAATGCATGTTCTTGTGATGTGTCAGGGATTCATGTTGTCGATACCCTACTGAAAAATCGTCATATTTCCATGTGTGCTGATCCGTTTTTACACTTGCCACTCCAAATGCCAAACACTTATGGTTTCACTGTTTTATATCAAAAAATGCTATGTTCTTTCTAGTTCCCAACAGCAGTTGAACACCCTCTGAGATGGTGTAACAAGATATACAGTTTCCTCAGAAAAGAATAGAAGTGCATCAATATGAATAGAATCTTTTTCAATACAAGTCCTCCAAATTATTAAATTTTTACAGTTCTCTAATTCTTTGATTTAAATTCATGCTTTTATTCTGTAATGAAAATCATCTCCCATTGCAGTGCATTGAAAACATTATGACTCATCCATGCTCACCAAATTATCCCTTAGGGTTTTTTACAGAGCCGCAGGAAGAGTCACATTTACAGCTTCTAAAAACCTAATAGATGAGTCTAATATGCCTTTGTCCTGGCTATTTAAAAGTAAACTACAACTGTAAATTGTGTAAAGTGTAAAAGCCCTCTGTCATGGGGCTTTTTTCCTTTGTACCATCTTTCAGGAAGACAGTCTCACTCTGGAAAACTTACAGAGTCTAACTTATTCATTACTTGAATTTTCCTTAATAATAGTTGGGGAGTTTAAATCTAGTCATCACTCTTTGAAGAAAACTCAATTATAATATCACCAAGCAAAGGTACTGAAGGTAAAGAACATGTCATTCATTCTGCCACTGAGAAAAGTCCCTCTGTTACTGCTGGTTTTCGGAATGTCACCATCTCTCCGACTACTATTTACTGTTATTATTATTGTTGTTATTGTTGTTATTATTGTGATGATGACGATGATGATGATGATGATGATGTTGTCAATTATGTTGGCATGTCTTCTTCTGTTATTTGAAACCAAAAATCTCCAGTGAGCTTCACTAACCATAGACAGAAGTGAAATTTGAATCATCCTGTCTGGTCTGAAATCTTCATAGCAAACAGCCTGAAGCTGGATATCTAA
Organism: Irena cyanogastra; assembly: GCA_013397155.1. Classification (NCBI taxonomy): domain Eukaryota; kingdom Metazoa; phylum Chordata; class Aves; order Passeriformes; family Irenidae; genus Irena; species Irena cyanogastra. Next base: position 31,858 of record VWZV01017062.1, on the reverse strand, counting down.
AAGAGTGTTCTAATGGCATCACTATTTTTGTGCAGATATTTTGAGAAGGAAAGTCTGGCAGTAAATCCTGATTTGAGAAACATATTTATAAAAGATATTGCTTTAGAACTCCAAGATCTCAAAAAGGACATGATTATGCAAGCAAATAAGGTGTCATTTTATTTTTCAGCTGTCTTATTATCCCATTTTCACAAAACATCAAAAAATCAAATAAACTGCAAGGAAAGTAGTAGTTTCATTATTATTTCTATTAATGACTGTACTATTCACAACTCCAATAACAGCATTTGCCTGAGAAACAATTGTGTTTGCCTCAGAGTTAATAAGTAGTCCTCACACATTGGGTGAGGATAAGTATATTTAATTTACTGTATTTTAGGAAACCAGCTTACCAAGATTCAAAAAGCCACCGCAATGTTCCACTAATATAAATATTTTTACAGCAGCCCAGTTTGCTGAGTTTTTCCTACTTTTCTGGTAAACATGTTATTAGCCATGTCCTACATTTATTATTGCCAAAAAGACAGCTAATTCAAATAATGTATTATAAACATAACTAAAAAATTCTGTTAAACTATATTTTTATTTCATGAAGTATACCACCACCTTATTTTTAATTCTTTCATTCATCTCTTATTGCTTCCATAATATGCATCTGTTTTCTTGCTCTAGAGAGTACAGTGATGAGTAAATTAGAAAATGTCAATGGTTTATTACACTGAGGGTTATTGTAACTATGTTAAATATGTATTAAAAGTACAAAATATCTTCTGTGCTACAGACAAGTTTATGAAAATTTGTTTAATTTAACCTAAAGCTGGCAAAGATCCTCCTAGTTAAGTACAAAACCTTAACATTTAATGGTGTACTAAATAATTACAAATTGATTGAGTTTACTGAAGCAAGTCTTTTTATTGTCTTCATGCAAGTGTTTACTTAGTTTAGCAGTATTTCTCTGCAAAGGTTCTGTTACTTCTGAAATTCTAGTCTACTTTTAGTTTTATTTTAACCTTCATATTCTACTTCATGGCCCCTGTAACAGCAGCAAACCTGTTAATAAATACTTCCATGAGCAAAATAGTTATCTCCCGTCTTTCATATAGAAAGCCAATATGCAGAGTCCACCCTATGTGTGCATGTACGAGGTGTATGAAAGGGTTGAACAGGAGGAGTGCCTTAAGTCAGAAGCCAACTGAGCTACTTTGTGTTCTGTGTATTATCAGGAGCTAATTGTGTCCTAATCTACTAACATTTTTTGCTTCCTGACTCTGATTGCCAAAACTAAGGAACATCTGGAAGTACGCAGGTGTTTGTGAAGCCTCATTGCCCAAACTAGGTCTTGCCAAGGCTCAGCCAGTGGACAGGAATAAAGGAGAAAAGCAATGTGTAAGGGATATCTTCAAGCCTCCATCATGCTCTGGCACAGGCTGCTGCCACCTGGGGTTCTCTGCTAATCGGAGTTTTCCTTCAAAGTGTACTAGCTATGATGTAACTGGCTCATTCCTTCTTGCCTGTGCTTGCTGGAACTGAGACAGGGGTGAGAACTTTCCATGCTCAGGGAATTCTCTGCTGATCTCCTTAAATATCAGTGTGTTCCTAGATATAATCATAGCATGGAACTTAAAATGAGATGGTTTTTTGTTATATTTTAATTGGTATCAGCAAGAAACTGGTGAGTAAGAGGATTGAGAGGTTTAGGATTCAGTGGAGAGATGAATAGCTTATACAGAAATCTTAAAAGTATGTTTGTTGTTGGAGACCTGATTAATTATCTCATTGTGAAAGAAAACTTCTACATCAAAAACTGTCAAGGAAGAGTGCTTTACAAGGAAGAGGCTTTTACAGAAACAGAGAATGGATCATGGTGGAAGGGACCACCGCAGGTCAGCTGGTCCCATCTCCGTGCTCAAGCACGGCCATCCCAGAGCACTTGGCATAGGATTTCATCCAGAGAGTTCTTAAATATCTCCAGTGAGGGAGATGCGGCAGTCTCTCTGGGAAACCTGTTCCAGTATATGGTCACCTGTGCATTAAAAAGTTCTTCCTCATGTTCAGGTGGAGCTTCCTGTGCAGGTGTCTGCCAATTGCCTCTTGTCCTATTGCTTAGCAGCCAGAGCCTGGCTCCACTCTCTTGGCGCTTCTTCTTCAGATACCTGTAGACATTGATGAGGTCCCTTCTCAGTTGTCTCTTTTTGAGTGAACCAGTCCTGATACTTTGGTAATTTTGGTTAATTATCAGCACTAGCTAAAGGAAAATGGATCTGGAATGATGTCCCTGTCCTGTACCTTTTGCACTTTGCTGGAAGTCTGTAAAAATATCTAGCAATTCCAATTCTATGAAAATTTCCTTATGCTTCAGTAGCCTGTCTTTGTAAACAGTCTGCTGTTTCTCTCTGTCATTTATACATATACATTGTTTAAAGAATAATGATCTGTAAATGTATTGAGGATTTTTTTCCTCCATCAGAGCTATTGTTGGTGCAGTATTTTTTAGTATAACTGTCTGCTCAACCCTTTTTAGCAACATCTGTTTCTCTCTGGGCACCACCGGTCTAGTCTAGCCCAGGCCTTCCAAAGTGAAAGTAAAAGACCTTATTCGTATGGAAAGCATCAATGAAAGCTTTAAATCTTTTTTCAACTGGTTACCATATTTTTTCTGTCAGAATATGAGGATATGTTTACCTTTTTAAAACTAGTCCACACCCAGCTCAGAAGATCAGTTGCTTCCTTTATGTAATATTCTAACTTTTGGTTGTTTTGACAAAAATTTCTTTCTATGGAACCTTTTGTAAGATCTCAACTCATCCTGCTTTTCAACAGTGTTTTTCAACAAGATGACAGAAATAATTTAATAAAACTTAACATTTTCTAGGAGACAAACATAGAAGAAGATATTTAAAGGCAAAGCTAATTTCATAAAGATTTTTTCTAATAGAAAGAGCTTCCTGGCAGATAGTTTCACATCTGATGTGGGCCTTTTTATACACTTGAGCATTGTGATTAGGGATAATACGTAACAATTAGAGATTTTACTGTCAGTTGTAGTATAAATTTAGGTAGAATTAAGAGCAATTATTCTGTGTTGCATTATGAATTCCCCTGAAGTAGACTGGCTTTGTTCTAAAAGATTTAGTTACTGAGGCATATTCTTCTAATGCACTGCTGTATGGATAATACAGGTTGAGAATGTAGGCAAATCGTATTCCTTCCATTTCAATTTCACAATAATTATTTTTTATATATTGCATGTGCATGTACAGGGAGGATTTTGCTTTTTTTCTCCAATGTGTATCTGAAGCTGGAAGTCTTCAATAATGTTTCAGAGCCTTCTGAAGATTTGCAGTAAGGGTTGGAGTAAGGTTCCCCAGAAAAGATATGTTTCTGATACTGCAGTCCAGGGACAGCTGCTGCTGTTAAATGACTTCCTAGTGTTAATTCTTTTTCTTTAAAGGAACACCTGAAGCTCTTCATATAAAAGAGATTGTATATTTTCAAAAGTAAGTATCAAAGTATCTGGGAAAGGAAGGAATAATGCTGTCTACATCTTTCCTACAGAAAAAAGAATAGCAATTGGCGATACTTATAAAAGAACACCATATAATGGACAAAGTTTCAAATAACTTACAGCTAATAGCTGTAATAGTTACAGAGAACAGAGGTTACTGGAAGAAGCTTTTCCTGACGCCATTTTAGATAAAACAAAGGCCTTATGTTCAGAAAATCCAAGCTCATTGTTTTGTCTAATGTCCTTTCTTATATACTTGTATACCTAGCTATAATCTTGCATTTTTACATTCCTATGCTTGGAGTAATAGTGTGCAGAATAGGACCTTTGAGTGAATTCAGACCAAGCATCTTTCTTGTCCTGTGTCCCGCTCTGAAGGGATACTCCAGGATTGCAATTTTCCCTGGTAAAATTCAATCCTCACTTTTAAATATGCTGGCCTCTGAAATTTCTTGAAGTGCAGATATCTTGATTATACCATTCACACAAGACTTCTTTGGCATAGTTGTCAGAAGTCCTGTCTCAAAAATAAGAGGCCGCCCTTAATCTTCCAATTTGTGTCCAAATCCTGCTTTGAAATTATGGACCTATTTCACAAGGAAATGTATCTGGTGAGGGAGATACTTCACACTCATGAAGGCAGTTTTACCAGGTTCAATCTCAACAGTAGGATTTTTTGAAGGAGGAAATACTTCATTTTCTGGGAATTGTTGATGGAAGATGTAAAATAGTACACATAATCAAACATCTACAGCTGTGTAAAAACATTAAAAGCATATTTCTCCAACTTCTATGATTTCTAGTTCAGTTTACTAACTTTATATGTTAGCAGTAATTTACAGTAACTTCTAAGTAACTTGTTCTATTTCCTTTTGAATGTACAAATATTTTGCATTCCAAACATACTCCAACAAAGAAATGCATGCATCTACTGTCCACTGGACCAGAATTAACTTTTTGTCTTCATTTAATAATGGTGTATTAAGTTTGGGATTTTTCATAAGTTAGTGCTACAGTAGTTTAAAAATTACATTTCTTGCTTACTGGCTGTTGTTTATTATTTACTGATTTCAGGATTACCTGAAAGCCATTACCTGTTAAACCTCTCTGTTGCTGATATTGTTACTACAGAATATGCTTAGTTGCCAGTACAAGTCAGTAGTAGCAACACAGGACTGATTAAGAAATGTTGGTAATGTGATTATTTTTTAATATCATCACGCTATCTGATTTTTAAATCACAAAATCCAAGTCTTTGACCACGGGAGTCTTGCTTATTTGTATGAGCTACTTTTCAGAATCATCCTGGTCATTTAGACAAAAAGATGTGCTTTTTGTGGTATTTTGATAATTTTCTGAAATAAGAATATCCTTTACAAGATAACTCCCCACTGAACTACAATCAAAATAATGCCCAACTTTAATCTGTGTATCAACACAGCAGGCAAATATAATATTCAATCTTACTGGCACAGCAGCTTTAAGTAGATAGTACATTTAATAAGTCCATTGTGTAAAAGTTAAAGCTTGTATAAATCCTGACATTTTATAGAGATAGCATAAGTATGGCTTCTTAAATTATCATACTGGGATCTAAAATACACTTTCTTTTATGCTTTTCTTTGTTTGTATTTCATTTGTCTATGAGAAGTAGACAGGAATGGTTTTTGCAGCTAAGAGGGGATTTCTGTTGTACTTCTGTAGCAATTTGCCCCCTGTGAGACAATGTGTTTTATTCTCACTATGCATCCTCCTCTTGAACCAAAGCCCTAGAGAAAAACTGGCAGAAAAGGAGTGAGATCAGACACATTCCTAAGTGTAAATGATACACTTTTGTGAACTCTTAATCCATTCACAACCATTATTCTCTTTTGCCTAGAAGGGCTGGCTGGGAAAAATAATTGCTGATTATATATAAATGGTCCTTTGCTGAAGCTGCCTTTCTGACAGCAGTCAGGGTCTCATTCTGGTTTCATTAGAACTTTGGTAGCCGGCAGCTTTGCTGAATCAGCTGTAAATAAGGGCATTTATGATTTCTTTTTTACAGGCTGGTTTGTTTAGTTTGACTTTTCCTTTTGACTATTCCTTTTTGCAAACTCTAATAATGTTAGTCTATATTTTTTAAGACCCTTTCTTGCTACACCCTAAAAACCTTCCAATTATTGTTTTCTTTACTGGTTATTAGATGCAGCATCACATGTACTTTCTGCCTTGCTTAATTAAGCACGGGAAGGAAACATGTATTTGCAAATGGAGAGAAAAGATAAAAGCTAAAAAAAAAGATATAAAAGTGAGGAAGAAATTTCATCTCAAAATGTCCCTTACAGTGAAAATTTTAATAGATTTCTTAGTTACTTTTCCTCTACAACAATTTAAATGGATATTATATCTTTAAGATTCAGAGGTGCAGAAACAACTTTTTGGCCGTTAGCTAAATGCCAAAGCTTTTTAAGTTTTTGTAAATGGTCACATAAAAGTTAATGAAATATTGTGAATATACCTATTTTTACATTCTTATGTAATTAACATTTATTATTGTTTATAAATAAAGTCAGTGAAGGCAGCAGTGCAACTTAACTGTAAGTTCAGGTCTACTAGTCAAATTGTTATTTAGTCTCTTCCATCATCAAATAACTGAAGAACCTTTAAATGTGGAACTGAGTGTCGTTTTATGACTATTAATTCCTCTCCAGTGCAGACAGGGAAGTATCTGGAGAGTACTTTGAAGATAGAAGGTGCTTAACCACCAATACCACCGCTCTTAAAAACTCATAAGATTTATATTTACTATGCAGGACTGGTGGAGGGGGACACTTACCCTAGGATGTCTTGTTGAGGCACATATTCAGGGCAGGCAGCTCAGGTGCAGCTGCACTGGGAGCTGCAGATTCATGTCTGGGTGGGAGCCCAAGGCAAGATGCCAGGAACTGCTAACCCTTGGCCCAATGAAGGGCACTGGGACCAGCCAGGGAACCAGACACTGAGGCACAGCACGAGCTGATGGCTCAGGAGGAACAGCAATAGTTTTGCTCTTGGACTGTGAGGGTATAAAAGCCCAGGGGTTCCTTTGTTGGGGGTCCCTCCTTGGAGGAACCAGCTCGAGCTGTTTTTGTGTTACTGCACCCTGAATAAATTGCTTTATGCAGCAAGACATCTGAGGATCTCCTAAGGGAAACCCAGGACTGGGCTGGTAAGGAAACCTTGTCTGACCATGTGAGACTGGGGTGTGTGGGGAGTCAAGGGAGGTACCCTTTGGCTCATTGGAGCTGCCCACTGTGAAGGAGCTTCGGTCCCAGCTGTGACAGTTTCTGGTGGTAGGACTATGGTATGGCTGCTAGGAAGGCCTGTGGGTGATCAAACTAGAACTTTCCTTAGCAGCCTCCTTTGAGGACCGTGCTCTGTACCAGGTCTCATGGTTGAAATCCATGAAACATAGAAACACCTCTATTATCTTGGAATCTCTTTTCCTTCAAATATATTTAAAGGTAATTAGGGACTTTACTTCTGAGACTTGTCATAATATGCTTACTGTTTATATTCTTTTTAAACTCTGAGTTGAATTATCCTGCTGTTCTTGAGAGTATGCAATGTTTGCTTTCTTATTGCCATCTATGGCTCTCACAGACCACACATACAATGTACTTCAAGTCAATCTCACTTTTTCTTTCTCTATTCACTTTCACACCTCAAGATCAAGTGGTCTTTGTTGATATGATGTAGTAATAATAGTAATAATAATAACAATAGCAATAACAATAATAATAGTGTTTACAGCTAGTTTGAAGAGCTGAATGTCTTTGTCTGAGGCTGTAGGCTGGTCACGGTCTTTTTTCAATGTTTCTCTACAGGACTTTTAGCATAGTACAAAAAGCTCTAAACAAACCATAGCTACCATTTTTTATGGTACAATAGTATTTCAGCCTAAATACATTTGCTCCTTCTACTCACTTTTTTTGCTATACTCCTATAAAAGTCCATTGTGTCGTGTGAATATCTCTGTCTGTAAGACCCTTCATATGTGTGTTCCCAGAGTTCAGCTTTAGGTGCTTTACTCATTTCAACTTTCAGCTACTTAGGTAGGTCATTTTCTGTAACCTTTTTACCCGACAATGCCTGATTTATTTGAATAAGGGACATCTATTCACCTTATTTAAAATATTTCTACATTTCATTTATGAAATTGTCATCACAACAAGTGATAAATGGAAAAAAATTTGCATGTCATTTTATCTCCTGGATTTGTCTCTATGTCCCAGATTAATGTCATAAAAGTTTAGCTGTTTCAGTAGTATTTATAAGCTATTTTACATTTATCTAACTTTAGTTTTAATATTGCAAAGCTTATCTAATTGAAGACAAAGTTATCTTCTGAGAGTTAAAAATTGTCTATCGATTCTAACATTTGCTATGCTCTCAGGCTCACACTGTGAATAAGAAATCATTGTCATTAATGCACTTTTAATTGCAGTATCTTCTGAAACTAGGCTGGATATTAAATATGAATTATGACAAATGTTTTTTGTAAGTATTCTTTATTGAAAAGGAGTTCTTAAGGTTTTTGTTCAAGTTTGGTTGGTTTGTTTTTGTTGGTTTTTTTTGGTTTTTTTTTGCTAACTACTCTGCAACAGTGGGAAGTAAAAAAGAATTGAGTTCTTGCTACTCAGAGATATAGATCACTGGAGCTGCTCAAAGCGTTTACTTTTTAACTGTCTTTTCAGAGATTTAAAATCATATTTATCTTTCTAAGAGACAGAATGTTTTTGTAATGTGCATTGATGATATGAAGCAACATATAGAAAATCATTAGACTTCTGCCTTTTTTAGGTCACTGTAAGAATAAGGAAGAGAAAGTTTTGATACTGTTAATTTTAATCATTGTTTCACTATCCATTTTTTGTTGTTGTTTGTTTGACAGTTTCAACCATTTTACCAATAATTTCTCTTTTTTTTACCATTCAGAGCAATATTTAAAAAAAATATTGTTATAGAAATTCACAGCGAGTTTGTAGTGAAAATGTTTGAAACAGTTTTAGGGTTTTTCTAAAGACTGGAGGGAAGGCAGCTCATCTACAGGGCTGGCCTGAATTTGGTGAGAGGAAGAGAGAGTTATACAGCTGCAAAAAATTTCTATCTCTTCCTTTATCACAGACAAATCTATATTTGGCTTTCATAACTCACATATAGCCAGCTAAACCTAAGATTCAAAACTTCAGTTATCACTGTTGAATCACGTTTAGAGGAGCACGCATCACCAAAAGTGAATGATAAAGGTATGTCTGCAAATGACCAAATGGGAAACTAAACCTGTGTTCCTCATCAGTTCCGAGAATCTGCTGGAATTTATTTTACAATATCAACAAATAAAATCATGCTCAAATGCATCTAAAAATGAGAAAAACCAGAAAGTGACAAGTAACACTGTGTTGCAAATAACACATTGCAGAAGATGAGTCTGATTTTTTTTTCTGTGACAAAATAACATATTTTGTGAACAGAGGAGAAGCAGGAGATGTGATATCTTCACTTATGTCAGGATTTTACCAGTTTCAGATTTTACATTTTGACAGATCATCTTGGAGAATACAGTACAATATACGTTATGGATTACACTGGCTAGAACCTGTTTGCAGAGACTAATTAACAGTGGCTCATAATCAAAACAGAAGTGTGTAGTGAGTACTGATAGTCAATATTTTTCATTAGTACTCTGAAAGATAAAATGCAGAATGTTCATTACATTCACAAATCAGGCTACACTGTGGAAGATTACCAGCCCAGGCAAAGTTTCAGGCTCTTTAATCAATTACAAAGTTTTTTTACTTAAGGGAACACCGACAAGGATGGGGGAACCAGTCAGTAATAGCCATTTTACAGGGAATATCTAAGGGATTTAAACAAAACATAACGCCAAGATGAATCAGAGTGCTGCAGACTACCTGGATGCACTAAAAAATTCATATACAGTGTCTCTAAAACAGAGCAAGCTATTTTTTCACCTTTTACTTTGATGTGGTGAAAGCTGAAGTACCATGTGAAGTTTTACATTTTGCAACTTAGGATGCTAAATAAAGGTAGGGGATCTGAAGGAAATACTCAAAGTTAGTTAAACACTAAGGAATAACACAACAATTGTCAAAAAATATTATGGATGGCTGCAAAAAAAGCAGATCATGGTAATTTGGGATCTCAATTTTAAAAGTGCAAGAACCTTTCTACCATCTTACCTGGATAATGCAAGAACTAAAGTACTAAGCAAGATTTAAACCTTTATCTAGCTTATTCACTGAAAAGGAAGAGCCACCTTGCTTATACATGAGTTATTTTAGACCTATGTAGCTTTTTTCTTTGGAAGAGAAATAGATATTGCTAAATTAAATAACACAAAAATGTACGATAATTTTAATATATTTTCATAAAAGAAAAGAGAACTATTAATGATTTATTTTTCTGTCATTTTGGTTAATGGAAGCTCTCCTCTGACTTATTTTTACTTTGGGAGCATTGAAGAGAGCACAGACTATGCTTGGTTTTACAGAAATACGGTATATTTTTACAGCTGTTTAGGGTGCTGTTAACTGTGTGCAGCTTGGATTCATAGCCATTTTCTAGCAGGAAAAGAGTATATTCTAGCCATTCTGAATGACAAGCATCCTAACCTATTTGTATGAAATAAAGCTGTTTGATGGAAATTGTAATCCCCAGTGTAACATGGAATAAGTATGTGTGGCTCTTTAAGGGACATCATACAGACTGAAAATCTAAAGAGCAGTTGAAGGTTATGGTTACATGTAGGGAGAAAATAATCTGCCTAAAACTTACCGCCATTTTTTTGCCATTGCCTCTACTTCCTTAAGAGATGAAACTATGCTCTCCTTTACATAAGAGACTGTTACAAGTTCCTTCATAATTTGTGTGATTTAGTTTTAGACATACTTCACCAGTGATTGGATAAAGAAGTGCAAATAAGTGGCAGGCAGAAGGCTTTTATATTCTACCTCCTTTTTGTGTTGAAATTGCAGCTGAACTCAGATTGCAATCTACTGTAAATTTTGTAAGTACAAAAGAAGAAAAAAAAATTCCTGCAATGGAAATATCTTCTGTTGTTGATGTTTCATTTGATATTTTTCCTACAAACCATAAAGAAAATAATTGGACTTTTGATAAGAACATGAGCATATTTTAAATAAATAAATAAATATACAGACAGACTGTGAAATCAAAGTTATTTTTGGTTCTGATTTTGGTTTATGTTTGGTTTGGAGATGGTTTATGTTTTCTACATTGACAAAATAAGTCAATAGAGGCATCTTCTTTACCATACTAAATTCCACTCTCTGAATCACTGATGAAGACTTTAAATAGTACCAGTCTCAATATATACTCCTCAGGGACACCAATCATCACGGAACTCCATCTACACATTAAACCACTAGGTCAATGCCATCTGAATGAGACCATCCCAACAATTCCACATCATCAAATACGCTGTCTGCCAAATCCATCTCTTTACAATTTAGAAAGACAGACACTGGGGGATCATGTCAAAGGCCATCCTACAGATGTTGAGAGAGATGACATTCCTTCCCTGGTCCACTGATGGAGTCACTCCTTTACAGAAGGCCACTAGGTTGGTCAAGCAGGACATGGCCTTGGTGAAGCCCTGCTTGCTGTCTCAAATTACCTCCCTGTAATGGTTTTGGTTTGGCAGTCTGAATTTCCCGGCCAACGCACCAATTTTGTGTGGTGGGTCTAATGCTGGCCAAATGCGAGTGCACTGACTAGATTTACTCATTTCCAGCTGTGAGATAGGATTTAGGAGAAAGGCAAAGCAGGCTCATAACTTCAAAGAGTGTAAAGAAAACTTTATAAACAAAATTTAAAGAAAAATAAAAATAATCAGAATAAAACATTCAGAACACTTCTCCTCCCCCCACAACCTTCTTTCCTTTCCCACTGACAATATGCAGAGACAAAACTTGGGACTTTCAGTCAGTTTATAACCTCTAAAATAGTCTTTCATCAGTTCTCTTAGAGAGAGGAGTCTCTCTTGCCATCCTGTGGAGACTTCTCCACAAGAAACTGTTCTCTTGTGCCTTCAATGTCACAGTGAATCAGCTGCCCAGGAAAGGAAAATCTGTTTCACAGTGTTAAAATTCCTCCCCTTGACTTACAGCTTCCCCACAACTGTTTTTGAGGGCTCCATCTTTGGCCAGTGGGGTACACTTTTAAGGATGAGCTGTTCAGAAGCAAATGCTCACTTCGTCTATCTCTACGATCATCTTCATCTCTGGGAACAGAGGTCTTCTTCTTCCTCTCTGGAGGCAAAGGGTTTTCATCAATCCTGTCTCTCTCTGTTCAAACTTATCATTTGGAACACAGCTACTTCAACATCTGCTTGCTTCAGCATGGGTACCTTTGCTCATATCTACAATTTGAATACTCCATCCCCCTATGCTTTTTTGATGAATTACTGGTCTATTCTAGTGCATCATAGTCCATCACCATGGCCTCACAAAAGAATTTGAGCTCAAGACTTAGGCATATCCTCATTCTCATCCCATCTGAGATTTGACTTCTTCTTTACTGACCTTGGTGTCTTCATGTTGTTTCTCTACGTGTCTTCTCCCCTTCCTTTTCTCTCACTCAAAAGAGAATTGGTGTCTACAAGATTCACCTGTGCAGTACAAGGGTTAATATCCTGCCTGGGCTTGCAGATGTTCATGTGATCTCTGCCAGGCATCACCAGAGCACTCACGGCGATGTATTTCAGGCCGTGCTGAGGGGGCTGTGCCAGGATCTCAGGGGACCAGGCCAGAATGGCAGCAGCTGTTCTGGCTGCATAGCTGTTTTCCGGCCTCTTATGCATTCAATTCCAGCCATGGGGCAACATTCTGCGTGGGCTGTAGAGCCACCTCTAGTTTCAGCCACATGGTCTCCCACGGTGCCGGGACAGCCTGCTCAACAAGATGACTCGGAATCTTGTGGATGGTGTGGCTTACGGTGGAGAATTCTTCAGCAACTGTGCTGGGGGGGCAGCCAGGATCTCAGCAGCCAGGCTAGGACTCAGCTGGCCTCCCCTCCCCCTGCCCGGCAGCCGCACTGCTGGGCCTGGCCAGTGCTGCAGCAGAGCAGGCCCAGGCCTGCCGGGACAGGACGGGGCCTGGCAGGCTCCCCAGGAAGGGCCCGGCCCAGCGACAGAGCCCGCCTGGCCTGGCCCAGCTGTGTGGTGGGCCAGGCTGGCCTGTTACCTGTTCCCAGGCTGCAAGAAAGAGAGCGATTCCTGGGGTTTGTTAGATTTTAACGTGTGTGCTCATAGAGGTGTGCTCAGCTTTCTTAGTGATTTAACAATGTGCCACTTCCCAGAACTAGCCAGCTATTTCTTTTGCCAGACACAGAGGAAGCTCCCAGCAGCTCCTTTCAAAAAATCACTTCTGTAGCTGGCCTCTTACCTCCTCACGAAAAACCAATTAATGCGAAATCAGCACCATCCCCTTTCCATCACATGCCTAAACAGAGCTCCTAGGTTCTTTTCAGTGGTCTTTGCAGACATAAAGGCAAGATGGACAGGTTGGTAGCTCCCAGAGTCCTCCTTTCCAACTCTGTCAAAAATGGAGACAATTTTTCCCAATTTCCAGTCATCTGGGACTTGGTCTGACAGCCATGACTGCTCAAATCTCAGGGAGAGTGGCTTGACAGCTACATCAGCCAAACCCTCCAGACCCAATGATGCATCTCATTGGGCCCCACAGACTTGTGTAAATTCAGGTTTCTCAGGTGTTCTCAATCTCGATCTTCAACAGTGGAAGGGACTTTGTTCCTCCAGTCCATCCACTCAGGAGGTGTGGGAAAAGTAAAAGAGATTGACAGTCTGAGACAAAAACATTGTTGAGTGCTTCAGCCTTTTCCTTGTTTGTTGTTACCAGTTTGCCAGTCCAGTTCATCAGGGAGCAAATATGATTTTTTGACCTCTTTCTAGTTGACATACCTAAAGAATCTCTTCTTATTGTGTCTCTTGCCAAATTCCTCTCCAGCCAGATCACATCCCTAACCAGATGGGCAGTGTACTTATACTCTTGCCTGGATACCTGTCCCCTGGGCTATTGGAGTGCTATAGAAATCATCCTGTATGTCTTGTTAAAGTCAAGAGAAGCAAAATCCCCTTCTTTCCCTATATCCACTGAGTGAGAGTTCTCATCTTCAAATTATATCAGTTTCCTCAGGTACAATTTTCTCTTCATAAATTCATAGTGGCTGTTCTGTAATACTCCCTAGTCCTTAAGAAGTCTAGATGTGGATTCCAGGAGAATTTCCTCAGTGGTCATCCCAGGTGCTGAGACAAAGTTGACTGGCCAGTTGTTCTCCAGTTACGCCTTCTTGAAGATAAGTGTCACATTTTTTGTTTTCTGGTCGTTAGGATCATCTTCCAATTGCCATTCTAATAAAAAAAAATATATAGTTTGGCCTTGCAATGTTATCAGTAGTTTCCTTTGGCACTTTTTCAGCCTCATTGCTTGTTCATGTCCAATTTAATTATGTTGTCGCAATGTAAACTTTTCTGCAACTTGGATAATGCTTTCCTAGCTGTCAAAGTTGTGATATAGTCTGAAACAGTGAACTTTGAGAAGTGGCAGACAGTCAAGCGTGAGGCAATGAATGTCTGTAATGTAGATTTTGAACCCGCCAAGCAGAAGCCTTGCTAGCTACAACCAGCATAAAGTGCTGGTAAATTTTGACAACTGGACAAACCAAAAGTGACCTGTCCAGATTAAGAGATACAAGACAGACCTGTAGTTGGGAGATTGACCGTGAGTTGTACTTCAGCACAATGAGTATTTAGGTTGAGAAACTCAGGGGCTACAAATAAGACTAGAAAGAAAAAGTGGTCTTAGAAAGAGAGAGTCTAAGACAGAGGTGGGTAAATACCCTCTCTGGAGAAAAGATGTTGGCAGGGGTGATGATCCCAGAAAAGAGTGAGCTGGATGAGGATAAGCTCCAGGGATGTCCACGGGCAGTAAATGGTTACTTGAATTGATGCCTGTGGGCAGCTGTACAGTACAAGCCCCACGTCTTTCTGCCAAGCCTCCTTGTGCCAGCAGTGATTTCTCTGAGGCAATGGGCACTAACATCTTGTTGATGCAAAAATGATTTTTGCTTTTATACTTTCTTCATATATACTTGTAGCTCTGTAAACTAGTACTGTGTAGCTATACAGCTTCCTAACTCCAGCACTGTTATGGATTGAGCAAGTGTTAGACAAGTCTTGCCTTAGGTTCAAACTTTTAGCAGCAGCTTAAATTCATGTGACTTGGACCTAAACCACCTGACTCACAAGTTCTTAAAAATGGCAAATCTGGTCTATTATAAAATTAGTTATTTATTGAATAGACAGAAGATTAACAGACAAAAGGTCTTAAACAGTGTTACTTACTACATGGTTTAAAACAAAGAATTATTAGTAGGTTTGCACAAAACAGTGCACGATATAGAGGTACCTATATTATAGCTAAAAAAGAAATAGTATAGATTAGGATTCAATGTAATTTACCACCGAATTGGTGATGGGGTGCATACAGAGTTCTTTCATTCAACCTCCAGAAGAGTAAGCATGAAGCAGGAGTCCCAACTTCAGGAAAAAGCTCTATACGTTTCCATGGAATGTGCAAAAGACTTGCGAAAGTTTTGCACAGCTTTTGTAGTCTGTAAGTCGAACTGTCTGTCAGTCAGAAATTCAAGGCTTATCTTCAATTTGTTCTCAAGGCAAAATGTTTATTGTCAGCTGGGAATGCCAACTCCATGGTGCCAGAGATAACACACTATTGGACAGCTGTCCAGCTTGGGTTATCTCACCTATTCATGTGAGGGGGGAGATGCCCTGAGTTATCGCACCAGCTGATGGAACAGATAAGTTCTTCTGTGACAGAAGGGAATGTTCTGCCACAATTGCTTTTCCTATTAGACAAACAAAATTCCTGAAGGCCTGTTCTAATCTTGCTTTTTATGGAAATCAAGGACAAGACACCTTCCCAAGACACTTTCCCGTAAGACATAAACTACTAGCAAAGAGAGGAGCTTCGGAAGGGGTTGAACCAAGAGGAGGAATTTCTTCATTACCTGTGTTTCTGATTTGATATTCTTAATTTGCTAACTTATAAAACTGGATGTACCCTATATCACGAGTGCATCTTCAGCGAGTGCATCTTTGGCGCATTTTCAGCATGCACGTCTGCTGTCGTGCACCCTTCATTAAACAGTAACCACATTTTATCACCTAGCCTTGTTTGGCTCTTGATTTTAGGGCTCAAAAAGCAACAGTATGGCTAAGTAAGGCTGCTGGAGACAGAGAGCAAGTGGAAAACCGGCAGGTGAGGTGCAAGCTTTATTCTTGCTGTCTTTAAATGGTCCCAAATCCACTACAGGCTGGGCTGTGCTCAGTCTCCTCTGTGACATTACCATTGGCTGCAGGGACCTGGGCATCCTGGAGGCAGTCTTCTACAAAAGAAACTGGAGTACAACCAGAAGTTATTTTAGAATTTCCCAGGTTAGTCACAGTTTCCTACCCCACTAAATTAATTCAGACCTTCTTTTGCAGCTAGTGTACTTATATACGTCCTTGTCTTTGCCCTTCACATCCCTCACTTGTGTCAGCTCCAGCTGTGCATTGACTTTCCTAATTCCAGCCTTGAAAACACAAATAATGTGTCTTCCCCTGGGTCAGCTCTTTCTTTGCACCTCTTTGTTAATCTTCTTGAAATACAGTTCATCTATGACAGTTACCTGCTGTGAGTGCTCATCTTTCCATATCTGTGGTTTGAGGAGCCGCTCTGTGAAGATGGCCAGCTATCCTGTGCCTTTTTGTCATCCAGAGCCATCTTCCACTAGAAAATGCAAACTACATTGCTCAGCAAGAAGAAATCTGTTCTGGCATTCTCAACAGGGATTTTACTGTTTGCTTTGTGCATTTCCCATGTGATCTTATACTCTGTTGTCTCATGGTCACTACTGCCAAGGCTACCCTACTTCCTTAATGACCCCCTTAATCACTTCTTCCTTTTCTGTGAAGGAGCAAGCCAGTTGGCCTTTTGATTACTTATGTCAAGAAATTTTCTTCAACACTTCCACAAACTTCTGGACTTATTGCAGCTAACCTTCTTCCCTCCCAGGACATTTCAAGAGGTCAGAATTCCCATGACTACTAGGGAAGACATGAGACTATGGGGTTTCTTTCAGCTGACTAGAGAACGCCTAATTTTTTCCCTTTGGGATGAACTGATCTGTAACAAATACCTGTCTTGTGACCTTTTTCCATTAGCTCTTGACTCGCTTGCCACACCTGTCAAGACAAAGCTTCATGAGGTCAGGTCTCTCCTTTCTTTCCTGGTCTTTCTCTTCAAAAAAACCTTTGTAAATTATTGGCAGGACTTCAATCATATGGACAATACCGCCAAATCTCTGCAATTCCAACGAGACTGTACCTGTGCAAATGCATCAGCAAGCATTCTTTCAATGTTTTCTATGTTATGTGACCTCATAGACAAGCTCTTGAGGTGAACTCCCTCACCACAATGTGATACCACTTTCACAAAAATGTAAAAGAGCTTTCTCAGTCTGGAGTTCCTCAATATCCTCAGTGCTTCCATTTTTCCTCTGTCTGGGCTGCTCTCTCCTGAGAAAACAGTTTGAAAGCCTCAGCAGGTTGGGAATACTGATCTTGCCTTGCTTTAGTATATGGATTAAAGAATTAATGCTTAAAAGAGTTCAAATGAGCTAATCTGAAGTGATTATCTATGCTGAAAACTAATTTTATTTTATCTGAAGTTTTAAAACACCAATTAATGCATTAGATCAAAATTTGTTAGCATACATGTCAATGAACCTGATGTCGAAAGGGAAAGCTGAAGTTCTGTAGTCAGACAGACTAGTAGTATGTGGTTAAAATAGCTCTCTGAACATCTACACACTTGGTCACTAGGATTGCATAGAAAGCTTGGTGCTCTCTTGTATCTGAGAAATTTTACATGAAAACAGATATGTGTTTTCTGAAAACTTGTAGCGTATCAGTAGTCTGTACTTCATGGAATTAACTTGAATTATTTTTATCACATCAGTATTGGAATCTTTAGCAGGACAGTGAGAGGCACTGTAGGAAAAAAATCAACAATTAACATAAGAAAATATTTTTCCTCCATTTTTTCTATGAGTCTTTACAGTGGAATCTCTTTGGAGTATCTGTATTTTAGATCTCACATGTTCAGATGGAATTACATTTGACCTGTTACAGAAAAGACTTTTCTAGCCACCAGATATTGTGCTGAATTTATTTTTTTCAGTAAGATATAAACTGGACTTTAATATAATGCTTTGTGTCTTGCTGGAAAAAAATGAGGAGAGCAAAGAGCTTTCATTTAGTATTTCATATACCATGAGTCATGTCCTGTTACAATCAGTATGTAGAGTGCATAGTTCTAAGGGAAGAATAAGGGGACTCTAAATACACTAAAAAATTAATTTCAATTACCTTGAGACAACTGTGTGTAAATATATTAGCAAACTCTCTGAATAGCACATTGCTGATGAGTATAGTTAACTTATCGTATGAGAGATTAGGGCTTTTTTCAAGTTTTCTTATTCAAACAAAAAAGATTTACTTATTTCAGAATCAGAACTCTGTGAATTGAGTATCATTTTAATACATTTTAGTATGCAGTACACATTTTTAATCATCCCAAAAGAGTTTTCAGGTGATTTCAAAAAGAACTTCAAACATAAATATGGCAAATTAAGAACTTCAAAATATCTGTTTCATATTTTACAGCACACCATGCTTTTGTGCATATGTCTGTGCCTGTGTATGTTTAAAAATGAGAAGATAAGAGATCATCTTTTTATTACAGTGGTATGTTCCACTCACTTAAACTTCTTTTTACTTATTTTCCAGGCTGCTTCTTGTAAGTAACTTAATAGTTTCTTTTTCTATTTTTCAAAACTTTTATGAGTACTTTCAATTGAAATTATTTTGAATCTTTCCCTAGTGCTAGCTAATATGAAGTCAGAACAGGAAATCAGAGAACTGTGTAGGAGAAATGATGTCTCTTGAAAGGAAATTCCTCTTAAGAAGGTTTTTGTAATAAAAAAGCACTATCAAATATCTACAATACATTTTGAAAAGGCTTACAGACATGGGAGATGTTGGTCTGTAACTGAACCAGTTTACAGCAGAACTGATAGCAGATATCACAGTTCATATTTTCAAAAGTTAGTGTATCAACCTTCATGTGAAATCTTAACATTTTGCTCTAGAGTAATATTATGATAGGTTAAAATAAATTAAAAAATAAAATACAGTAGTTCATTATTGCATAATACAGTGTGTAATGCTGATGACATTCTTGAATGGCATTTTTAGTTTTATGGGTACTCACATTGTACTAAAATGATTAACAATTTCTGATGAAAATGTGTTTTAGTATGAATAACAGTCAGTGTCTCAGCAAGATGTAGCAGGAGAGAATGAACAGAACAGACTCTGTGTGAAAAGATACTCTAGAATGGAAAA
>VWZV01017062.1:0-12761 GCA_013397155.1 Irena cyanogastra | reverse complement strand
TAAATACTTTTTTCTTTAGTTAATAACTTTAGAAATCTTTACCCTGATAAAATAGTTCTGTGAGATGTGGTAATGTGAAATTTTTTAAAAAGAATGTGTTATATCAGTTTGTCTGTGTTATAGCCTATAACAATTCCCTTTGTGTCTAACATCTGATATTTTGTTTGATTTTTTTTTACCATAAAAACTAAGTTTTTCAGTTGAATGTAATTATATTAAAATTTAATTGACTAAAAAATAAGGTATTTTCATGGTTTGACTTTTTCTTTCCCCCTTTCTGCTCTACAAATGGTGCTATGCCTTAACCAGGCAATTCTGGAGCCAAGTACAGAGAAGTTGGATTATTCTTGGAACGCGAGGGGAAGTTCTCTATTCAGTGAACTCACTCTTTTCTTTGTATAACACTTATTGACAAAATTACTCAGTGGATACTCAAATATGAGCTCAAAATTATTTACTGCCTTTGGAAAGCAAGTCTACAGTGCACATGTTCACATACTGTCCCATATAAAAGATGAACTTGAACTGAGGTCTGTTTTCTAAAGGAGTGCCTGTTTAGTGTCTGATTTCTACATGGTACTAGAAGCAGAAGTGAGAAAGTACAAAATGAGAGGCAAACTTTATGTATTTTCCAAAAATGAAGATTAGAGGAAAGGGTCAAGAATCTATGTGCACTGTTATTCCCAGATTCCTTTCAGAACATCTTTGCAGAAATTATTTCTGTAGATAATTTTCATTTAAGCCACTTGCTTCTACTGGAAATTACAGTGGTCTTTTGCCTTTTTCCCTGAAAATCCATTTGATAATGGTTAAATTAAATTTTGAAGACAAAATACTAACTCAAGAAAAATTGTGAATTTAGCAATACGTCTCTGTAAAAGTCCCCTCACATCCAAGCCTGGTACACTGGGCTTTTGATCAGGTTTGCAACTTGTCAGACAAATAATTATGTGCAGATACTGTTAACTGAGAATAATTCTAACTACAGAATTTATAATAGGTAGTGACATCTATAGTAAATTAGGACCCCTATTGTAATATATTCCAATGAACATAATAATACCTATGGGGGTACCTGACCACATATAAAAGGATAATTATGATGCTTTAAAGTTTTTGTTAGAGATGTACATTGTGTTCCTTCACATTCATTTGGCTTTGTAATTTTCCTTCTGTGTTTTTCTCATGCTATTTTTACATGCATATTTAGCACATTCTCTAGAGTAACAAAAAACACATTCCATACTCTAGTCATAATGGTTAGAAGATCAAACAAAAATTCTACAAATATTAAAAATATAGGACTCACATAAACTCTTCTGAGTGAATAAGGAGGCCTGGGGTATGTTTTCAAACGTGCTACTCACATCTCACTATAAAATGAAAAAAATTATTTGAGATATTTTATAATATTCCAAATTCTAAAGTCTGTTTAAATCAAGAAACTCTTTCAAATATATTATTCACTAAGATTTTATCTTGATATCACTGTAAAATTTTCTTGAAAATATAAATATTTTCTTAAGAATTACTTCAAAGAAACCTTGTCAGTTATTTTTCTATCTGCTATTTTATATTCTATTGAAATTTTAGGACATTATTGGGACACTTATGTACTAAAGGTCACTGTAGGTTCATATTCAGCTGACTCAAAGTTTGCAACCACAAATAAATGACACATGTCAGACTGAATTTCTTTTTTTTCATTGAGTAGCTACTTTATTCTTTGACAAATTTAGGTAAACATTCCTCCTCACCCTCCCTTTTCCCCAAAAATGGAGGCTTTTTAACTGGTAGTATCTGTATTTCTCTTTTCCCATTTTAAATACCATCCATAGTCTCATTTTTTAAAGCTCGCTACTAATTTTCTTTCAGGAAATTAGAGAATTCTTATTTTCTGTTTCATTCTTTCAGAGGCTGTTAGAGTGGGCTTGTATGTGCACAGAAAACACAAGCATCTTTCTGAAAGGTTCAAATCATATTATTCTATTTTATTTAAGATAGTTCAATGCAAGTTTCCACTGAGATTAGTTTTGAATGTTGAAAGAACTAAAGTTTCATTTTGAAATTACTTATGTTTAAATCATTATGCTGAGAGTAAGCTGAAGGGACCCATTTGGCAAACTGAAGTTTCTGTCAGAAAAGTCCAGGGAGCAGCAGGGGAGAAAAGCAAAAACCCAAACATGGTGAAGGGGAGCTACGTAATTAAGCTTCAGACTGAAAGATTTGTGCAGTGCAGTTCTTTGCTCATATGTAAGCTATCTCCGTAGCAGTCAAACCCTTTTATTTGGAGACTGTGCAAAGTTTTAAAAAATGGAAGAAATGTAAACAATATTTTTAACTTGGAGACCAGAAGTGAAATACTAATTGCTCCAGGAATTATATATAAATTTTAGTCTAAATTATGATTATGTGTTGGAAAAAGATAAAACAAAACCAAAGCAACTCAGACACTAGATGATGTGGCCGGTCCTTTAGAAAGTAATAATGAGTTTATTTTAACCTTTTTTAATAATGAGTTTATTATTATTTTGTAGTAATTCTATGGTAGTTCTATCTTCTGAAGATTTGACAGTGATTCTGGTCTTTGTGGTATTCTAAAAAGAGGTAAGAATTCTGTTCTTTGATGTAATACCCTTTGTATTACAATCCTTAACATTGATGTTGTATTAATGTATATATAATTTAAAAAAACCCAACTGATTTCATGACCGATTTTCAGAAACTGGATAATTTAGTATCATATGCTAAAAAAGAGGAGCTTTTAATTGCTGAATTCTCACACAACCTGTCTATATAGAAAAGGTTAATAGATACGAGTCAGCATTCTTGGGAAAAACATTAGCATACATACAGAACAAATGAATCATAGAAATATTGGTTGAAAATAACTCTGGAGGTCATTTTTCCCAGCTCTCCAATTCAAGCTGCTATTATTCTAAGTCAGTCATGAATTCATACAGCAAACACCTAAAAACTTTTCAGGGGGATCATAACTTCTTTAGCAACCTCATTGCACCATAATACAATGCATTCATAATCACTGAATGGCTGGGATTGGGAGGAACTTCTGGAGACTATTAGTCCGGCTCCCTTGATAAAGTGGACTCAAACAGAGCAGATTGCACAGGATCACATCCAGGTGGGTTTTGAATATCTCCAGAGAAGGAAGCTCCACAACCTGTATCAGCAGCCTTTTCCAGGGCTCACTTCTGTAAAGAATTTTTTCCTCACATTCAGCTGGACCTTCCCGTGTTTTAGTTGTGCCCATTGCCCCTTGTACTGTTGCTGGGCACCAGTGAAAAGAAACTGACTCAAAAAACCCCTTGACGCTTAAGGTTTTTTTAGACATTTATAAGAGCCCCTCTCATTCCTGTCTTTTCCAGGCTAAGCAGACCCTGATCATTCAGCCTTATCTCACAGGATAAATGCTCTAGTCTTCTCCTCTTCATAGGGCTCCACTGGACCCTCTTTGGAACTTCCTTGTCTTTTATGAGCCCAGACCTGGACACAGTGCTCCACATGAGGCTCATCAGGGATGAGTCAAAGGGCAGGATCACCTCTCTTTACCTCCTGTCCCCATTCTTAATGCATCCCAGGACACCGTTTTTCTTCTCAGCCTCAAGGACCCACTACTGGCTTCATGGACTGCTCGTTGTCCACCAGGACCCCCAGGCCCTTCTTGAAAGACCTGTTTTCCAACAGGTTGGTGAGAGAGACTGAAATGGTAATGGTTAATGACAAACAATTGGCCATGTGTGAAAGTAGTGGGTGCTTTGCTGAGGCCAGGTTTGCACCTCTCAGGCAAAGGGGAGGAGGAGAGGTTTTGGTTGTGTGATGGGGAGGCCTCTGATCTGTGTACGAACAGTTCAGATGCAGAGGGAGTGTGCACCCACTGCTGGAGGATGACCTTGCAAACTGTTTTAGATACAACTTGGAGACTGAGCCAGATAAAGGAAAAAGCTCATAAGAAGCAGAATCTGAAAGGTGAGGTAATGCTTTTTATCTTGCCAATTTACTTATTTGAGAAACTGTAAGGTAAAAAATCCTCCAGGCACACAGACATACACATCACACACACACACACCCCTCCCCCTGAAGGCATCAAGTGCATGGGGTTTTCCTTTCCCGGCTGCAGCATCCTACATTTGTCTGTGTTGAACTTAATTATGTTCCTCCCTGTACAGCTCTCAAGCTTCTCTAAGTCTCACCAAATGGCAGCACATGGAATTATCTTTCCTGACATTCAATCTGAGCTTCCTGAGATGTGTTTTTTTGGTATTGCTTCATGTTGCATTGTCTGGAACTAGCAAGAACATTTTACCTTGATTGTCTTCACAGCTGGTTTACAGACACTGCTGTGGAATCAAGGACTGCGGAGATGAGTCTGTGTACCTAGATGTATTGCAGACATTCTCTAACTTGGGACTAAGTAGGCCTGAGGACGATACCCTGAATGGGAGCTCAAATTTGGATTCTCAAGCTGTCACTTATAAAAGGTGAAATATTGTGTTGAAGTAACATATACTTTATTTCATTCTTTACTTAACAAGAAATGCACTCTCACCTTGAGATTATTTTTCACTGTTGTCCTTAAAACACTTGCTAAACAAATGTTGTTGCAGTAGTCTTCATTGCACATGACAAACTTATTTCAGACTCTATATCAAATCACCGTAAAAGAAGAACCACTGAAATAAACAAATCTTTAGAGTGTTGTGTGTATTACACTTTTTTCCACCAATCTAGCATTTTTAGCACTGAGTGATTACTCTATTGTCAAGGCAGACCAAATTGATTAATCTCCTTGGGATCCCAGGCTAAAAGCTGTGAAAACTTTCACCTAATATTACCTTTCCTTAGTTTCCCATTCATTTCTTTCAATTGATTATTTCCGGGTATTCTGTGTTCTATTAAAAAAAGTGTTAGTCTCAATGCAACAATAAAAGCAATGCAGAACAAACATGGTTTAACATTCAGCTTACTTTGACTTTACTTAATTTCCCTGACCCGTTTTTTTTCACTCATGAGTCAACATGCCTGGAGGTATTTAAAGCCTGTGTAGATGTGGCACTTAGGAACATGGTTTGGTGGCAGACTTGTCTGTCCTGGGTCAAGACTGAAACTCAATGATTTTGCTGTTCTATAATTCAGTCAATTAAATACTTAGTGAAGGTGAAAAAGATTGTATCTTGGAGCATGAACAAGCAACTGTGAGGGAAAGGATGGCAGTACCTCATGATGGATCAATGGTTTTAGAAAATCACGAGTTAATTTCAGTCTGTTTTATTTGTTGCAAACATGTGCCTAGAAGGGGTAAAGTTTAAGAATACCACTGAATACAGTATCTGAACTTGTTTTCTCCCACCTCTTAGAAGTTGAAGCTATATTCATAAGAACTTTAAAAAAAAAAACCCAGCAGTTGTGACTTTTGTGAAGTATTTTGACTCATTCCTATTCCCATGACAAGGAATTAATCTGAAAGCTTTATAAATGCAATTTGCAAAGAAAAGTAATTCTTACTTATATTTTGTATACATATGTGTTCATATTTCAAGAAAATTGAAAATACAGTTAAGAAATTTTTGCTTTTATTTATGGTTTTGATGAGTTTATTAAACTATCTTTTAAATATTTCATGTCTTTAAGGCCTCTCATTTCCCTTTCTAACATATGTGGGTTCACTATTGATGCTTTTCTACACCCTTCATGTCTATGTTTCTAGTACAGAAACAAAACAAAGCAAATTGAAGAGAAATTAATTTAAATGTGCCACAGATATTTACTTACTAAATCACTTTTGGTGAATTTATCTCTGATTCTCAAAAGGGGTTCCATGCAGAAGAGTTAAAGCTTTGATCATGCTCACCATCACCTTTTTTTTTTTTTCTATTTTACAGTTACTTATCTAGGAGAGCATCGACACTTTTTTCCTATAGGAACCAGCCAACTTTCAGGGAAAAAATATTCAGCAAAAGCTGCTATTTTCCAAAGCAGATAAACTGCTCTTCTGTGCCTAAAAATAGTATGATAATAGAAGAATTTCCACACCTCTTGGGCTTTGGTAAATATTCTGGGCTTTTTGAGAAACGTGCCTGCAAATCCTTGAAATACCCGGCTTTGCAAAGCCAAATGAGAAAACTTGTACAAGGGTCTCTGCCTCATGTATCAAATATTAATGGATACATCTCTTTAAATCCAGGGTTACAACAGAAACAAAATTGTTAAATATTTCCCTGACATACACTCTTTTTTCCTTCTGCAAGTCATGAAATTTTATGTGAACAGGCTTGTTCCTACAATCAGGCAAGATCTGGAAACTATTTAGGACAATACAATAAGAGTTTGCTTGAATATCCTAGAATAGAAAGTACAATTTCCACCTCAAATAAAATAAAACAGTAAAAATCTATGTTGCATTTAGGCAATAATTTGCAGATAAACTCTAAAAAAACATGACAAATTGTATTTATCCATTAAATATTCATAAAGGAAATAATCTCTGACTTCTGACTTCACTTTAATTATACAACCAATATCTCTGCTTTCCAGTATGTTCTATTACTGGATAATTTGTCATCATCCATATGAGTGTGACTTGAACTTTTAACAGTTCTACTGTTTTTCATGGTCAGCTTCAGTAAGATTATCCTTTTGATCCTAAATGATGCTCTGAACATTACCCTTTCTCTCTGATAGCACTATAAAAAGAAAATTATACTCATCAACACCATATAAATGTAAGGAGTAATGATTCTGTTTTTTAGTGTAGTTTTGTTGCTATAATCTGTTGTTTATCTTAGTGGCAGAAATCAGTGTAATCATCCCTATACAGATAACAGATTTTCTGTTTGGTTTAACAGTTCAGGCAGAGACAAAAAGCAAAAAGCATTCCTGTAGAAAGATGCCTGGAAAGGTTAACAGGAGAGGCTCTTTTGTCAAGAGTGTCCACAGAAGGAGATCATCAGTGAGCTGAGATACACTACGATTTTTACTCCTGTGAAAAAGTCTAAGAGTGTAAGTGTAAGTCATACTGAATGAGATCAAATGCTCTATTTCTGCTAGTAGATCAGAGTGAATATTTAAAGAAAAATTATAAAAGCTGAGGAGTGTATGGAGTGATTTTTCTTTTGCCATTCCCTACCAATTTTTGGAGACATAAGGTTTACTGACTCACCCTTTCTAACTCCCTTCAGGATCTTTTGCCTAATTATTCTATCTTCCAAGAGCTTGCCTAATCTCTTTTCTAAAATCCTTATATGCACTACTGGTTTCCATGGCATTGTATGAAAAATAGTTTTGGAGCGTATTTATACAGTATGGGAAAACATACTCCTCAGTATTTTCCCTAATTGTTAGTTTCAGAGACTGTCTCCTATTTCTTCTTTTGACTTCTGATGAGGAGTACAAGCAATTTTTATCAGGATAGCAATCATCAATAAATAAAATAAACTAGTAAGGACATTTTTTGTATCCTAATTCCACAGTGTCCAAAAACAGAGCGCACAAACAACTGGTATTTTAAAAGTGGACTAGCAGAAGTGATGTGGGAGTTTGTCATGGCATGGGTTTTTAAAACCCTTAGTTCTACAACATTCTTCACTGTAAGTAAACCCTGTGGAAGTTGCCATGCAACATGCAGTTAATAAGGCTGAAACCATGAATATGAAATATCTCTCAATGTAGTTCAACACTTTTACCTCTTTTAACTCACTGAGTGTATAAAAACACTATCCAAAAATACTTGGTACGCAGCCATGTGTTTGGTTTGCTGTAAAGTAGTGATTGTGTGATCAAGGAAGGATCTTGTCCCACCCATATGCATTATCTCCAGATAAACCTACCCATTTCTGATGTCTGTGGGCATTTTGGCAGCAGAACCAACATTGCATCTTTAACCACTCCAAGAAGGCCTGTTATTTCACTACAGAAAATGATCTGATGTCTAATATGCTGTCAGCTGAGAATGAATATTTGGTCTACTTGGACTACTTTCTAATGGGTGCCAGCATCCATTAAACAGCAGCACACGTATCTTCAGGCAAACTAGAAAATCTATGTTTTCATTAACATGACTCATGGAAGAATATTTAGCACAACTTGACATGCAATACTTATGATTCATGAAAAAACAATTGTTGAGCTAATCTTAAGCCATTTCAACTGAAATTCAGGGTTCAGTGAGGTCTGCCTGTTTGAGTTTTTTTCTCATTAATTGGTACTGTCAAGCATCACAGCAAACTGGTTGTACTGGCCAGGTTGTTACTAGGTAGAAGAAGCACTGACACAAATGTCTCTTTTTTTCCCCTCTATTTTCATCTATAAAGACATTTAATTTCACAGGGCATGACAAAGAAATTGACAGACCTATGAAATCCATTAATGAAATTAATCAGGGGAGTTTTCCACTTTTTTTTTTTACTTACACATACTTGTTCTTGTTTTACAAAAAAAAAAAAAAAGAGTGAATATTTATTTTAAAATCTTTAGTTTCCAGCTACTCACAAGTTATTGAGTTGCATGAAAGAGCTTGTTCAAGGAGGTTTCCTATCTACAAATATTTGAAAGGAAAGCTTGTTAAAATTAGACTGCTAAAAGAAAAAAGTTGAACATTTTCATCTGGAATAAATCATCATGAAATCACTGAAAGATGAAAATTACTGAAAATGTTATTTCAAATAAAATGTGATCTGTTTTGATTTATTTCTTAGACAANCAAACAGAAGCGCGGCCTCAGCGAGCCAAACCACGCACCTGCCGGTTTCTCTCTGCCGCGCTGCCGAGTCCCTGACCCCAGCGTGCTGGTCCCCACCGCTCCGCAGCCAACCGGGAAAACGCCGCGTGAGCATGTGGGCGGGCAAGAGAAACACCACAAAAACCATCAGGAGCTGGTGTATATGGCAACCATCATATAAAGAGCAATGCAGTACCAAGTTATCATAAAAATCAGAACTCAGTAACTAAGCAGGAAAGAGCCTATATACTTTTTTTTTTAAATTATAACTTCTGTTTTTTTCCTTATTTCTTCTTGTATTCTCAGCTTCTTCTAAAATTGAAGGAATAGGAAATATCTGTAAATTCTACTGAATTTTTACTTGTAAAATAAATTTTAAAGTTCTATTTTGCAATTTATTCAATTTAGTATTGACTAAATCATTACAGCATGGTGATTGATGGTTGTTACAAAAATATGTAAGCAAACAACTTTGAACAATAAATTTTNATCAGGGGAGTTTTCCCCTTTTTTTTTTTACTTACACATACTTGTTCTTGTTTTACAAAAAAAAAAAAAAAGAGTGAATATTTATTTTAAAATCTTTAGTTTCCAGCTACTCACAAGTTATTGAGTTGCATGAAAGAGCTTGTTCAAGGAGGTTTCCTATCTACAAATATTTGAAAGGAAAGCTTGTTAAAATTAGACTGCTAAAAGAAAAAAGTTGAACATTTTCATCTGGAATAAATCATCATGAAATCACTGAAAGATGAAAATTACTGAAAATGTTATTTCAAATAAAATGTGATCTGTTTTGATTTATTTCTTAGACAAAANCTGGTCCCCACCGCTCCGCAGCCAACCGGGAAAACGCCGCGTGAGCATGTGGGCGGGCAAGAGAAACACCACAAAAACCATCAGGAGCTGGTGTATATGGCAACCATCATATAAAGAGCAATGCAGTACCAAGTTATCATAAAAATCAGAACTCAGTAACTAAGCAGGAAAGAGCCTATATACTTTTTTTTTTAAATTATAACTTCTGTTTTTTTCCTTATTTCTTCTTGTATTCTCAGCTTCTTCTAAAATTGAAGGAATAGGAAATATCTGTAAATTCTACTGAATTTTTACTTGTAAAATAAATTTTAAAGTTCTATTTTGCAATTTATTCAATTTAGTATTGACTAAATCATTACAGCATGGTGATTGATGGTTGTTACAAAAATATGTAAGCAAACAACTTTGAACAATAAATTTTTATCAATAACTTTGAAAATTGTGCAAAAAGACATTTGACTAATTATGCTTAGTCATCCATTTAGCAGAGCTAGTCTTTGCTTTCCTTTAATCCTCAAGCTTTGTAAAGGAACACAGAAATCAATTCCATATGTGGCTTTGAGGGAAGTAAACAAAATGTTTATTTTCATCTCTCTGAACATGACTTGTATTTCTTGTCAGATAGGAAAGAAACCTTTATAGGCATGAATTGGACAGTACAAAGTTATTGAGGAATGTATGGTGAGTGCCAATTTCTTTCTGTATCCACTTTCTGTGGTAATTGAAAGTGATGCCTCGGTAAATGCAATGTGAATTGCATCTGTTGGGAAGGAGTGAAAGGAAATGAAACTTATTTTCTTCCATGGGAATTGAAACAATACAGGTTGTAAACAGCTGCTAGTTTCAAATGTATCTTTTAATGAACCTTTGTAATTAGAAACACTAAATCATTGTTACTTGAAAAAGTTAGGTGATAAGGGACCATGTGCAGTGAGGCTTGCTTTAAACAAACATATATGATTCAGAAATGGAACAAATACATAGATTTCAGACTGGATATTGACATTCTTTATCATGTTTCTCAGATTTACCTTGACTACTCACAGTTTCCCAAGGAGGCTGTGGTTGTGAATTTATTTTAAAATCTTCCTCTTTCTTCATTTACCCTTATACTTAATTACACAGCATTTCACTTAATCAGTTACCTATGTACTACTATTTGCTTTGTGCTAATATACAGAAATTTTCTGGATATCACCTGCTACTTAGGTTGCTAGTGACATTTTTGATTAAAACTGTAATTAATTAGAGAAATATTTATTATCATTTTTGACACTGTTTCACTGAGCTGTGGTTCATTTATTTTGGATGGTGAAGCTGTGTGAATCCTTGTTATGAACTCTGAAAACATCAGAGCTCAAGCACTTTATTCAAAAAGCCCTACATACATCTGCCAGCAGAAAACTTAATGTGTGTCCACATAAGCCTGGTATACACATTGTTATGACGTCTGTATGAAGTTTGGAAACAGACTTTTACAACGGATAAATGGAATCATTACTTTCTCAGCAGCATAACCTCATTTTTATTTGAATATAAAAAACCTCTTACATTTTAAATTGGATTTCTTGGAAGAACTCTTTTTAAATGTTAACAAAAATATGTGCTAATTTTCATGAGTTAAGATTAGGGTTTGATTTCAATGTCACTATATTTTACAGTTACAGAACAGTGTCTGAGAAGACAAGCTGTGCAGATTTGCATAGATTGTGTTCAACAAAAGCAGCGAGTACCATTCAGAATATCAGATTTACCATCTATTTGTTTAAACAGAAAGCTAATATGCCATTTTAAATATCAAAGAGTGGTAATGAGATGGTGAGGAAACTGCAGTTAGTGACAAAACTGAGGAGAAAAATACCCATGGCCATTTTTTCTATGAAAAAAAATGTTTATAGTTGAATAATAAAGAATTTCACTGTACATTTAACTGTACCTTTCACTGTACATTAAAGAATACCATAAATTTCTCATGGAACAGCCAAAAGAGAACTATCACAGCTTTCTTTTGTCACAGGTCTTATCATTACAAAATACTTCACAATGCTTTTCTCTGAGTGAATATTTAATATAGACTTTTATACCTTGTTACAAATTAAGTCAATGTCGTCTCTGCATCAAACTATTGTTGGTGATCCCTATTCCAAAAAAATTAACCAGATCTTATAGAAGATGGTAAGTAGTAGAATAAAAGACTGAATGAAATAGTACTGCACATACTTTGGTCCTTGAAGATTTTAATCTTCCATAGTATCAACAACTAGGAAGATTTAATCTTTCTGGGGGAAACACAGATAAATGAGGCCTAGAGTAGAAATAAAGGCTCGACAACTTCAAACTTGGAGTTGAAATTAAATCAAAGTCAATAACTATATTGAATAAAAGACATTCTTTATGAGAAGTAACATTTGGGTAAACAAACAATGGTTTTCCTATAGTTATATCATTACCTATTTTTTCTCTAATTTCTCTGCATAAAATTTCTTCCAAGAACAAATAATGTGGCTTGTGACTATTTAGCATTCATCCAGTCCAAGTTACTTGGTTTTCAGCATGTAATGTAAGTAATCTCTTTTACATTGTGCCAAAATACACTGGGAATGGATGAAATATTTAATGACAGTTGACAGCAAAGTCTACAATTATGTCCTGGATATACAAACTGGAAGATCATATTCCTTTTACTTGTCGGTATAGTATCTGATGATGTAACTTATCACCATTCCAGCCCTACTTTAGATGTATATGTGACTCCTTAATGTGACATTTAAGATCTGACACTCAGTACTCCACACAAAGACAGAATAATTTGTGTCTTAAATTTATAAAAATGCAGATGCAATCACTATTCTGCTGAAGCACCCACCTGAAAACTGCCAACATCCAAACATGAGCTCAAAAATCAAGTTAGATCAGGAATGTTTTTCTGATTGACTCTCTTGTTCATCCCACCTACTCTTGTGTGGGTCATGTCATGGAGTTATGCTGGTGTGTAGACACTGAAACAGTTAATTTTATTCACTCCTACTGCTGTTGAATCTTCAATACAGAAGACCACTTCTGAAGCTTGAAGTCTGCCTTATTATTTACAAATGTAAAATTAGTCTTGGTTTGGCTTTTTTGTTTATTTTCAAATAAAGTATAATGTATGTTAAAGAAGAGTGAATCTATGGCTCTGTTGGAACTCTTTGTTGAGAATTTAAAAACAATC
>VWZV01017014.1:0-18772 GCA_013397155.1 Irena cyanogastra | reverse complement strand
AGCCCTCAAGGAACTGGGCTAGTGGTCAGGAGGGGTATTCATTAATATTCCAAAGCCAGACTGCTATAAGATTTCACTAGCTTCTCCTTTCATTCTGCTGGCGCTATGCTTGTATAATTATCTTTATTGTGTGAGTAACTAATGCAACAAGAATAATTTTTTAATATCTTCTTAGGTCTGCTCTATATTTACTAATGAAAATGGAAGAATACTCTCTTGGGAGTTTGCTATAGTCTAAACATGTACAGCTCCTGAGTGCTTCAAGGTTTCTAAAAGCTCCACTGTCACTAAAGAAGTATAGGAACAGAGTTAATTATGTTTTGGAGCTTATCTTTGAAGATCTTTCTACAAGTGCCTTTATTTGCTTTGGTTTTTCTTTTTTGTCAAATTGAAGCCAATTTTCTATGGTCTCGTCAGCATTACCAAGCCCCGAGAAGTCACAACCAAAACTTCCAAACTAAAGCAACTTACTGAACTGTCCCCTGTCCTTCCCCATATCTGGCTTTCCTCCCAGCAGAATAAGGAGTTGATGTGCCTTCTGGTCTCACCTCATGTGTAAGGTGAGCACTTTAAAGGTAACCATCAGTGTAGAATAGAGGAGGGGAGACCCTAAAGGAGAGGAAATATTCCTCAGTTTTATAGAATTCTGGCTTGGGATTTTCAGCAATGCGTGGACCTAAATTACACTACATCTGAAAGGTCTTTTTATCATAATTCCAATTGTAAAATGTACTTACAGATAGTTTGCCAAGTTATGTTCTTGCAAAGTATGTGTTTCAAAGCCATGTGGGGTTGTGTCAAAGTAGTCATTGCCGATTCCACAAATAAAGCATTTGGTCTGAAAGCAGAAATTGTGGTTACACATGTATTTTAACTCAAAAACACTAATTGGTGACAATCCAGGTGAACAATGGCAATGAAAAATGTAATGTGCTTCCTACCTCCATGTCTTCCCTCACTTGTTCTTGCTGGTCTCTTAATTCCCCAAAAGCATCAATAATCAGACCTATTTCAAATAGAAAGGTAGCAACATTTCAGTACTTAGAAATAGTCATGTTGCAAGTAATGTCAGTCCTCCATTGTCTAGAATTTAGTGTGCTTATACATACAGGCACAATCGTGAGAGTGGAAAGATTTTTTTGTGCTTTATTACAGTTCATTTAACCTTACAGAAACTCATCTCTTTTGTTCCCATGAATGAGATTAATTTTCACTCTCCTTCTTGTTAAACTCTTATATCCAAAGTCTTTTTCAGTGAAGGCAGCTCTGCTCCCACAGCTCACCTTGGACAGTTAGTGAGTCTGCTTCGCATTTGAAGCATTACTCCTCCACTTTCAGCACTTTAAGAAAATAATGGGATCATTTTGGGGACTGCGATATTTGTAACTTTTTCTCAGTATAGATGGACTACATTTTTTCTTTGCCACCAGGTTGCCATAAAACAGTGATTTTTTTCCTAACAGCCTTAGAAGAGTTTATGCAATGAGTGTTGAATGCTGCCCATCACCGGAGAGGGGTCTTGTTTGCTGTAAACCACAACTGCAAGCCAATTAAAGCTGCAAATTGGCCTCTGAAGAAAGGAGGAAATGGCTTTGTGGCCATTGTGACTTTCTCCATGTCATTTACCCTTTCCAAGTGGAAAGTCTCCATTCCCCACTCAGCTGTGGTGATTCAAGGCTAAAAGTGGAAGAGCATCTTCTGCAAGGCTCTCCCAAGTTTAAAAGCTTAGTATAGGAGAGCAGTGATCCTCCACAAGGTTCATCATTGCTGGATAGTTACAGAAGCATTCATAAACTCTGCAACCTATGTAAGTTACAATCCGTTGACTTTGTGTAGTGCTTGGGAAAAGGCATATTATGTATGAATTAATATAAAATTATTACTTTCAGAATTAATGATTTTTTAAACTCAGAAATCAGTCTTTACAGCAATACTGCTAAATTTACCTCAAACATAAAGTTTGGTTTTTGGAAAACATAGGGTTTTCAATGATTAATTAATTTTGAACAATGTCAGCCAAGGTAAGTGATGGTACCTTGAATAATAGCCAGTAGGATAACAATGACAAAGAAGAAAAACGTAATGTCAAAGACAATTCGGTACATTTCATAAGGGTCTCCAGCAGGATCCTCAATTTCATCTCCAATGCCACCACCAGCTCTTACACCCACATACATGTGGAACAGGTAACACTAAAAAAGAGAGAGGAAAATTACAGATATATTTACCATAAATTATTCTTTTGAGGTTTTTTGTTTTGTCTGGTTTTTTTTTTTTAATTATTCTGCCCTTCTAATTCTCTTGGCAATTTATAGTAACAAGACCACATAATATCATTCCTCATGTATCAAACACACTGCACCAAAAATCTGTTGCTGTCTTAACTAATGTGATTCCGCCTTCAGGTACACTTACTAAGAGGGGGAGTCAGCATCAGCTATTACCTGCTCCTCACTTCCTAGGTTTTACTTTCAGACTGAGACTATTTGGGGGGTATTTTTCTTGTATTTGTTACTGTATTCAACTATATTCTACTCTTTATATTGATTTCTAAGGCTCTATCTTGCTCTGAATTGCTCTATCTTGCTCTGAAGAAGAGAACATCTTTTAAAGTCTTGCAGTGAAGTTTAGAAATCTGGAAAACGTTGCCATAAAATAAATAGTGGGATATTCACAAGTAGATATATCTATGTGTAGGTGGTTTCTAGATCAATTAATTTTGCAAAACTAGATGTCTGATTTGTTATATTGTAAATTAGTTGTGATCTGTGAAATGTGGAAGAAATCACTTTACAAAAGTATTGTCATATTTTTGAAGATACAAATCTTAATCGAAAAATCTTTAATAATCTGTATATTTAAGATCTGTATGTATTTTGGAATTGAATCTTCTGCCAGAGTGATAAACTACTGATGTTCTTGTATGATTGGTTACAGAATCTTGTAAACCACCTTCAGCCACACAGTGTGGGTTAAAAACAATATCAATCTCTAGCCATGACCAGTTTTCTGGAGTCACATTAGACAGCAGAATGTTAAATAATGAGTATAAAACCTGGCATTAGCAAACACTAAACAAAACTATATATCCATTTTTATAATGCGATTTTACTGATGACATGATATGCTAGTACTATCTCTAATAATACTTTAAAATGGAGTTTAGAATTTATTTACCTCACTTAATAAAATGATTTAAAATGTTTTATT
The DNA here is from genome assembly GCA_013397155.1 of Irena cyanogastra. Lineage (NCBI taxonomy): Eukaryota > Metazoa > Chordata > Aves > Passeriformes > Irenidae > Irena > Irena cyanogastra. The sequence continues at coordinate 15,562 of VWZV01017014.1, read as the reverse complement.
ATTCTAATTAGTTTTATTATAAAATTATTCTAATTAGTTTATNNNNAATTAGTTTATTATAAAAATTAGTTTTATTATTCTAATTATTCCTACACCTATTTTATGACCAAATCATAGTATTCAGCTGACAAAGTTTGAGCAGGTTTCATAATTTCTGTAATTTGCATGTGTAACCTGCACTGACTGTTAAAAAGAAAGTTCAAGAATAGGGAGGATCATTCGGTGAAGTCTATGATACACTTCTGTTCTGAGGTATTTTATTCTATCTCTGGTGGAAAATGCAGGTCAGAGAGTTTCTGTTCCATGGGAGATATCGACTGGCCCCAAACTCAGAATATTACATTTTTAATACCTGAATTTGTGTTTTCTGTATACAGTAAGAAAATCAAATACTCTTCATACATGAACATATATCTGTAGAATGTGTGCTATTTTGACAGAAATAACATTCAGTGGTGATGGGTAGAAATCATATTGTAAATTGGTATCATAAGATTATCACCCATAATAAGTTATAATTTCTGTTTTCTAACCCTTGACTTCTTTCTTCATGACTAAATTACTAACAGTAATTTTGGAGCAGGATTTTATAACTAGTGCTAATAACATCACAATTCATATAACCTAAATAAGGACAGGAAGAGCTTGCACACTTGCAAACATTGGGAACAAATGGGATTTCTTTGTTGTGACAACACAGTTTCTTTTTGAGGCTCTGACCAGTTTGTCAAGAAATTCCTTTTTTACTTCGAGTGTTTGCCATCCTCAGCTGTAAAAGCATTGTGGCACATCATAAACCACAGTATTTAGGAGAAAAATTCAGAATACCTTCCTATTCAGAATGCCTTCCTATCTATGTGCTGTTGAGTTTAGACCACTGGAGAATGCAGACGGAATTTCAAGACTTGTACTTCCAAAATGATGTGTATCAACAAGAATTAGAACCCAATGGATTTAACAGCAAACACATTCCTCCTTACTTATCATTCTGTCTAAAGTATCCATTTGAAAATTCAGGATGATATTTGAGGCACACAGGTGATGTTTTAGTTACCGTCATCATGTCATCACACTTCATGTCTGGTTCATCTTCATCTTCACTTTTGTTGTAGAATTTGCGGAAGAAGTTGAAAGCCACCACAGTGTAAAGGTACACTACTACAGCAAGGAGTCCCACAGTAAGCACAAGCTGTGTGTGGAGACATCACATGAAAATAGATTTCAATATCATTTTGTCAGAACAGACACGTCTGCTTGGTGCATTGCCTTAAATATTGAAAATGAGTGATATTGTACCTTTGCAATAAGGAAACTAAAGACAGCAGTTATCTGTGTATCACCAAAGCAATTTTTTTACACTCTTTAGTTTAAAAGTTTAATTATAGTAACCTGAAACACTGGATATACAATAAAAATGAAATAATAAAAATAAAACCCTTTAGAAAATTTGACAATTTTAACTGGGACTTATAAAGACTTATCATAGTCTATTTTCTCTTCCAAAGCTGTTTAGCAAAGCCATTGCTAAAATGAAGAGAAAAAAATTTTAGATAGAAGTAATTTCCAGGTCCTGCCTGTAAGGAAACAAATCATTAGGTGAAAAAGTTTAGCAGTTAATGAGAGTAGATTATATTGTCTGTTGAAGTTGGTGTTAGAAGATTCAACTCTGGACAGGAGTTTACTCAAAGCTACATATTTTAAAAATGCAACAACCAGTATTTACTCTTTTAAAAGAAACATAAGAGTATTGAAGGACAAGCTGATAAATTATCACTATCTGCAGATCTGTCAATATGCTCCCAAAGTGAACATTTCAATTCAGAAATCTGCAGCTGTCTTTCAGTGTTCATATTTACTAGCCAGAAAAGCAACAGGATTAGAAAAATTTTTCATTGCTTGTTAAGAATGTAAAAGCCACAGTCTTGAGTTAAAACAGTTTTGTCAACTATGCTCAGTTTTGACTATTACATTTTTAAAAAATTCATAAGGATGATACATGTCATTACAATCATTAAAATGAATATGAAATTGGTCATCCTGAAGTAAAATAAATAGTATAAAACCAAAGATTTCGTTTGTGTGATGATAACATGTCATCACCTTGTGTGGGTATATTTTTATGCCTTTTGCAAAATATCGTGGTATAAAATGTTTTGACTAATCTAGCAGGGCATAGGTGTGGGCTTAGAATATATGTTATTGCATTTGAGAAGGAATGGAATGTGTGTGTTTGAAATTATATTTTGGGGAATTTAGATTTCTTAAATTTGAGTTTAAAAGTAACTGTAAAGCTTGGGTTTTGTTGTTATGCTAGCTAAGAACACAGATTCTTTGCAGATCAGAGCATGATTCCCTGGAGAAATTTTAGTAATTAGTTTTAGAAATACACTTTATTAACCTGATTTTTGCATGACAAAGTGCCATAGAAGCATATTACACAGAATGCCCACACCTTTAAGCACATTCTTATTAGACAGGTATTGAAATCTCAGTGCCCAGATCATTATTACTGCTGTAGCTAAGGAGGAATTGTATATTCTTAATATTTATCACCAATCAGCTCATCATTGAGACTATAGAATGAGCTGGTTATTCATATTCTTATATTTTTCTAAAATTATGTGTTTTCTATTGTGTACAACCCTTCTTAATCTGTCATCACTTAGTGGGTATAGATTGTTATAATTTCATAGGGTTTAACATGTGTTAAGTGTGCTGCCGAAGATATGATCAATCCTATCATGATAAAATTAATTGCATTGCGATATTTCCAGTACAACGATTTTTTTCCCAGTACTTTTACAAAGTGTGTTTATTTTCAAACCTTTGCATGTAGCACTAACCTGTTTGCCATTGTGAGTGACTGAAGACAAAATAGTTCGCAATGTCTTAAAACCCATAGCAATATCCAGCAGATGAGCAGCAAAGAAGAAGTTGTTGTAGTGCCCGAGGATAGACATAGTTGTGTACCAAGCTAAGTATAAAAATGACTGCAGAGAAAGTGAAAAGGGGCAGAGGGTTAACAGGTGCTGATGTGCATTTTTGGATCCAGGACACAGTGTTTTTAAGTTACACAAGTTGTTGTAGTAGGACACTTTGCCCATATAGGGATTAAACAGTTTAAACTTCACCCAACTTTTGAAAATTACCGGTGGTGTAAGGGGATGTCACACTGCTTTTGCTGTTGACAAATGCTGAAATCAGCCTCACTTGACAACCCCAAAAATGGACATCACAAGGATGTGAAAAACTGTGTGTCCTGACAGCTTCTGGTACTGGCAGGGATGTGGAAGGCAGGTGTTTCCTGATAAAGCAACCAATGATTGGTAGTATTAATAACTTATTTTAAGATGAATGTTAGATCTACTGAGCTAACATGACTAGCCTGGGAACATGTGAATTCCACTCAACCACTTTATGCTGTAAATACGCAGTCCCACTTTTTAATTCCAGGGATTTCTAGCACTCCTAGAGGTGTGTGTAGATTCTTTACTTGAATGGGAATGCTCCCCAGGGTTACTCCTTGAGGTTGGACAAAAGAGGTTTGCCTACTGTCACTGATATGGGCAAGTAACATAACAATAATTATTGAACTACCTTTTAAACCATTAATTTAATAAATAATGTACTATAATAGTGGTTTTAACCATCTGTACTGAGCAGTATATAATTCTAATTAAAACATCCTTTAATCACAAGACAAAAAAAAATTAAAATGGCTCTGTAATGCAACATTATTTGTGTATGTTTGTTGAAAATAAAAGCAGATGGTGGAGAACATACATGTTTAGTGGAAATCAAAGCATATTCATCTAGGCTAACATACTCACATTATCAGTGAAAACAACTCCAAGCTTCCAAATGTGGTACTTTGTATCAATGGAGCTTAGCCTAAGAAATAAAAATTTTTTGAAATGCATAAATGTCAAAAGTATTGAATTCTATATTCATAAACAGTAAACTAGTTTTGGCACTTCACTTTTTTTTTTTTTGGCTGAAGGTGGTGAAATTGATTAATTATTCATTTTTTGAGTGATCCAGATGCTTCATTTTTCAGAGAGTATTCATTAATTCTGAGCACCATAAAGGGTTTCTAAACCAACAAAACTGGTGTAATAATTTCAGGAAGAATGATATGATACTTCCATATTTCAGACTTAAAATCTATGCCAAAAGTACTGAAATGTGGAACACAGATTGCTTAAATTCAAGAGGTAAGTTTTCTGTCTAGTGTAAAATATTGCCAGAATAACAAAGAGAAAAGGTAATGCCTTCTGCAATATTCTAAATATTTTGTCAGCCATTGGATGGCATGCAAACGGAAATCTTTCTTGTGCATCTTACACATTAAGAAGACCAACTCTTGTAGGAGCATAAATCACTTGGGACTGGGACACGTTCAAGCTCCCATCTTGACTGACTGACTAAGTCAGGAAAACATCTCTGAATCTGTACTAGACACCTGTTATCCAGGTATTTATTATCAGTACTTTTTCTGTCCTTTTGTTTATAAACTCTGTTGTAAGACCTTATAAATGCTGCATTAATTATTGTTTAAAATGAAAGAGTGGCCAACTAAATCAGTCAGCATAAATTGGCTGCTTTTTTTTCTTACTTTTATAACACAACTGTGTTTTAGAACAAACAAAAAGCTATATTATTTTACTTCCACACTAAGAAGACTTATCCATTTGAATTTTCCATGCTAAAGAAAACATCACAACAGTTTAAAAATGAAACCCAATTTTTATCTTTGATGATGAAGTTATTCCAAAGCGTAATTTGTCTGTGAAGTTCAGAAGTTGTACCATGACACGAGAGATGCCTCTTCTGTTTCACTCTCTTCCACTGGACTAAAATCAAGGGCACTTTTGTCCAAACCTAGAAGTTCTGCAATGCGCTCTGCCCCATATAAGTCTCCATACTTATTAATAACCTAGAAAAGGAAGAAGAGAAGCTTTTGCTCCCAGAAACTCCTCAGTGACATTCACGTACTTTAGACCAGTAGTTTTCAGGAATTAAAAAAATAAGTTATTCACAATTAACACTACTAGAACAGTAAGAACTCCCAGGAAACCAGGGGAGCATAAAAAAGAAAAATAGAAATATTAAAGGCTATTATCTGAAAGCTTATGTATAATTTACTGTCATTTAAGCTGGCATGTTTTTCTTTTTTTAGGGCAATGAGGGGGCTTTGTATCCTAAAGATGACAGTGATTGCAAATTAAACCTGCTGGCTGATTGACAGCGCAAAGTTATTTCCAATGTCTGAGTCTAGGAAGGAAACCGCAGCCTTCTGTCTTCCTCCCTCCCTCCCTCCTCCCGCCTACACCACAGGTGCCTGTTCACCGAGACATTTAACACAATGACTTCCAGAAAACAAATTCCAGTTCTCTGTTATTTCTGTATTTATGTGTACAGAAACATACAGATATCCAAATTAACCAAATAGTAGATTATTGCTCTGAAAAAACATAATGGAAATATAAAAAGCGTACCTTCCGTTTCACAAATTTGTCCCAGTAATTGTTAGGGAAGGACCTACATAAATAAGGCAAAGATATTTCAAGTTATTTAACTTGTTAGGGGAAAGGAAAAACACAATGAAAGAAAAAAGAAAATATCATGTTCCTGATCATTGCAAATTTTTTTCACTCACTGCACTTCAAATTAGGAGAATGATTTATTTTCATGTGGACAACAGCTGTTATTAATCATAATTTGCTGCAATAACATCTTTCCCCTCCACACCCGCTTTCTTTTTCCCATTCGAAAGTATGACTGGCTATAAAAGCTCAGCAGGCTAAATGCTATCACCTGATAAGCTTAACAATTCCACAGTAGCAGTTTAGTCACTGTAATATCATTCATCCACTAAATAAATACTTTATCACCGCTAGCCATAAAAATCAAACCAGAAAATTATTTTCAGAGAAAAATAAGAGAATCTTAAAGCATAAATAATTTTTAAGTTAATTGGATTACATTTAAAATAGAGACTGAACACTTGAGAACCAGTCAATTGTTCGCCAACAGAAAATTTTAAAATATTAAACTTACCAAGAAAATTCAAGAAGATAATTTGCCAATATATAGCAAATACATATCTAAAGCGGTATCCAGGATACCGCTTTAGATATATATTTGTTATATATTGGCAAATTATCTAATTATTTGTCATTCTAATGATCTCACTGTCTATTATATCAGTTTTGAGGAATGCCAGTTAGCAGGAAAGACTACAAAATTTAAGATTTTTCTCTCCTTATTTCCTGGAAATAACACTGAGTTGAGAAAATATGCAGGAATGTAAAAGAGAAAAATAACTACTTAAACTAAAGGACATGATTGGTAAAATAAAGTAAGTGCTAGCACAAGAAAAATGAGATTCCAGAACAATGTTCTGCTGGAACGTAAGGCAAACTTCCCAATGACTGTGCTTCAATTTTTACCTTTCTGAGTTGGAATTCTGAATTAAATTAATTCAGATAAAGACAAATGCTTCTAATGACTCAAGTGGATGGTATATTCTAGTCCAATGCTCTGTATTATTTTTTTGCTTGATTTCTCAGGCTTTTAAGCTAAATATGTTGTAGTATAGCCAGCTTGTGTCTATCTCTTTTACAAAAAACATCCAATAATTTGTCAGGGTACATATTTCCCACTTTTAATTACTTTTTTCCCATTATAGAAAGCACATTTCAATTTGTACAGAACACTGGGTACCCTCCAGCAGTGGTTACTCTGATCATACAGTACTTGTACTAAACCTCAAGACTTGGCTAACATCAGAGGGAAGGATTAGCCTGCTTACATTAGTCTAATCTTTTGTTTAGCTTCAGTAGACAGTGAAACATGCTGAGAACAGACTGTACAGCGTGTCATTAGGGATAAATTGACAATATGTTTCATTAATTCATGCTTCTGTTTGCTGAAGATAAACTTACTGGGTATCTAGATGGGTTGCCATCTATAGTGAAAGAAACTGGTTGGAAAATAAGCAAGCTCTCCAGTTTCCCAATTAGCTTCTGCTGTAACTTTAATAATGTGCTAGTCCATACTGCTGAATGAAATAAAGAAAAATTCTTAAAACTTACGTGTAGGAAAACAAAGCATTCAAGAATTTCCAGTATTCTAGAAGTTCTAAACATAGAAGCATAGATGGAAGGGACCTTAAAAATCATCTAGTTCCAACTCCCTGCCAAGGGCTGGGCCAGTTTTCACTAGACCAGGTTGCTCCAAGCCCCATCCAGCTTGGCCTTGAACATTTCCAAGGCTAGGGCATCCACAGCTTCTCTGGGCAACCTGTTTAAGTGCCTCACCACTGTTACAGTAAAGAACTTCTCCCTAATAGCTAATCTAAACCTACCAGTAAATTCTGAAAAACTGCCTGTAGTCAGTCTTTCTGTGGGAAGAGAACTGACTTGTTGTGTTTGTCTATGCCACTCCTACAGACTGCTGCAGCTTACTGAGACTCTTAAAATCAGTGTATGACTACTACAGTATTTGCTAATGCCTACAACTTGACAGAAAATCCTGTCAGACCTACTCAAATTCTAGAAATGCTATTTTTCACTAGATTTACTCCTCTTGTCACATACAAATTTCTTTAACAAGGGATGGGAAAGAAAGAGAGGAGAATATTACTGTACAAGGAAATAGTCACAGGAAAGGATGGAAGTTATCTTTTTAAAACTTTCTCAATAGAGAGTAATATGTGGAATGTCTTGGAGAGACATTGTGAGGTAAAATACCTTATCCTTGCAAAACATAGAAAATTAAAAGGAGGTGGAATGTATGTGTTATCATAGTATTTATTAAATAAACAGAAAATATAGGATTTCACATTAGAATCTACTACTGTAGCATCTAATATAAGGTGCTAAATGCCTTTCTTTTCGATGAACTAAGTGACAGGTGGACAGGAAAGGTTCTAGATCAGTGGCTTAATGAGCTATAATATTATAAGCAGTTACATAGAGTAATTTAATTTTACTTACGGAGTATTTATAACAAGGCGATCCCATTGTCCTTTAATGTCATCCTCAGTTGGTTGTTCAGTTATGTATAGCCCATCAAATTCCAGCTTTCTAGCTACCTCCTTTTCTCTCTTGAATACAACCAGAGGAACCTGTGAAAGTGACAGTGGCCAACTTTGTCACAGTTTATGTGTTTTTGGTTCTTTATAACACCAAAATGTAAGACCAAACATCACACTGGAATCTCGCACACTAGGTAGATCAATGCCTAGGCAGCCTATGAGCAATGGCCACCTTGGCAGTCAAGCCCCAACCCTCCGCCACACACTGCTTTTTATTGCTGAGCATGATGTTACATGCGATGGGATATCCCTCTGGTTGGTTGGCTCAGCTGTCCTGGCTGTGACCCCTCCCAGCATGTCTGCTGAGGGATGCACAGAGTGGGAAAGCAAAGACAGAGCCCTCACGCTGTCCAAACACTGTCCAGCAATAACCAAATGTGGCCGTGCTACCTGCACTGTTTTAACCACAAATCCAAAACAAACACACGCTGCTAGGAAGAAAGTTAACTCCATTTCTGTAAACAGCTGGGCACAAATAGGTATTCCAGTATTAGCACCATGAACCACCTTGGGACATAGCCAATGTTTAACAAACAGATTAGCAGTAAGCTTAAGAATTTACCTTTAAGCAGTAATATCCAATCACACAGACAAAGGAGATGACAGTATGAATAACTGCCAGTGCTCTGAGAGCAGGTGCCATGTAGCCAGTACTTTCTTCTAGAACAAAAAACACCATGCCCTCCTCTTCTTCCTCTTCAGCAAAGGAGTTCCAGAGATTAGAGTCTTCCTCTACTTCATCAAGTGGTTCTTCTGTCACCTGAGAAAAATTCACACGCATTGAAAACAAAATAAACTTAAAAGCTTTCCTTTTAACGACAAATGATGTTTGCAAAGCCTGCTCAAAGGAAGATGATGGATCATTAGCTTTAAACATTCTTCATTTGCACAGCGAAAGTCACCACATCGTGTCATGTCACTGAAAAGAAAATCTGGAAAAAGCAAATACAGGCAGTTTACAAATCTCTCTAACAACGCCGTAGCAAAATGAAACTAAACAAATGAAAAAGTTATGCAAAAACTATTTATTGGAAGAAGCAGGGAATGACAGGGTTATCTATTATGGTTGAATTCAGAGGGTATTTTTTGTAATCTACATAGTTCCTGATTGCTCGAGTCTAAAAAGAAGCAAAATTTTCATATCATCAACTTGTACACTGTTCATAAATTTTTATTTCATGACTCAGTTTAGAATTTACAAATTATATACAGTATTTCATCAGCTGACATACTGCCCTAAATTCTTCCATTGACTTTAAAAACCTGCCCTTTAAAATAAAATCCCTAGGGGTGCTTTTTTGACAGCTTTATCTGAAAGCTAAAGTCCTGCTAAGTCCTGTTTCACTCCCAGTGACCCTTTCCTATGTATGACAGATGGACTTGCACTGATAGACACGAACTTTTGTCCTTGCTCTTCAACCGAACAGGTTGTCACCTGCCAGACTCAAAGAAAAGCAGAAGTGAATGGGGAGAAAATGAGACTGGCAATGACAAAACCAGAATTCTACATGTATATTTGAAGTCCATCTTCTCTAACCTGTGGGAAAGAGAGAAAGAGACAAGGAGAACGCCCTAAACAGCCATGACGTCTTTCTCCTGGAACATGCACATACATTCTGCCCAGTTTCCAAGAGCTTTTTACATCCTTACCTGCCCTGCCTCTGAAAACACAATTGTGTTATAGGAGTTGCATTTCAAGGTGTTTGAGAACAGGACTCTGTTATTTCTAGACTGAATGTTCAGCCAGCTGCTTTTGTTGTTGAAGTTTTTGGTTCTAAGCAACAGAATATGTAATAGAATATATAATATTGGAAAACACAAGGTTCATCAGCTTATTACAACTTTCATTCTATATCTAGGAGGGGAAAAACAAAAGGTCCAGATTTCAGGATATAGATAAATCAGAACTCTTCTTCCAGACTTCAGTATGAAAGGGGAAAAAATTGAGGCTTTTATGGGTGGGAGCTCTCTTTATTGAATTCTAACCTGTTTCATTTCAAGGGTGTGAAGATTTATGAAAGAAATTGGAGGAGGCTGCTGAAGATGTTCTACTTTGCATCATCTGGTGTTATACACCAGAACCTGAAACTACTCTAGATTCAGGTGAACCTCTAAGATTAGGTTTAAAGTGTGAGTGTATAGCCTTTTTCATCAGTGAGCTAAACAAAAATACCTATAGCCTACTATAAAAAAGAGAAGTAACTCAGAATAACCAGATAACCGGAAGTCTCTAAATATCTTGAGAATAAATTAAAGAAAAAGAATTCAGCAGTTTTGACATTTGAATTATTTTAGTCTATTTCAATTTTCCCAGAACAAGATTACCAGTCCAAACAATAACAGACTTATCTGATTAAATGAAAAAGTGCCTAGAAACTCAACTATAAAGGAGAAATTAAATAAATCTCTTTTCACTCAGCCTGAATAAAATAAAAACAGAATACTAAAAACATTAAATTATTGTATCCTCTGGTACTAGCAAAGATATTTAAAGAACAATGTTACCTTACCTTGTAAAATAGAAGAATAAAATTGATGGCAAATGCAACAAATAGAGCAAGAAACCTTAAGTTGTAAAAATTTCTTGCCAAGTAGTGCTGAAAGTAAAAAATAAAAAGTAATTAAAGGTTGCCCATGAGTAATATCAGAAGAAGAAAAATAAATAGCAATTTTTTAAAAACAATAAATACATAATTGTGTTGCCTTCATACAGCAGTTACGATAAGCAAGGGCATTTCTTGGCAGCTTATTCCCCTTTTCCATGCTAAATGGAATTTAAAATAATGGCCTTATAATTTTAAGTCAGAAAAGACTGAAACAGAAGGAAATATGGAAAGATATGTTAGAATACTGGAAAAAAACTACTTGAGAGTTATCAGAGAATTCAACATTTCATGGTTTTAAGAACAAAGAAAAATAGAAAGTATAGTTAAAGATTCTAGAAGTTAGATTAATAAAATAAAGAGCTCCTAAAAAGGAGCTCAAGAGGCTAATCTGTCCTGTTAGAAATTACACACAGAAATACTTAATTATATAACTCTAAGAAACATTATAAAATCACAATAGACTGACTTCAGGCAATCATCTGAACACTCATGCCAAATTTCCCTTTATGATGTCATTTCTCCCTTAAATACAAATTCAATTAATAAAGAATTTAAACTTACAAGCATCTTTGTTTGATAAATTTCCAAAGCTTTGAAGAAGTTAGCCATAACAGCCTCTGGTTTCTCAATTTTTTGTCCATGCCTTCTCTTCTTTTTCTTCACTTTTCCTTCTTCTAGTTGCTCAGATTGTACTTCCTTTGCTTTGTCTTGTTTCTCACCATCTTCCGTGCTAGAAGATAAGTTAACTAAACACAAATATCTAGACAAATGTAAATGCATTCATTTCAAATGAATTTGAGTTCATAAAGTTTGGCTTTAAATTTTAGTTTTTATACTGTATGTAGCATTAGAGGAATTTAGTTACTAACAACAACAACAAAAAAAGCTGGGTTTCCATATGTGTGAAATAATGTTGAGGCATCAATATGATTGTCTTACAGTAGTGACCCTGATGACATGCTTTAAAAAAAATAACTTTGCCAGATAAGAGGAGAAAGATAAATGACTCTGAAGTAAATATTTTAAACATGAAGCAAAATGGGAAAAAAGGAGAAAAGATAATTTTATATAGATTTTGAATCTGTAAGAATCTCTAGGACAGCTTTTGTGTGTACCTACAAAACATTTTAATCTGTTACTACAATGTGGCTGCAGGTCCAGGCAGACAAGATGCCCCTTAAAAGTAGGATGCTGCTAAAGCAAAGTTAAGTATTTTAAATATTGTTTAGGCAGTCATATATAGGATGACTGGACAAAGGAGTCTATCTGCTGTCAAGATCTGATAAAATAGCAATAAATAAAAATAGTTGGGTTAGTTAAATCTTGTGTTTAAATGATCCAATGAAAATTCCATGAAAATTGTAGAGTAGGGAAAGCAGAAAGCATAATAAGAAAAAGCAGAGGTTTTTAAGATTGGTGCTCATTTTTAAAGGAAGTTATGGGAGTTTTTACATGAGTTTTTAAAAAGACAATGGCCACAGATCTATATATGTAGAATTGTCAAGGGCCACAAAAATCAGATTGCCATTGTGTTGCCTAGTGAGACGGTCTGCCATCTTTTAGTATATTTGCAAAATACTTAGTATGTACCCCTTAGTATCTATTCAAAATACTGATGAGACAAAGTGTACACGAAGTTCTTTGAATACTGAGCTTTTCTTGCATTATTTATGGCCAAATTATTTAGCCTTAGGAAGTACCAAGGAGTTAAACAGGAATTTTGTAAAACTAACTTACTCAGCTTTCTCAGCTTCTGCTTTTCTTTGTGTTCCAGCTTCTTTTGCAATTTCAGATATCTGCAAAAAGTATTTTAGCTGTCAAAATTGATCCATTCAAATAAAAGTCTGGTCACTTTATTTACTGTCTTCTAAGAAACAAAATAATTAATAATTTTTTTATAGCACTATGCACTTTTAAGGTGGTTGATTTTTAAAGATAGAGAACTCAGGCTATATTTTAACAGTGAAAAAGGCAGAAATTTTTCTGTATAGTGTTGTCAATACTCTAACTAGTCCAGCTGACTGAACAACAATTATACACAGTGATCAGGCAAATTATGTGACCAGCTGAGGATGAAGGTAACTATATCCAGATCATATCCTGATACTAAAGTCACCCACAAAGACTCAGTGGAGTTACTCATTGAAACGAGAAACAATATATTAATGTTATCATCAAAAATAAAAAAAAATCTATGTAACTATCAGATATTACAAAGCCCAATTACTTGGCTGTGATCAAGTAATGCAAGTGAAAACAGACAAATACTTAAACAACTTCTACTTACACAATGTGTTCTTCAAGCTGTTTATCTTAGCTGGGCTGATGGTTCATAAAACCTTTACTGGCACACCACACAACCCTCTTAAGTGTGTGTTTACAGCTTTCCTTTGAGGTAAGGAAAAATCAGTACACAATTTTACATTGTGTATGTAAAATGGCTAGCTGCAGCAAAGAAGCTGAGGCCTGGATGTCAAACACCTTTAGGCTTGGTGTTACAAGATCAAAGTAAACCCATTTCAAATGCAATTTGAGTACCTAAGCTTCAATGGAAGTCCAAGAGATGCAGGCCCTGACCCCGAAAGAAATCTAAAGAGCTGAAATTTGTCTCCATTCCCTTTTGCAAAAACCTGTCTTAACTCTTAATCCTCTTCTGTATTCTCTTGAAGTGCTTAGACAGCAGTTGCCTCTTGGTCATTTCCAGTGAACACGTATGTGCAGTTATCTAAAGTTTCTGCCACTACCCATCTGGATGCCTATCTCTCACAAGTGTGTGGGAAAAGGATATAGGAAAGAACTTATTAAGTTGATCTTCCCTTGTGTATCTCACATATTATCTGTGGAACTTCACCTAGTTAATGATGCAGGTGTAACTCTTTCACAAAGAATCTCCCCTAAGATCTCAAGCTGGTGGAGGGTAATTGAGAAATCATTTGATGATGTCTGGTTCTTCTAAGAGATAGGGTGGTAGAAGAATGAATAAATCCCTATTCATCTTATCCATAGATGCTCTCTCAATTTTCTCTTTTCCAGGCTGAAGAACCTTAATTTACTTAATTCCATATACAAGATTTGTTGAGTTTCAACAGCTCATTGATCTTCACTGAACCTTTTCCAGTTTTATCACACTCTTTTTGAAATGAGGGAACCTGTTCTTCAAAACACAGATAAATTAAGGTTCGTGAAGCATTATAATATCGGGGTTTCCTCTCTTCCTTTCTCAACAATCCAAAATTTCAGTTTGCTTGACTGGCATTATCATTGAACTGATATTGTTATACAACTCAGTTATATTCCCAAGATTTCATACTTGAACAGTAACAATGAGATCAAAATGAAGAATTTTACAGGTAAAAATGTAACTTTTCCTCCTGTATTCATCACTTCACTGATTTTTATCTGTTATTTTGAGGTAACTTCATGTTAAAATCAAGTTGGCTCTTGATTTTATTGCTACCAATAATTAGATTTATCAGCAACTGTTATGTCACTACTACTTTTCTTTTAATTTGTGAACTCACCTAACTCTCAGCACAAATTCCTGTAGAACCTTACAGTAAAAGCAAACTCCTAAAATGCTTCATCATATATGATTCCATAGGTTATTTTGCAATTTCTCTGGCTATGTGGTAAATGTCACTGACCTTATCAGTACACTTTTTCAGTATATAGACCTGATTTTCTATTTCTATCTGTTAGTGTGAATTTTATCATTGCAGATGCCTAACAAGGACATAGTGACTTCCTGAAGGGAATTTTGGTTCTTACACTGCTGTTTCTGCTTTGAGCTCCACTTTTTCTTTATATCCACTCCTCTAACTACATCATGTGAGGCATTTGTATACACAATGTGAAATGAATAGCACTTCCTGCAATACAGAATTAGTGCAAACATTGCTTTGGTAACTTTCACTAGGTAACATATTAAAGGTAAAAGCTAGATAAATTGCATGACTGACTTCACATTAATGACTCAAACTATCTGCAAAAATTACAGTGCATTTTCATCAGTAGTATCAAACACATCTGTAAGAAACGTATAAATCAAAGTAAAGCAAAGAATATTCTGAAGTGGTTATTCAGATCAGAATTAAAATATTGACTTCAACTTGTATTAAAATAGTTATTTTTAAATACCAACCACATTATATTTATGCTAAATGAGACAGGATTTTAATAGACTCTAATTTTTAAGTCCATATATAAAAATGATTTCATAAATAAACAAGAAAAAAAATGCAAAAAATTTAGTTCAATGTAGGCAAGAACCAGAATCTGGAGAAAAACATACAAATTAAGACAAAATAATGCACTAAGAAGTTGCGCAGTTGAGATTTATCTTGAAGATACCTCGAAAGTATATCATAAAGAGGTGAGTTAATGGTGAGAGAAAAGATATTTTTGAATAACTAGTAGAAACAGACCTGAGGTGTAAAGTGAAGCATAATGCCTTCCAAATATGATAAATAAATTGGGTTTGACATTTAGTGCTATCCATTTTTACATGGAAAAATATTCTCTTTAGTCCAGCTGAGTGGAACAAAATATACTGTTTATAAACCAGAATAAGAGTAAAGAATAATTACATGATAAACATCAAACTAACAATAAATTCAGACAAATATATTTCAAATAATAGAAAAAAAAGAATACTGTATTGCATTTAGAGCATATAGAAGAAAGATGTTAATGATAAGGCATTATTATGGAGATAATAAGTTGTAAAAGTACTTGAAGTATACTTGTGAAAAAAATGGGGTATGCAGAATAAATAAGACCATAAATCATTTAAAGCAAAAACTGTGACTAGAAATTTGCTAGCAGTTTTTTGAATAAAAAACTGATTACAAATAAA
>VWZV01017005.1:0-39879 GCA_013397155.1 Irena cyanogastra | reverse complement strand
TTTGCGCAGTAGGTTACTGATACAGTTTGGTAGAGTTTTTTTGTGATGATTTGTTATTTCCCTGAAGCATTGAGTATTATGGACTCCATTGGGGTAAACTAAGCATGCCTCATTTTCTATGTTGATGAATTTTATTCCAATAAATGGTATGTTTGTAGCACTTTTGATTCATGTATTTGTTTACTACCTTTTTTTTTTTCCCTGGCCATGTCAGTTTTGTTATTTTTTCTCTTTCCAATGTTTAAAGATGATACTCAAAACTACTTCAGGTGACTGACTCTTTTTTCAGGTTCTTGCTACTTTCTCTGAAGAAACTGTTGTAGTTCTTTGTCTTCTGTAAAAAAAAAACCACAAAAAACCCCTGGTGTAATTGTTTTTCTTTGTTTTCTGTCAATTTATTTCAAAGTTTAGTTGGGGATGTTATTGTGTTGTATCCCTAAACAGTGTTTAACAAGGTAAACTAAGTTCCTTTGGTTACTAAATGTTATTACCAATCCCGCAATTAAAGAGTATAAAGAGACTGTAGTGTATTTCATGGGAAAATCCTTACTGTTAACTCATGGAATCCTTCTGAAATGTTTCATCTTCCATACGGATCAGTGTTTTTAATGCTATATGAGAATTTCTGGAATACTGCACAAAGCAAAACACATTTAACTGCTGTTTACTTAGTTGAGTCTAATTTATTATAAATCTTAATGTTGTATCCGGTTCATCTGTAGGAAAATAGATTATTTAAATTGCTCTTGTACGTGATAAAGTGATTGCTTTCTTTTTGTTGTGTGGTTTTTAGATATAGCCAGTTTGGCATTATTTTTGATCCAGTTAATTTGCATTTAAATTGATAATGCCTAGCACCTGAATATCCTTTTACATCACATCTCAGAACACAGAACTGACACAAAGATGTGTTTCTCCTTTGAAGGACACAGTCAGCAGTGCCTGTAAGAAAAGCAGGGAAAGTTAACTAAGGAGATAAAAATGAATTGCATAGAACACACAATATTGAGTTAGATAAAATGTGGCTTTTTCTGGCCAAGTTGGAGCTTAAGTGCCTCTTCACTTTTACTGTATATTCCCATTACAATCTGTGGTGGTGTTGTTGCTGATTTGCAGCTTGAAGTTTGGGGATGTGAGGGGAATAAGTTATGATGTTATAAGTTATCTTTAAATTTTGAAATGCACAATTAAGAATGTGCAGAATTAAGAATCAAGAAGCATTGTGTTTTGTCTCAAGGAGTGTTTTGCTCTCACAGGGCAACTGTGAATGGAATCTTCCTTGAGTAGTGATAACTACTTTCCAGAGCTTGCCAGTGCAGAAGTGGCAATTTTTGTTCATGGAAATGCTTGTGAAGAGATGATCTGTGATTTAATTGGTGAGAGTACACAATAAGCCAGCAAAAACTCTGGTAAACTGGTGGCTGTGTCTGAATGAATGGAAAGAATCTGCAAGCCTTCAGCTGAAAGGCAGAACACCAGACTTTACTGTAAGGCGTGGATACTGCCAGGTTCCTTGGCAACAAGTGTGGAAAAGGAAAGATAGTGATCTTGACTTACATTACCAGTGAAGAAGGTATTGGTACAGTTTTTTCTGAGAAAAGTGGATATAGAATTGCATCTTGGACAAGTCTAGAACTCAGACTGCTGAGAAGGAGGTGTTGCAAACACAAATTCACTTGGATTATCTGAAAGGAAGAACAGTTTTATAGTTGCACCTGTTTTGAGAAAAATTAGATCTAAGTGAAAACACCTTGACTGAAAAAGAAAGACCTCAATGTATTTTCAACATATTTTTGAAAATTTTTTGGTTTTGAAAATTGAACTCCTGTGTTCAACTGCAATTTTTAGGGTAAATAGCCACTCCTAAAATTCCACCCTGATGTTAATAGAATGCCGTTTCTGAGGCAAAGGCTTACTATTCCTGGAACCAGGAAACACTTTAAGTTGTCATAGAAACAAAAGAGCTTTGCCAGAGAAACAAACTTAGAGCAGAAGATGGACATTTGGTGTGAGACACTACCACTTGTCATTCATCGTGATTGATCTGTCTCCACTCAGACGTCACTGCTCTGTGATTCAAAAGAATCAAATGCTGGCAAAGTTGGAAACAATAAAGTAAAAAGCATAACCTGCCACTGCCTCGCTTAGAAGGTATTTAGAATGGATTAGTGCAATGACTTGATATATTAATCTTATAAAGAGGTCAAGATTAGCTTGTAAAAAGCTCTTGCATGGTGTAATACCTTTCTCTGATAGATCGAAACAATACTTTACTTTGTCACTTGCACTGCTTTATATTCTTACTGCCACATCCAAATGCAAGATCTGCTGTCATCCCCCAGCTTATCTTCAGCAAAAACATAGTAATTACTTAGGAAGAAATCCTTCAAATTCGTTCCTCAAAGCAGTAAGTCTTGCTGTCATTGATGATGATAAGAAGGTGAATTGTGTGCCATTGCTGATTTTTTCCTTCCTACTGTTATTAATGCAGTGATAATGTTACAATTTTAAGCTGTTAAGATCTAACACAGGTTACTAGAAAGCTGTCAGATATTTACAGTTTATGATGGATGGGTAGAGCTACAATGTTTAAAAACAAAACTCCTCGTATTAATCTTATTATACTTAACACGTTGCCAGCTGAAGAATGCATAGCCGAAATTTGTTTTGAAAAGGTGCAGTTTTCCAGACTACTTTTATGAGCAACTTGAAACTCTGAAAGACTTCTTGAATATTTGAAGATTGCAGTTATTGGAAGATGAAGCAGATTTACTGTGATTGTAGAATCAACCTTGTATTAACAATATTAGCTGTGTCTTTGGTAGTTTATGAATGTTGTAACTTTTTATTGATTGTTTAAAATCGAACCAGTAACAACCAATAAGTTAATGACATTTCTTCTTCCTTGCATACAGGGGACAAAATTTAGTATTTTAAATTTTCTGTAACTTGTTGATAGTCTCTGCAAGGATTGTGAAGAAGTTAATGTTTTCTAAGTCACTTCTTCTGTTCAAATCTATTTACATAGGTTTTTTTTTCTATACCATATTTCTAGTTAGCAGGGTGAAGGCTTTCACCCAGAATAAAATTGACTGTGTTTTATTTGGTCAGTGTGATCTGTTTGTAAGGCTGAATATCTGCTCTGTGGTGAAGACACTGAATTGGTATATACTGAAGTCTCTTAGAAGTGTGTAGGACCAGAGGAAAAATCATCATTATTGAAATAATCAAAAAGCATTATTCTAGTAAAAACATGTTATTGATAGTAAAATGCACTGAGAGTTTGAACTGATTGACAGCTGCAATTACATTCAATATACCTGGTTCTTAATGCTACATCACAGCAATTTGGCACGGCTTGCACAGATGTCTTAAACTTGAGGCAAGGTTTATTATATTTTGTGACAATAGTTTTTGAGACACACAGGGCCTCAAGGGCAAGAGTCTCTGGTCCATTAAATCTGTTTTATGTTATTGCAGTGGAATAAAATAGCCCTAAAAACAGCCCAACTTGAACTGGCCAGAGGAGGATTCCATGCAGGGCAAGGGCAGAAGAGCACAGTGGGATCCTCTGGGCCAGAGCTGATGACTGAGAACCATGCAGAGTCGTAGCGAAGGCATCTTTTTCTCTTTTTAATGCCACAGGTGCTTGCCTGCTAAGTGTGTGATCTGAAGGTCTTGACCCTGCTAAGTTTTACCTTCAGCAGTCTGCATGCATTGGATGCTGAACAGTGAAACTAGGGCAGACGGGTCTTCTGGATCTTCTACTGGGGCTTTCAGAAAGGCAACACTGGACTGCCAGAAAACTGAAGTTGATGCAGGTCATTTGGAATTTAACTGAGATCTGAACTGGAGCGTTGCAAGCCTAAAAAACTGAGTGACTTTTGGTTTGGTATCATTCGTCCCTATTTTAAGTGGCTGTGACAAAAACAGCTGCAAGAGGCAGTGTAAAAGGGTTGTCTTTAACTTTTTAGTGTGAATAGTGTTTTGGATACCTAGGAAATAAATGATTTCTCTAATCTAAGCTATAAGCTAGACCTGAGCCCCATGCTTTTCCCACTTGTTTTGTGTAGAGCCAGTTGTGGACCTGTGCTGCACTATTGCAAAGCTGGCATCATGTTGGTGAGCCTTCTCAGGAGAGAGAAAGTCTGTAGTGACACAGCCAATAGTCTGTTAATTCCTTCAGGCTGTGGAAAAGTGTTTGAGGTGGGTGACTCCTAATTCGCACAAAAAAAATAATGTGAGAGCTGTAATAATTTAGTCTTATCTGAGAGAGAAAAACATGCTTCAGTTTTCTACATTTTAGGTTACTTTTTTTTTCTTGGATATACTCCAGCTGGAGAAGCATGAGAGAAGTGACCTTTCATTTTAACATAACGGTTGTAATAGATAGGAAAAATGAGGATAGAAATATTATCCAGGAAGGATATTTGTTTTATTTCAGTACTTCTTTTGTTTATATGTATATTGTTTTAAAATCCAGCCTTAGAAATGCAACGTTTTGTAAATCATTCTGTATGAATTACGTATTTAAAGTTTTGCTTTATTTTTTCCATTATACCCAGTCATCTTGGCAGTTTTTAACATCTTTAACAGTGAGCCATTATTCTTTTGGAACTTCATTAGATAGTCGAAAGTAGTGCTTCAGCATGGCATGCATGAGAATGTGCCAAGAGACTAACGTGACTTCAGGTGTCTACAGAAGCCAGTGTCTCTCATTTGCACTGCTGTTATAATGATAAACTACAACCAATACACTCTGATTGAATAAGACAAACTAAAAAAACCCCACACAGATTCATAGGAAACAAATTTAAAGTACATGTTGCAGCTCAAGACGGTGTATGACTCTTGCTTGTACTGTTTGGCAGCTTTCCCACAAGCATTGTCTATTACAGTATGACAGTGCCTACCCTTACAAGTAAGGTTACATGTTAGAAATAGAACACAATGACATTGTAAATATTAAAAAAAACCACGGAGGGAAGTACGTGGGTTCTAACTTGCAGTAACATTTTGTTCATGATGAATGTGACATTTTAAATTGAGGGGAATTACTCAGCTTCATAATGCAATATTGTATGCAGGTGTAACTGTTCTTTTGTACGAAAGCACATGCTATGCTAAAAGATGTTGTTTTAAAATGCAAATTCTGAACAGTTGCTGGAACTTCCTAGGAAGTACCAGAATTTGTTACCAAGGCCCCTAATCCCGCTCTCCTATGCCTTTGCATTACAATGTCTAATTGCATTGTTTCACACTATTTTTTCCTTCCTCATTCAGTGAACAGGATGGGTGGTGCTCAGGAATTGAGCTGCTACTTGATATTTTAGTCCTTATCATTCAGTTAGCAGCCCAGGCTTTATTTACTGCACACCATTTAAAACTCTCTAAAGAATACATAATTATTCATTCCCTTATGGCCTTTTATCTGAGGTGCCTGGCTGAACTATTTTTGTCCATTTGATTGTATTCTCATACGTGTTTTCTGGTCAATACCTATAACTTTATTTACCATGTGAAATAAATGCATGTGCACATACACAGAATGCATATATATACTTTATTTACTTTTGGAAGAGAATTTTTCAGATACTCACTTTGATAAGTTCTAGAATGGAAACTCAGTGTCTGCTACATACTTTAAAACAACTTTTTGTGAGGTGATTGTAAGTAAACGTAAAAGAATGCATTTAAATTACTGAATGCATCCAGCCACAGAAGTTGAACCATTTGCATTGTCCTGGTTTAGGGCAAATTTGGGAGAAAACCTCCAAAAGGGATTTACTCTAGAAAGCAGATTTAAGTGTCCCCCGCAACTGGTTCGGGAAAAAGATTTCCTTGGAGAAAAGTAGAAAAAAACTGCTTATTTAACAGGAAAAGCATTCACCAGCACAAAAAANNNCAGTTTGTGATAACAAACTTTGTGCTTCTTCTCTCTCCCCACTTCGCTCTCAGAGCTAGTCTTAAAGGTGCGTAACTTATTTCTGGGCTAAACAGGCGAACAGGGATACAATTCAGCATCATGAAGTCACCCCAGGACACACATAGGCAACCTTATCCTTCAACAAGGACGATGCCCTTCAACTTCAGATGTATCTTGACTGTATATCCCCTTGGTCAGACAAGTTGCCCTTTTGTTTTAATGCAGTCGATTCTGTCTGCTGGGCATGATTGCAAAGATAATGCTTAACTAATGTAGCATTCAGGTTCATGTGAGAAATAAAAAGAAATGAAGGTAGTTGAACACTGGAACAGATTGCCTGGAGAAGTTGTGGGTATCCATCTTTGTGAAATGTTCAAAATTATGTTCAAAATCCAACTGGGTGTAGTTTGGAGTAATCTGTTGCAATTGCCCCTGCTGTGTGTAGGTTGGACCAGAGGATCTTCAGAGATGCCTTCCAGCCTCAGCTGTTCTGTGATTTATACAACAAACTCTAATATATACTTGTGGTATATGTATTTTGCTTGTTTCTGTTGGGCAAAACTTTCTGGATCTTGTCACTTTCTTCCACACTAAAATAATGGTAAAATGTTTGTTTTGCAGCTTCTATTTGACTAGCAGGCTATCTTGTCAATCCCATAAAAAGTTGTTTAACTGTTAAACTGTAGTTTGACTGACTATTTAACTATTCTCAGCAAAAGCTGTAGAAAAGTTCAACAGCGGTGTTTCTGTTGTTATGCTAGGACTTTGCAGAAGATTGTAGTAAATCGTAATTATTTATTGCGGACCAAACTATTATGTACTTAATCTTTTTTGGGTTTAAGAATATAGTGTAGAATGCTTGGTGGCAATGGTCACCTGTTCAGCTTATGATCCTGCTGTTAACAATTTTTGTGAATTATGAGTATTGGAAAGAACGTAGTTTACCTTTGTCAGTGATTCTTGCAAATTTTAGTAGTGTTGCCAGTGCATCATAGCTGACTGTAAGGCTTTTCTGTAAGATCTGTGTATTGCTTGAAATGCTTTAATATTACTGCTACGAAAAGGTGTAGACTTTTCCAAATGCTAATGTTAATATTTCAAATAAGAAAGGAAGGTGGTACATGTAACATCTTTTTACTGTCCCAATATACCACTTTCGTCTCTCTGCTACTGATGGGATGAGAAGATTATATTACTTGTTTCAAAAAGAGCACCTCCAATCAAAATATTTTATTGCTAATACACTGTAACTTTTTTCTTTTGCAGAAAGAGTTAAGCCTTCCAAGAAGAGGAAGTTTGTAAGTAAATGAAGTTTTTCTCTATTGTGCTTAGATTGTAGTACGTATTTTTGTATGTAGTATGTATTTTTGACAGTTTTAGAGTAGACTAGTTTTCTTTTCAGGGCAGTTGGAATGGAGGTTAAATGTGGCAGTTGATCTCCTTGAGAATACATACAAAGAAATGAAAATTGTAAATGAAAAGCTGTGGGTTGTGCAGTCACCGTTTTTATGACCATCTTTAAGAGAACCTATTGTGAGGGATTTCTGAATGGATAAAAAGTTCTTAAGTTCAAGTTTTTGGTTTGTATTAAAGATTTTTCTTGTTAAAAATCAAGGAAGAAATGTGCTTTCTTTGTGAATGATATAAAAGACATTTGTCATGCTTACAGAACTCTGTGAACAGTCCTGTAGATGAGAAGGTAGGAAAAAAGAATAGATGTGTTCTACCTAATGTATAGGATTGTTAAGCTACTACTTTGATTATGGAGATAAAGACTATATAGTCTTGTATAAATTTTGACTTAGTTATAATAATATGTACTCAGATGCTGAGTTTGTGCTTTGCTTGGATTTCTATACCTTGACTTTGACTCTCCAGTGGTTTTGAGCTGTTTGGTTTTAAAGCATGTATTTTTTAATTTGCATCTGTGTAATTTCTTACTCTGTATTAGTAACTTGTTGAGAAAGTTTTGGGATAAGAACATCACAAAATGTCTTAAGAAGCAAACTCTGTTTACTGCTTTCTGTCTAAAATGATACTATAAGATGATCTGTGGGTTATTGGTGACAATGTATTTTGAGTAAAACCCTGTGCCCCTGCACAAGAGGCCAGTTACTTGGTTTCAGCGTGATAGTGCTGTTTTAGTGCTGTAGTTTAGTGCTGTAGGTTTTAGTGATAATAAGTGAGATATGTGAATAACTGAAACTGTAACTGCTGGGAAAGTGCAGTGAAGTGCTCTCTTGTTCTGACTCAAAGAGCATACCAGAAATCTGTACTTAATAGGTTTATCTGCTGTGTTGGAAAAGACTCTTGTTTTAGGTTTGGACTCATGAGAAGTCTCAGGCTATACAGTAAGCAAACCCATTATGTAAGAAAAGTCAAGAAAATAGAAGACTAATTTCCTGACAAGTATTTAATTATTTAAGTATTTCAGTGACAGAGAGAAAAATAGTTAAAGAAGATGATTTTTGGTGCAATCTTTTGGTGTCCTTGGTGCTTTGTATTAACCTGAAACTGTTGTGTGGGTAGAAGACTGCCTCTGTTAAAGTTAATGACTAAGCTGCTGTTCACTTCAGCCAGAGCAAAAAGTGGCTCTTGGAACTTGACCTTGCTTACTCTTTTCTAGGATATTTGAAATTGACTGGTTTTAGTTAGTTTACTCCAAATCTGAAAAAAATGACCACAGCACAATCACCTCAGTTGCATTCACATACATACTGTTTTAGCTGGTCACTGAGACACTAATGCACTTTCTGTAATGTTGCTGAGCCTTTATTAAAGTAGAGAACAGCACCTTGTCAGCATAATCATATCCAGTTATTAAAGTGTTTAGGTTTCTGCAGATGGTTGTTGGGGTTGACCCTGGCTAGGTGCCTGGCCCCCACCAAAGCTTCTCTGTCACTTCCTCTGCAACTGGACAGAAGCGACAAAATACAATGAAGGGTTCATGCATTGAGGTAAGGACAGGGAGACACTCACCAAATACTGTCACAGGCCAAACAGACTTGAATTGGGAATATTGACTGAATTTGTTACTAAAAGAACGAGGATAATGAGAAGTAAAATAAGTATTAAGAACACCTTCCTACACCACTCCATCCTTCTCAGGCTCTAGCTTTCCCCTCTCAGTGGCACAGAGAGACAGTGAATGGAGGTTATGGTCAGTTAAATCACATTACTTCTGCTGCTGCTCAGGGAGAGGAGTCCTTCCTCTGCTCCAGCCTGGGGTCTCCCCCATGGGAGACAGTTCTCCATGAACTTCTCCAATGTGAGTCCATCCCATAAGCAGCAGTTCTGCGTTAACTGCTCCAGTGTGGGTCTCTTTCCACAAGGTGCCGTCCTTCAGGCACAGCCTGCGCCAGTGTGGGTTCCCCAGAGGGTCACAAGTCCTACCAGGATCCTGCTCCAGCACAGGCCTCCCGTGGGTTCACAGCCTTGTCTCAGGCATCCACCTGCTCTGGCCTGGGTCTCCTCCAGGAGCTGCAGGTGGATCTCTGCTCCTCAGGGGCCTCCATGGGCTGCAGGGGCACAGCTGCCTCACCATGGTCTGCACCACGGGCTGCAGGGGAGCCTCAGCTCTGGTGCCTGGAGCACCTCCTGTCCTTCCTTCACCAGCCTTGGTGTCTGCAGGGCTGTTCCTCTCACATATTCTCACTCTGCTCTTCTCTGCCTGCAGTTACACTTGTGCAACAACTTTTTTTTCCTTCCTAAATCTGTTCTCACGGAGGTGGTAACATAATTTCATTTGCCCAGCCTTGGTGAATGGCAGGTCTGCCTTGGAGTCGCCTGGCATTGGATCTGCCAGACGTGGAGAAAGCTTCTAGCAGCTTCTCCCAGAAGCCAACTTGTAGCTCACCTGTGACTAAAACCTGGCCATGCAGACCCAAACAATGGTATTTTAAAATTACTTTAATAGTGCTTAATTGAAAGGGCTCATACTCCTGAGGTTAGCAGTAGCTATGGCATGAGGAGTTATGTGCATGGGCTGTGTTGACTGCTGTATTTGCATATTATATAAATGTTGACATGAAGATTGAATTTCAAAATGTGAGAAGTCCTGTGTTTTTGTTGGCATAGACATCTAGAGGTCCTGAACAGTTCCAGGTAGGCACATCTCACACTGTCTTTTGGAGCTTCGGGCCCAATGTCATGCCAAGGACGCAGCTTTAAACAGGACAGAGAGAGCTATTTCAGAGGTGAGCAGTCTTAGCATAGTTGGCATAAACTGAGATAAAGAGTTGTGGTTGACTGAGAAGTGAGCTTTTCCATGCTTGGAGCACCCCCTGGCTGTGTTGGCACAGCTCTTTCTCTGGACACAGGCAGAATTGCTCCAGGTGCAACTAGCTTCATGCAGTTTCTTCAGCATGTTAAATTGTAAGACTACAGCATGTTAAATTGCACAACTGCTTTTCTTTCTTGCAGTAGGGTGTGGTGGCTTGGAGGCAGGATGAATAGATGGGAACTTTCTCTCAGGCTGACTCCAGCGGCAAAACTGACTTTATATAAGCTTAGCATGATTGTAAACCTGCATGGCTGTTAGTATCCCGCTTTGCAAGTCCATTGGAAAACTGAATAGGAGTATATTTTTGCACACTGCTACAATAGGAATGGGTAATTTATATCTTGGTAGAATATTTTTGTTGATTTGTTTATTTTCACCAAACTATTCCAACCCTACCCCTAGCTCTGTTGGTTAGATCATGGTGCTAATAACACCAAGGTTTGATCCATGGGTTTGATCCATGTATGGGCCATTCACTTCAGAGTTGACTTGATAATCCTTGTGGGTCTCTTCCAGCTCAGACTATTCTGTGATTCTGTAATATCAAGGAAGATACTTATGCTTAATGTTAAGCCAGACTCAGAAATACAGATTTAATTTGATCAGAATTAGGTGCTGCTCTTTGTGAAGCACACAGATCCTGTTATGAACCAGGGAATGCCTGATAGCATTTACACATCTTTATCCATTAGACATTCATAGTGTATCTACCACAAGCAGGTAGCCACAGATGGTCTCTCAGTGTGTGTTAAGCAGGTGAGTTTCCATCACTGAATTTAAGATTGGAGTGTCCTTATCCTGATTTGTTTCCTTACATACTGGTGGAGTTCAGAAAAATTAGAACATTTTGTAGACAGAGGGCATGAACTGAAAGATTGTGACAAAAAAATCACACTCAGCTTTGAGTAGGTACATTCTGGTTTAAAATGCCCTTCTCCTAAAAGAAAATTTACAGCAGGCTTCTCTGAGGTGGAGAGGAGCCTTCAAGAACAGCAATACGTGAGAAGTGAGTAAGGAGAGGCAGTTTCTCTTTTCCTTAGAGTCTCAGTGCTTAAAGTATGTGCCCTAGAAGCAAAATTCCTTACTTTTCCAGACTAAATCTGTTCTCTGTCTGTCTTTTGCTTAATTTTTCAGTTTCTGTTAGATTTGGAGACGTATTGCTTTGATGTATTTATTTTTGCTGCATCTGTCCTTCTCCTTATAGTTTTGAAACTAATTTCCATAATTATAAAGTATGGGCTCAAGTTCAGTACCAGCAATTACAAAATATGCTTGCACAAATGTCAAAGTTGGTCACAGAATTTTCAT
This sequence comes from Irena cyanogastra, assembly GCA_013397155.1. Taxonomy (NCBI): domain Eukaryota; kingdom Metazoa; phylum Chordata; class Aves; order Passeriformes; family Irenidae; genus Irena; species Irena cyanogastra. The sequence goes on along the minus strand of VWZV01017005.1, from coordinate 28,363 downwards.
AAAATTAATTTATGCATTTCAGTGAAACAGTTGATACCCTTGGATAACAGCAAGATAAGATTGTGGCCAGCCAAGAATTCAAGAGAAACAGTAGTTAAAACCACTGCTTGCTTAGGTGCTTGATAAAGTAAATTTCAAGAAAGGCAAAAACAATTTTGTAAGAAAGTTTTTTATCAATGAAAAATATGGACTGTTGGTTACCCTTAGGGAAAAAGTGAGAATGATTAGTAGTGTGGAAAAAATAGAGAAAAAAAGCTCTGAGGCCTGTGTCATGTAGGTGGACAGAACTGGAATTTGTTTGACAGTTTCTGTGTGCACATAGACATCTACATCATAAAAAATTGTGTATGTTTATAGGTGACCTGTTATCTTAAATCTGGAGAGTGGAGTAGATTAATTATTTTTGCCAGGTAATGAATTTCTCCATTCTAGTATGGATGGATTGTGCTCCGGTAGATACTCTCCCTAGCCTGTGTTTGATTCTCAAGTTGCATATTCTTTAGTGTTGTTACTAGCATAGTTTCTGTCCTCGGCTTTCAAGGTTTTTCTACTGCTGTCATGGAGTGGAATTTCTTTTTCCTCTGCATCTTTTGGATTCCTTGTGACTGACAATGAGAAAGTTTGTTGTCTTTTGTATAATTTAGGAGCCAACAGTTACTATAAATGACCCTTTTCCCTCACAATCTTGCTTACTTCAGCCTCCATAAATTCTGTGCAAGTGTGCTGCCCATTGTCTGTGTTTCCTTCTTTTAAAGTTGTGCTGGTCTAACAGGGAGAATTGTGACTCGTGCAGCGTGCTGGGTAGCCCTGTTGGCACCTTCCTGTTGTCTGCGCATGGTCTTCTGCAAACAAGTCCTTTGTGCTGTGGAGAGCACACGCCTGATTTAGATCTAAACAACACATCCCTTAGTGTTTTATTGCTGCTGGCTGTGTCCTTGGCTAACAGTACAGGCCATTCTGTTTTTTGTTGTTCTGTTGGGATTTTTGGTGCTTGCACACGCAAATTTGCATCACAGCCTCGTTTACGTCAATATTAATATTATTATGTATATCTGCAGGTGTCTCAACTCAGATTTTACTAGTATATCTGTGGATATTATCTAGTTATCTCCTGTTTTATGATTTATCACATCACATGTTAGAAAAAGGAATGGTCTGTTTTAATGTAATTCATCATGTCCCTTTTCAGTGGACAATTATGTATATACTACATGGAGGATATTTTAAAGCTTTGTAATACCTTTTTACTGGTAGGTTTATGCTCACCTGTTTGTGTGTGTGTGTATGTATACAGCCTTTATCTACACGTGCAAAAAAAGTCAAATATAAATGGTGATGACTTTTTTTGTGTATTTGAAAACTACTCAGATACATAACAAAATTCTTAAAAATAACCAGCCTCCCTGGATAAATGATGCTCAGAAAATGATCATGCTGTAAAGTTTAACTGTGTAACATTGCATTAATCTACTGTTGTTCTGTGACTGCTGTGGTGTCTAAGTAATGTAAAGTGACCAGGTACCATGTGTCTCCACAGTGTGCTGTTGGAATTTTGTTTCAGCTACTTAGGCAAGGACAGGACAGGGTCAAGAATGAAAATTAATCTTAAGTGGTTCTTTATCAAAGTAGTGATCAAACTTAAGCAACAGCAAAAAAGCAAAATTAAATCAGCCTCTAGGGTCAAGTTATGGTTCTGTAGGCATGCTGAAGAATTTCAGGATGGGAGAGTCACATAATTCTTGGTGGAAGCAAAGAAAATCAAATATCTGGATCCCTCCAAGCTTTGCCTGAAGTAAAAAAAATGTTTGTACAGTAGGGTAGCTTAAAATACATGCAAAAAATTATAATGCATGAGGTTCAACCTGATTTGAGGGCCAGATCTCATGGCTAATGAGTTACTGGTGATATGAAATCAGGTGCCAAGGTGCTAAAATAACTGAATCTCTACAAACAAATAGCAGTAAAGGTCTCATCAGTTCACTGCTAAAACTTTAGTAGTCAACCTGACAAAATTAATCACGAAAGAGTAATGGGCTGGAGGCCTGAAAAATTGGCTATCCTGTATGTTCTTGATTGCCCCAGGTGACTGTCTCAGGCCCTTAACAGCCTCTTCTGCTTACAGTCTTTTTCACTGAACTGCTCACTCTGTGTCTGGGTTCTGCCCTTATATCCTGCTTTGCCTGTTGAACCAGCTGTTGGTGGGGTTTGCAGTGTTTCTTTGTGCATTGAAGCAGCAAAGCTTAGAGTCTGCAGAAAATGCTTAGGAGAATTTAATGGCTGGAAATGTGAGATGCTGGGGCAAGGGAGTATTGATGTCTGAGCATCAGGCTGGGGTCTAGGGGTAACTTAGTGTGTGAGTGCAATAGTTTTGTGATTAAATTCTGTCTAGCAAATGTGGTTGATATATAAGCATTTTTAAATAGGCATTAGCTGTGTCTTCTTGTTTGTTTTGTAAACAGAAGTTGCATTCTCAATGAGTAGAGTTATTTGTCTTTGATTTTGTTCCAGTGAAGTTTCAAAACTGTATCACATACACAAAAAGAACAAATGACCATATAACCACTTGTTTTATTCTGCTGCCTGAGAAAGTACTTATGCATTGGGAAAACTGGCAGAAGAACATCATGTGGGTAATCACTGCTAGTCAGCACAGCTTGGATTTCTAATAGTAAACCTTGGAAACCTAATATACTGAGACAGCTTCTTGTTCACTGTTTTTTTTCCCAGTATCATTAATTTCAGGAAGTTCAGTTTTCTTCATTTAAGGAATGTCTGAAATTTGTTTAAAAAACTTGTTAGTCACAAAATGAATGGGAATGTCCTGATGAAATGCATGATCTAGGCTGCTGTATGCTGTATTGATGAATTGATTTTTTTTGGCACTGATGTTAGAAAGTTTTGAATAATTCCTTAATCTACAGAGGGAGCTTCCAGAGACTGTACAATTCCTAGTGTGCACACACTTATTTAGTGTCTGTAGGATTGGGGTCTTGGTGGGGCTCTGAGAGGAGTACATGTCAGCTTGATGAACCTATGCTGTGCTTAAAGAATTGTAATGAGAGGTTGGTTTTTTCCTTTTTTTTTTTTTCTGTTTCTTTTTTTTGTTTGTTTGTTTGTTTCTTGATGGGGGTTAAAGGTGAGGTATTGACTACAAATAAATGTTTGCTTTTACCTTAAGAAAAGAAGTATACAGGTGCTCTCTGGTGCCAGTAGTATCTCCTGTATTGTAAATATCTGCCCTCAGAAGAAAAGAGGCAGTTGCTGAACATCAAGAATCTGCCTGCCTTGCATCTTCAGTTAGGCATTCTGCCATTACAGATTTTTCCCTTGAAATTTTCAATATTATTGCCATTCCATTATGTAAAATATAGGCTGACTTTCTACAGATGCAATGAATAACAATCATGAAATCCCAGTGAACTACTTCTGTTTTTCTCAGAGGAGGAGGGAAGTATTTTTTGCCTAACTTTTTCCTGTGAAATACAGACTTGAACATTTTTTATTACTGTCAGTATTCTGAACCTGCACTGTTGCTTATCATAAAGGACATTAGTGTATTTGTTACCTGCAGTTATATGTCCATGGACAGACTTGAAAGTTTTAAAGCAGACAGATGACAGTGTGGCAGCAGGGCCTCTGTTGGCCATAGTGGTCCCTGCTGTATAGTTAGGTCGTACTGGCTGTGTCTTTTATATTTTGTGAACATGCTGTGGCAATTCTTGCCCCTACTACTACTTCTGTCCCTGTCTGTAACTTCTGGATCCTGTTAATTTCCTTCCGCCCTACTGTCTGCTGCCTCCCTTGCCCGTGGGAGTTATGGGTCCTGCTAACTGTCTTACAAAGTTTTGTTGGCTGAATGCAGTCCTTTGCATGCTCTGTTTTGCTGGAGGTTTTCCACTTGTCTTGCAGCCTTTGTGTTAAGCCAAATGCCCTCCTTGCAGGAATGTTCTCTGGGATAGAGCAGTGGAGAGCTGCGGCAGAGGTCCTGACACAGGTTTAGGCTTGCAGAACTCACTCTGTGATGGTAGTTTTCAGATGGGGATAGGCATGCCAGGAACCTGCTTGCCAAATACTTTGCCTGTGGGAGGATGGGTGATGGAATAAGTTGAGGGGCAGACAGCATGTGCAGTTCTTGAGGAGGGATTGATGGCTCACTGAAAGCCTGGAGCTTGTAGAAACTGAATAGGTTAATTTAGCCAAAAGCATGGGCAACAGGAAGGTGGGTATCTTCTGTGGCAGTCTGAAAAGGAAGGTGGAGGTTGGATGGCAGCAGGACAGAGCTCTTCTTCTGTAGATTTGGAGAAGGAAAATACTGCATTGGCATGATACTGTTCTGTTCCATAAGGGCTAATCAAAGAGCTCTGCCTCTGTGTAGTCTTTAATGAGTCCTTGCTCACAGAGTCAAGGCAGCAGCCAATTTGCATTTGCACACGTTCCTTCCATCTATGTGCTCTTCTCTACCATCTCTGTCCTCTTGTTTTTTCTCTCAAATATTGTAGGGTTTCCGCTTCTTTATCACATTTTTTCCTGGCAAGCCAGTCAAGCTTAGACCTGTGAGGTTTAATGAGGTATGTTGCAACAGATCTCACAGGCATGTGAAAAGGTCAGAAAGGGTGCTGGGGATAAGTGGATCCGCATTATTGCCGTGCTTGCCTGAAAAGGGTAGCAGATAACTGCCACAGGGAGCATGTGAGTCTAAAAGGCTGATACAGGGAGTTTCTTACTTTATATTCATTGTGTGTTGACTGCCACAGTGCAAAAGGCAGTGTAACTGCATATAATCACATTTCCTCAAATCCCAGTGGCTTCACTCATGCATGTTTAGTGTGGTCATGCCCCTAAGCAGTGAAGGCAAGCATGGTATTTGAGACAAACATGCTATCGCAGGTGCTTCTGACACAGGGCTGAGTGTGCTGCTGTAAACAAGCAAGTTCCTGCAGTTCTAGCCTGAATGGAAAAGCTCTCTTGTGCCTTTGTAAAAATTGTGCAGGGAACATGAACATTGGGAATGCTTTTTTCCCCTCTGCTACATGGTACTACTTCACTGTCAGGTGACTGGACACATACCACACTTGCAACACTGTATGTGATGGAAATGGGATTAAATCAGCCATGTTTATATTCATGTGTAGGTATGGCCTTGAGACCCAGCCTCAGCTGTTCTGTGATTCTTTTTAGTAACATTGAGATGCTGCTGAAAATGAGCTTTTACGGATCATTGTCATATTTTGTGAATGCTTGTCTCCTAGATTCTGCTAGGAGAAATGTAAAATGGTTCTATTTGCATTTAAAAGTATGGTTGTTTTTATGGTTGACATGCCTGTCAGAAGTACTAAGAATATACTCACATATATCTAAATCCAGAAAGCTTTTAGGTTCTTGCTCTGTAAATCAGAACTTTGCTGGCTTTTTTTGAAAGTCAAATTTTACCAGTAAGCCATACCAGCAAATGTGTCTTGGTGGGGTGAAGGCATGGGGTAAGGATATTGTCACTTTTAAGAGCCTTTTGCTTTGTTGCTTATAGTGTAGAAGCACTAAGGAGGAGATTACCCTGGACTGCAGGTGTAATAATCCTGGTTGACTGGCTGTAGTCATTATTTTTTATTAGTGACCTAGGTGATAGAATAGATGGTGTTTGTGAAGTTTGCAGCAGACCACAAGCTGAGAAGAATGCAAGTATGTTGAAGAACAGTATGGGGTTTCAAAATCATTCTGACAACCCAGAGAAAATACACCAAGTAAAATAGAAAAACTGCTTCTGCAGAAATTACTGCAGAAATGCAAGATAGTTGAATAGGTGTTAGTTTTCAGAAGTGATGTGTGAGGTTTAAGGTACCACAGTTACTGTTGGAGGGGAGTGGGTATCTTGTGCTAGGAAGCTGATATTTTGAGCTGCATAGCATTGTTCCATCTCACACAGGCCTTATATTGCAGTGCTGTGTACTGAGGTGGATCAGCTGGAAACAGGTGACAATTCTCAGCTGCTTTGAAAATTTGACATGGTATATGGAAAAATATTTACTGCACTGGGGTCATTTATTTTAGAGAAGGGAAGGCTGAGAGTTGTTCGTGAAAGTCTTCCAGTGTATGGAACATCTGCCATGAGTAGGAAGTAGAAGTGTTTTCTGTGTTGCTGGGGTGTGCAGCAAGATGCAGTATGTTTAAATTGGATCAAGGAGGGATTCATCTCAGACATGGTTGAAGCAATGTCTGAACAATGTAGCAGAGGAATGTGTACCTGGGAGTGTTGTGAAATTGCTGTCGGTTTTTAAGGAAGATGAGACAAACATCTGACTGGAGCAATAGGAGTATTATAGGTGTAATGGACCTCTCTTGGGGAAGGAAAATATGACTGCTTGACTTTTCTAGCTCTCTTTATAAATGGACATAATGTCCATGGGATTATTTTCTCAGACTGTCTGCTGAAACTTGATTCCATATATTAAGTATCTGCTTTGGTGGAAGAAAATGCCATCTCATAATGGATAACATTATTCATTTGTACTTGTCTGTAATGATGGAATTCCCTGTGGGAATGTGTATAGGGCTTTATGTAAGCATAAGACAGGTCAAAAAAAAAAAACCACACAAGCTTCAAACTTCCTGAGGGTTGGGGGTTTTTTGGTTTGTGGGTTTTTTGTTGTTTTGGTTTTTTTTTTTGGTTTTTTTTTTGTTTGTTTGTTTGGGGTTTTTTGTTTTTGTTTTGGGTTTTTTTGTGGGTTGTGGGGTTTTTTTGGTTTTTTTTGGTGAAAGACTGATGACTCTCTTTCAGCTGCTCACCTCCATTTGCACCACTTGCTTACCCATTTGTTTAATGATAAATAGAACAAGAAGGTGAATTAAAAGAATAAAAATTGAAGCATACATGGGGTATTGTTGGGAAGCCTCTTCTGCAGGCATATATGTGTTCATGTCCATGATAGGGTCTTAACAAGGAATCAGTTATCGATCAGCCAAAACAGAGCTTGGTAACTCGATAGGTGTGTATTAGTTGTTGATAGATGGGTGTAAGGTTTTGGGAGAGTCCAGCTCCAGGCTGGACTGTGGAATCATGAAATTTCCTACTTCTGCTTTAACTTTTTGAAGGAGATACTCAGATCCATCATGATCTTAAAAAACTGTTCAATAGATGGTTTTTATGTCTTCGAGGTTTTTTATGTTTTCATTCTTTTGATGAAAAAATACATATAGGAAAGTTAAATGGCATCAGTTAGCACTGAAATACAGCTTAAATGAAGACCACATAAACAAATGCTCATTAAGAGCCTGAGTTTGGATTATCCCTGTGTAACAAGGGTCTTGTCTTTTAAAAGAAAAACTGTTTAAACCTTGTGTAATGTAGAAGTCTTCAAAAAGTAGATCTATTTTTGCCACTAATTTTTAATGCTTTTTTGTTCATGAAAGGCAGTGCAGATTGAGATCATAATTATTATTAACATGGAATTTCTCAAGGTTTTTACTGTTTTAATATTGGTTTAATGTCCGTTGACAAGAGACTTATATTGGCTGAGCTATTTTTATTGCTGTCCAATTTTTGTTAAAAAATTTTTTTAAATTTTTTTTTTCTTAGAGTATAAGAGTGAAATATGACAGGAGATTGTCCAAATCTGAAGTAGCTGCTGTGGGAGTTTTCCATTTAAAAAAATTTGGCAAAGGGCATGCTGTGCCATTGTATTGATTTTGTATGGGTTGTTATTTTTGAGCTTGCACAGGCAGGTGTGAAAGTGATGCTGGCTAGTCAAGGGAGACGAGACACTGGTTGGTGGAGTACGAGGAAGGCGGCCTTACCAGATTGCTAACACCTCTAACACCTCTTGCTGGTGTCATCCATAGTAACAATTCAGATGGTATTTAGGCAAGAATAGGGAACTTTTTCTCTCATTCTTTGGCCACGTACCTTCATTATTTTTATGCGTCTTCTGAGCTCTCAAAGTTGCAGGACCGGTCAGTATGAGTCCTGCTTTATCCAAAATGTATCTGTTCTACACACCAGGAGGCTGTCCTGGCTGTAGGAAAAGTTTAAGAACTGCCTGTTGAAACTCACTGTGGCGAAGTGAGTGAGGTTGCTGAGAGATTTTTGCCGAATCATGGCTTGTGGATGTTAATTGATTCCTTTTGTCTGCAATGTTTTAGGATCAGTGGTTTTGGTTAGATGTTCAATGTGACAACCAGTTGCTAGGTTAACTTACAGCAGTTCAGTTATTTCTAATGTTTGGTTAGCATTGCTAATAAACACATTCTTTTGATCCATTCCATTTTTTAGTAGTACAGACAATACTGTAGAGCTATCAGCAGAATATGCAACTAATTTATAGAAAGGTACTAAAATATATTTGAGTTTAATAGAGTGCTTTCTAGAACTGTAATTTTAAAACAAGTCCCTTGCAGAATTGTAAGAGAGCTCTAAATAGACGCTGTCATGTTTTGCAAGACCACCTAGTCTTTTACTGTGTACTCCAGTGACACATTAATAAAATGTGTTATTGTAAATTGCTTACTGGTATCAGATTTATGGATATGCCTGTAATTGTCAATAGATCTGTGGTGTTAACAGGACTTAGGGCTGGGAAGGGTTGTCTAGTATGTCTTTCTGTCGTGGCATACCAAACAGTCATGCCTGTACCCTGCGAGTTCATTCTGCTCTGTGCTGGCACATATTGAACACAGATATCCTAGGGACATGCAGGTTCTATCAAAATCTACCCACTGCCCTGCAGTGACAAGGAATTTATTTCTGCATGCCATGCTGAGCCCATTTTGCAAACTGAGCTTTTTGGGTGCAGGTGAATGCAGACACCTTCCGTCATTTGCATCCACTTCCTCCTTTGCACAGGGAAACCAACAGGACAGCACACCTCCTTCTCCCTGTGTAAGCTGGCCAAGGTGAAATATTCCTTGCAATTGCAAATTGGGCAGTTATTGTGAGTTTGAGCATATGAGTGAGACATACCAGACGAGATCTAAGGAAAAGGATTGCTTTCACCATCTGGTATGGCTTCCTTAGCTGTGACCTATCTCAAATACTAATGGGAAAAGTAGGAAGCAGCCAAACAACCCTGAATAAACTGGCCAGTTAGATCAATATGAAGAATACTTTCTGGTGCTTTCTGACAGAGAGCTAAGGCATGAGGTTTGCTTTATGCACATTGTGTTGGTCAGTCTGTTGACTTCAGGCAAAGGTAATGAACAGGGAGATTCATATTTCAGACTTTTTTTGGGTGTAGTTATAATATGCCCAGGCATGCTGTGTTGAAAGACTGTGAAAAGAGATTGTGTGTGTGTTTTTCACCCCATTTCTCTTGTGCTGTGTTTTGCATCTCACTGGTGCCGAGAAGCAGTGTTGCACTCAACTGCTTCTGCATCATTCCTGCTAGAACTCCTTTATGAACTGTCTTGCTATCAGTGAAGCAGCTATGTTTGCTGGAAGTGCACAAATGTGTGATTTGGTGTGCTGAAAGGATTAGATGACAGAAATTCAGGTGAAATAATCTATTGTTTAAGGACTATGACAGAAAGGTGTCATAATTCTTTGAGAGTCGATCACTAACCCTAGAATACCTTTGGAAAGCATTAACCTGGAGTGCATGAAGAACCAAAGGATGCATTGACTTGTTAATTTTATTAGTGTAACTGTTGTTAAATGTTACAGAATAATGAAAGCTGGTGGCACCTGCATTGTTAATGGTATTATTCTGTTGCCATTATTTAAGGGGAAAAAGCAAGACTAGTCAACATCTGCAGAAGAGTGGGGCTTTGAAAGAGAGGGGCTTTGAAGTACAACATTAATACTATAACTGTGCTATGAAAGTAACATTTTTCTGGTTTGTATTTCAAGGAAATGAACATTTCTCTGTGCTTTTCTGGTTTTGCCTGGTTTTAACCAGGTGTCTGAGATTACTAAACCAGCGAGACCTCAGTAAAGATGTAAATGAATAATTTGAGCTATGTTTTCCTACATCTTATTTTCTAAATTTGCTCTTGAGCTAGCTAAGAGGAGACCAAGGTTTGCATTTGCAAAGGAATACAATGCTTGCAGCCCTTCAGTGCTGTGAGTGACCTTTTGTTTGGAATTCTTTCCAGATGAGATACTTTCTTTACAGAAGATGTGTTAATATAAGCAACATCTGCCAGTATTTTCAGGTTAATCTACATTTAGCTTTAGTAGTAAAAATAAACTTTCTTGCTAACTTCCACTTCCTTCTTCAACTCTGTGTTGGTGAGATGAAATCTAAGCAGAGCAAAATTAAGAGCAAACAGATATTTTGATCAAACTTGAAGTCAGCTTTCACTTGCAAGGCTTCATCTAATTTCATTGCTGCAGTTTTTTGCCCCCAGGTGCATGAAGCAGATCCTGTTTATTCCTGCAAAAACTGTAAGCTTGCAACAGTGACAAAATTTGAACTTGTGCTCTGGATTCATCTCTCTTTTTCAGTAAATCACAGATTTCTAAACTTCTGTTTGGATCAGGCAAAATGTATCAATAAAGAATTTTTGAAGTCAAGCTATAGCTCAATCTCAGTTTAGAATAATTTGTCATTACTGTAATGTGATGTGCTTGCATGAGTGAGCTCAGGAAAGATTGATCATGGTCACAAAATAGATTCAGTTGTTTGTGTTTAAATGCCTGTACCTGTCTGCCAGTCCTACTCAGTTTCATTTTAGACAAGACAAGATGCTAATATTGTCTTCCTGCAGGTAAAATGCTCTAAGTGCTCAACTGTTGGGGTTTCATGAAGTAGTGTTTAGTGACAGACTATTCCTTTGCACGTGGAGGAAAAAACAAGACAAGTGCCTTTGTTGTGGACTTCTGTTCACTTCAGAAGTAAAATTGGCCTTATGGAAGGTCTAAAATTTGTATTGCAGTCTTGATGGAAGCTTACCTTCACCTCCAGAACTAGGCCTTTTGCTAATTTGTTTGCAGAAACAGTACTGGTGACATCCTGATTCACTGAAGCTGGCTGTCTTCCTCGAGGTGTTCACGCTGTCTCCTACTCTTTGTGCCTTCAACAAAAAGTTAACAGTTTTATAGAACAACAAATAGTACTTTGGTGCTACATGTGCATGTGCTTATGTAGCTAACAGAATGAAGCACCAAAAGGTTAGTAGCCACAAAGTTAAGCTCTTTGAATGTCCTTTAAGGCTTAACTGAAACTGTGCGTGTCTGATGTGCACACAGTCACAGTTTACCTGTCAAAATGTTCTTTCTCCATCAGAAACAGAACTTTTCAGCAACTGAAGAAGTATTATATACAAAAGATACTTTTATCAAAGGATTTTTAAGGGAACAGATCTTGGTTTGAGAGGTGCTGATCAATGGGAATAGGGAGCTGCCTATTTCTGGTAGCTAGGAGAGAGCCAGGAGCCTATGGCCGTAGTACCCCGTACTCTGCTGCACTCTTGTTGAATTTTTGTTAAATTATTGTCTCCAAACTCAGTAATGAAAAAGCATGGCAGGTTCACCAGATAGTTTCAGTGTCGGAGTTGTTTGACTGATACACAGTTGATTCTTTTACTGTATTTTTCAAGTTTTAGAATGTCTTTGAAAGTTGATGTTTTGCTTGTGTTCTGACTAAAATTTGAAAAACCTGTCTGAATTGCCATTCACATTTGGGCACCTAACTGATCTTTGTGCGCTTTCAAATCTATGCACTCATCCATTGTCATTAGTGAGCTGTAACTTAGCTCCTTTGATTTCATTCTTTCTTTTGAGAGGTAGGAGAATTTAAAATTTCCTTGCAAAGATTGCTTACAGGATGCTTGCTGAGACCTCAGGTTAACCTTCAGAATCCAGGTGTCTGTTTTAAAAAGAAATGCATAGCTTTGTGCATCCTTTAGGTTTGTTTTCAATGTCTTTAAATGAAGGCTCCAGATAATATATAGAATAAATTCAAACACATTTCAGTAGAAATACATAGGAGATATAAGAGATGTAATTGAAAATTTAATTATTCTTCTTTACCGTGTGGTTGAAAAAACAATTAAGTTCACCAAATCCAGTTCAGCAGTTTCCATAGATTTCCCTATCAAATCTAGTACCTCTGAACTCACTAATGTCTTCCAAAATTAAGCCAAGGACCCAAAAAGCAGCAGCTTCATCTGGTCCTGTCTTTTGACCACTCTGTAGAAGTTGTCCATCCATAGAGCAGATCCAGAGCTCTAGCAAAAATAAAACCATGTGGTTGACTTTATTATATTGTGTACAGTAAAAGTAGGTGGGTGAGATAAAATAGTCTAGCTCTAAAATTACTAAAAATAAGTACTTGCACATTGCTTTTCTTGTCTTGTGTAAAGCATTGAAATAAATGCTGCTCCTCGTGGAACAATTCACAGTATATATTTATTAAAATTGTAATCTCAGAATAAGAGAGAGTGCCTAGAAAAGGAATATAATTAAATTATAACCAAGTTTCCACATAGTAGCACTGATTTTAAACTGTCTATGTAAAATGTTGTGTAGTGGTTTACTTTTAAGTTATGCTACCTTTAATACTGAAATTAATAGACTTTTCTGCAATTTCTAGGTTTGGCTCTCACCCTTAATATAAACTATAGATGAGTTCTGTTTAAAATTCAGGTGCAGACGTGACAGAACCAAACTATGACTTCTCCTTTTGTATTAACCTTTGTGTTACAAGAATATATTTGTTCTGAAAAGCCTTGGCAATTAATTTTCTCCAATAAAGGAGAAGAGCCTGCTTTTCATTCAGCAATTTCCTGTTCTATTACTGCAGAAACTGTCTGTTTAGACGGAAAGGAATAACGTGACTTAAAGAAGATGGCTCAGTCCTGTTCGGCAGGATCGGAGGAGGTGGCGAATGCTGGACATTTGCCGAGAGAACTATGTTGAGCGTAGCATCTGTTCTGCGCGGTGGGCTGGCGTAGCGAGAGGCACCACTGCACCCTGCGAGGTGCAGCGCGTGTGTCGGCGCAGTGGTGGCTGCTGCTGCTGCTGCTGCTGCTGCTGCTGCTGCTGCTGCTGCTGCTGCTGCTGCTGCTGCTGCTGCTGCTGCTGCTGCTGCGGAATTCCGGGCATGAATTACTTGGTGTGCACAACCGAAGGTGCCGCTGGCTCCACGAAAGCGGCGCGGCGTGCGCTGCCGCTCACCCGAGAGAGGCAGCCTGCGGCTCATCGTGACAGCTAGAGGTGGAAGGACCCCGGCTTGCGGTCCTCCCCCCGCCCCCAAGAGATCCTCAGTCCACTCCTTTATAGTGGTTCGTTTGGCTCTCTGTCATCGCCAGAATGCTGCCCGTGAATGTGTGTCACGATTACAATAGAGTGTGGTAACACATAACAGCAATGAAAGCCCAGCGGGAAAGGCTACAAATTCCAGGGCTGACCTTGGAGTAAGTATTGTCTGTCTTTAATATTTTAATGGTTTCTGCATGATGCCGGCTTTTGTGCAGTCAGGAGCTTTTAACATACGTTCGTGCTGACAGCCTGGGAGCACTGCAGCTCCAGGTTGAAGGAGCACGTTTTCAATGCATTACAGTTGGTTTCAGCAAATGAGTGACCATGGAGCCAGGATATTGCAGTATGTGTGGGAAGAAAGCATTTCTGCAGATTTAAAGTTACTGAATGTCAGTGCATGAAGCATCCTGTCAGCTTGTAGGAGAAGAATCTGTCAGTAGGCCATGGTGTCTGTCTTCTCTTCAGCTCTCTGTTGCTGTTTGTTTATCCTGGTGCTGCCTTTTAGAAAGGCCTCTTTCTGTGCTGAATAATAGAGGGCACTGTGAGAGATTAAAGCATTATAAAAATACCGTTTGTGAAAATTCATCAGGAACAAGACGTATTTAACATACGTAACTGCACTAATGACCTGTATTGACATTCTAGAGGATTCCTGATAGTTTCTGCAGTAAGTATATTTACCTAATTTAGCAGTGTATTTATTTATACTCACTTAAAACTGATTAACTAATTTGTGTGCTTTCAGCTATTTAGAGAGTAGCTAAATGAAAATGTGTAATTTTAATGTATAGGGATAGTAAGTGTAGTCTTGTATGCATAAATGCCAGCATATATTTATCCCAGAAATGCTAGTCAAAGCCAAATATTTATCTCTATACATACATACCTGTAGTCTACACTGACTTGTCAGGCATGTATGTATGCGTGTTACAGCCACCATGAGAACTTGCTAATTTTATCTAGGTAAATAGATATGGTTACGTCAGATCCTTTAGTATTCCCTGGGACTGCCCCATTCCTGCTGGATTAAAAAAACCCAACAAAACCCTGAATGCTGCAGATGCCTGCGGTAAAGTTATTTAGTGATGAAAGGTACTACCTCTGGTGTCTGCCATGTGTTTAAGAGAGGGCTGTAGGTAAGTGTGCAGCATAGCAAATAATTTATTCTAATAATCACTTGAAGGTGACAGAGCACTTTATTCCAAGGAACAAATGTAGATGTCATACTGGTTCCCTAGAACTACAGTTGTGAAATGTCTCAGAAATTCTGTATTTCAGTCAGGCATGTTTTGGTAAGAGCAGTGTGTGTTAGCTGTGGGCAGGCTAAGCTCTAGATATTTTTCTGAAAAAAACAGCATTACTAATTTCTCTTGCGTTTTAGAGGAGGGATCTTATCAAAGATCTCATTAAAATGGTTTCTATGAATAATTGATAATTATACTTCTTTTGAGATGTGGCAGTTTAAATATTTTTAAATCAATCTTCACTGAATTATGTAATCATCATGTGAGAATAACATCACTAGCTGCAAAGGATGAAAAAAGATTCATGTTTTTCAATGTATGTTTGTGTTTTTATAATATGAAGTAATTGTTTACTGCTTCCTCCTTTTTCATAGTAACCTAACATAATTACACTTGCTTTGCCATATTTTCAAAATATTTAATACTGATAACATTAATAGTTATATTTTAAATTCAGTATTGATCATTGTTTTTGCTAAAATGTTGCCTGGATATATTTACTTTTTCCATATATTTGAATTACTTTTGTCATCACACTTGCTACTTTTTGAACTTGATTTACCTGTAGAGAAAAGAAAATACCATATTTTGGTTGCTGGCACATAATGATTTCCATAGAGTCATTCTCTCATGATTTGCCAGAGTTGAGTCAATGCAGACTTAAATCATGTCTCCCAAACTGTTAATTGCAGTCATTTAAAGAAGAGCATATCTAGGGGGAAAAAAATCCAATTTATTCCTCGCACCCTGAGTCTCATGAATTTTCTTTCAGTGAAGTTTAAATGTTGGGACTAGAATTATGTTGTCTCCCTGAGAAACAAGTACAGTCTGTCTACTTTATATTCATTACTTGCAAAAAGCTCCTTGAAAGAATATTAAATCTAAAATAAAACATTCCAAATTTAGTAAGTGTAAGAAGTAGGGTTGTCATGCACTGTGATAATTTAACAGGTTTTCGTAGGTCTTAAAAAAGCAAAGCTGAAGAGCAAGTTATGTAGAAGAACTGGATTGACGCACCAGTATCATCGCTCAGTGGGAGTTTTTAGATCCATACTACTAGCACATCTGATATTGGATGCCCTCAGAGTCTGTGCCATTACTGAGACTCTGATGTGTTACAGTAGTGAAAATGAGGAAGAATATGAGTAGCTAAGTAGCTACTAGCCAATGTAGGACTTCCGCTTGCTGTATGTGAGCTGTCCAGTAGAGGAAGGGCAATGCCCTTTGCCATAGAGTATTTCTAGGATTTGTTCACAGCAAGGTGAATTAGGGATCTCAGTCTGGGCTTTGAAGTTAATGTATTATTCTTATTCAATGCTAGAGCTGTTTTTTTTTCTCTCCTTTTAACCATTCTTGCTTCAGAATGGTTAAGGAGATTCCTTTTCCCTAGCTGTTACTCCATAGCAGTCCCCTTACTCGCCCTTTGCTACAGCCTTGTGCTTTTGGCTAGTTGGTGCCAGTTCTTCTGCCTCCACCTGGACTATCTCTGGATCAGTTCCAGCCTCCCCTCACTGATTCTGGTCCTGGTGGAGGTTGGTGTTGGTCCACATAGCCTGCCTCCACATGTTTCCTTGCAGTGCCCCCAGGAACCGCAGTGCGAGCACTCACAGTGCAGCACAGGATCGTTTCCCAGCCCACAGTCAGTCAGGGCCCAAACTGACTGGTGGACAAAACGGGGACAACTGAGGACAAACTACCAGCTCTACTGCAGTGGAGATGAAGAGATAGAGCAAATAAAGTGTACAAAAGCAGTTTTTACAGGTCTGTACTGTACTGATCATACAGAAACAATGATGCTTCCAGTGTGTGTTGTTGCAGGTCAGTGCAGTGCAACGCAACAAAGACTGCCTCAGTGGAACAGCCAAAATCTGCCTGTTGATCCACACCTTTTTCTGCAGGCCTGCATGGGCTCGCTGGTATGAACCTGGGTTCAGTTTAGCCGTTTTCAGAGTAATATATTGAGCCATTGTCTCTTAATGGATCTTGTCAGCTCAAAGGTACTGTTATGCTAGCACAGGTAGTCTGCTGTTGAAATCAAACTAGCTTATACTCAGGTGCTCTTCTGTGCACCTCGTTCAGAGATTATGAAAGCACAGCCAACAGCCAGAGGAATTTACTCATACACAGTAGCCTTGTCCACAATTACCTGCAGGCCCATCTTTGTCTCAGTGTGCATGTCCCTGCCAAACTTTGTGCCTTCTCCAAGGCGTCTCAAAAAGGAAAAAGTTGCAGAAATGTACTATGTTGAAATTATGTTCCTGACCCGTTCTAGAAGCAGCAGTACTCTTCCTGCTGAAATGTTCAGAAAAAACCTGGATGAGGTATCCACCTTTAAAGATGTTGAAGTCAGTGTATTAATATCTGGCAAAGTGTTACATAATTGAAAATATGAACTGGACCTTAGCTGTGCTTAGCATATTGGCCATCTGCATCTCCACTGGGGACAGGACCAGAGTGCTAGCATTGGCTGACTGCAAGGGTCTGATACAAAGCAGAACAAATCTTTATGAAGACGAGCTGAAAAAAGTTCCCCATAAGCTTTTGCCTTCACTCAGTCTGCACAGAGTGGTTTTTTTGACAGATAGCTAAAGCAAATTGCAGTGAGAGGCATGCTATAAGCATGTTTTTTAAAAGAAGCTTTATTTTGAGTTTTATGAGGAAATGTGCATATGATAGCATGAGTACATTTTAAAAGAGCATCTCTGAAATCTGGCAGTGGCCAGCTGTTTTTTTGAGAAACCTTTTGAATGGAGATGTTCTTGAGGCAACTTCTTGAAGACACCTTTAAAGTCAAATGCTCAAGTAAGGATTGTATGGATAAATTGTTTATATCCATGTTTGATTACCTAGAAGAAGAACTTGGCATTTGTGAGGAAACATTTCGTAATGAAATTGAGGCTAACTAGACCACTTCTAATTTTCAGTAAGTGTGCAAATTTTAGGCTCTCAATCTGGAAAATTTCATTAGAATTTCCGTATTGCTGGTGGAAGTTTATCATCAGTTCTAGTTTTCCATTTGTTTCAATAAATCTGATTTGCAAATAAAAAACTTAAACCTCCTGCCCCCCAAGATTCTTTTAAGAGGAAAAAACCACCCTAGTTGCGTATTCTGTTTGGTTAGATGTAAAAAAAAAGTAACATGTTTCACCACTCTTGAGACTTTGTACACAAGTAGTATTCGTGGAGGAAGTCTAAGGTAGTCAAGCATTTGCATCAACACCAGTTCACATATTTATTTTTATTTAAATCAATTTCATCTTAAGTCAAAACCTGTGTGGCTGCTGTCAATCACTTCATTCAGGAGGATGGTCATGTTTTGGTTCTAGCCCAAACTCCTTTCATAACTCCTACACTAAAACATGCAACTCTTGCTAAACCTTCTGTTCACTAGAGATGACATTATTTTAACTTGCAGTCTCACCCCAAGGAGCCTGAGCCCAACCCCAACAAGCCCCTGCAGTCCATGCAGTCCTCTGTTCGCTTTTCATTTTTGGAGGTAAGCAAGTAAACTTCCATTGTTGATATTTTCTTCTGCATCCAAAACCGAATGATCAAAACATATTGCAAAAGAAAATAAAATTGAGTATGTCTCTGCAATCCAAAATACATTTTACTTGACCAGCTGCTGTTCTGAAGGTAAGTATTTTGTGAAAAAAAAAACCAAAAAAACCAGGATAATCTGTATTTTGAGACCTAGTACAGAGACTCGAGATACTGATTCTGTGTTGCTTTGACTGCTTAAGAGTGTATCTAAAATTTTATAGTTTGTTTTCTGTGATTGTACCTCAGGTGGTATTTTGTTATGTGACAAGTTTAAGGTGAGCTCAGAAATGAGGGTGATTCGTGAAACACATGGATTTTTTTTGCTTAAGTGAGGGCTAGTAGTGTGCTTAGTGAGCTGAGTGATTCAGAAGAACACAAAGCCATATTCAGTAAATTGGTAGGACTGTTTTGTCCCCAGGACTAGGAGGATTTTAAGCTTCACTTCTATTTCAGTAATGTTCTAGATAAGCCCTAACAGCCACATACAACATCCTTTTCACCCTCTTCTTTCTTCTACGCCCATGTTTATTCATATGAATATTTTTTTTGGCACTTGTCAGAAAGCTAGTTATCTTCATGAGATCATAAAATCATTAAGTGGTAACAAATACTTTGTAATCCTTCCTATTATGTAAAATGATAATAAATAGTAATTGATGGATATTTCCAATACAGAAAAGCTTTTTTCCTTCCTTATTTTTTTTTTAGTGCAGGAAGTTAAATTGCTAGTCAGGGATCTCATCAGTGTCAGTCAGATTCTGCTCCATAGGGAAGGTAGTTTTTAAAATGAGTTACTAATAAGTCATCAATGCCTCATAGATTAAAAAAACCCAAAGCCAATCCACTTCTAATATTGGTCAGAGGTCTCACTTGTTACTGTGAGAATAAGAACTACCACCTTGTTAAATTACATAATAAAGTATATTTGTACTTTTTTGGTATGACCTTGAACATAGTGTGGTGGAGGTGAGAGTTGCTTGGATGTGTTAACCTGCTTCGGTATACTATAAAGTTAGAACCAAATTAATAGGTGAGAACCCTTCTATCAAGGGTTCACGTGACATTGAAAAATGGAGCAATGACCTAAAGACTTGATATGTGTTTCTGAAGAAATATTGTAGTTTTTTACATATTCTGTTAGGGAAGAGATGGTTTGGGAATCCCTTATTTGTGAAATTTTCAGTATGATTTAAATAAATACACTTTTTTTCCCTCAGTGAAAACACTTTCATGATGTTTGTTTCATAAGTTATCAGCAAAATCATCAGCTAGTATAGAATGCTTGGTGAAATTAACACTTTCTAATTGAGTCTTTATTTTATACAGCCAGAAAAATCACTTCCCTTTGTGGTGAAGGAAGTGCTCTTTTTCAAAATTTCAGTTTTGTGGAACCAAAAAGCTGTGTACAAATTTTATATTTTGTATGACCTGGATAACCTGCTAAACAGCCTCTGCAGATGTGTGGATGTGCTGCTGTGCAAACTGTGTGATATACAAAGCCTTCAGTGTTTTTAGAGCTCAGACCTTGTGTACCCCTCTGGGTGGCAGAGACTCCCAGCAGTGCCAAGTTTGAGCTTTTCATCCTATGACGGAGGATGTTGGGAGCAGACTTTTCAGATACTTTTTGAAGAAATAGAGTGGAAATTATTGACGCTGCTTAATGTGAAACCTCATCCCTTGATATGGCTGGAAAACATCTAAGTTCATGGGGATTTTTCTTAGGTTCTTTTGTCCTGAAATTTATGTAAGGCTGCCAGAATGGTTACTTTTTCCCTGGAGTGGAAATGTTTGAAGTCTGATTAAATCTGAGACAGAGTGCTGTATTTATCTCTAGCTGTAGAGGACTGCTGGTGTATCGAACATCAGATGTTTTAGTTACTAGTTGTTGTTAAGCTTGACCTAGCATAGGGGAAAGATGAAATGTATTGGTTTTCAGAGTATATAAATAATTAGCATTTCCTGTTCCGTTAGCTCAGAGTACTCCTGTATGTGAGAGGAGAGGAATTACTTCAGTGACACTGCTTTTGCTTATATTCAGAAATGTTAACATGGGGGCCTTACCAGAATGAATGGATAGGGTTTTCCTGTGCTATTTCTCTCTCTCTCTCTCTCTCTCTCTCTCTCTCTCTCTCNTCTCTCTCTCTCTCTCTCTAACATGCTGGCTCATCTCCCTCATGGCCTTTGACTTGCACAGCTGCTCCTTGGGCGGTTGTTTTTGTTGAAGTTCTGCTTATAGCAGTTGTCACATACAGTAGTAGTCTAAAGGGAGCCTCTTTCCAGCCAGATGATGAAGATCTTTTCGAGATAAACACTAACATCCTGTGAATGGAGCTACCTGCCTGCTGGTACAGTATGCAGCTATCCGTTCTTTATTTCTGAGGAGTGGTGGAGGATGAAGTGGTATTTCAGATCTCAGGAAGATAGGCATACATTTACCATTATGTTTTTATCTTTATCTTTGGTGTGAGTCACCTGAAAACCTCCAACTGCTGTTTGGGGAAAAGTATGTGCAGTTTTAATACCCATAATTATGAGCAGCAGATTTGCGAGGAAAGAGAGAAGATGATGTAAATAACTGAGCACAGCTACCAAGATATTTAAGATCCTCAGACTTCTAACATAATTTTAGTGGTTTTCTTTGCTGTGGATACTTTGAAGTCCTTTGTCACAGTAATGAGGAGTGGAGTGGGGAAAGTATTTGAAAAAGACCAGGAGGAAACACTAAGCGCTAGAAGTTGTAGTGACTTCTAGTAAAAACGATAAAGAAAATGGAAGTAGTAAATTAAAAAAATGTATATATAACAGCGTGCATTTGAACTTGAAGGGTACAGAATGGTGATTGTCAACAAAAAAGTCTTTTTATTCAACCTTTTGCTTTACTGATGTCACTGATACTGGGCTGGGGAAAAAAATCTCTAAGGCGGTTGATAGAAAGCTCTTAGTTTCTACAAAAAAGAAAAGATTCTAGTGAATTTTCCCAAAAGCCTTTACTCAGGAGCATGAGGATTGCACAAGTGTCAGGCACTGTACAGACACAAATGATACTACCTGGTTAAGACTGGTGAAGGGGTAGACAGGATTCATTCTGAAGCTTTGGAATAGAAAGCCTCAAATAAAAAAGCCCATGTACTTTCTTTTATGGTTAAATTTTTTATACAAATAAAAATAAATTTTATAAGAAACTTTATTTAAAGTTTTATCTAAATTCATATACCAAATTGTTGAATACAGAAATCAAGTCAGTGCGCTCCTATTCTTCCATTTTCTCTGTCTGCTTCCCCTTTTTTCCTCCCATGACATTCTGCATCCCAGAATCATATAAAGACAGAAAGCTTAATATAGCTACTTTCTAACAATTGTATTGGTCTGTATTATGAAATCATCAATGAAATGGATGGCTTCTGTTGAAAAATGAACAGTAAAGTTTCTAGTTCTAATGAATTTTTTGTTGTTGTTCTGAAAGTGAGCATGTTTAAAGAGCTTTTAAATGTTTTCTGGCTCTGTGTGATCCTGTGTGGGCGTGTGGGGCATATACATACATATATATACACCCATGTGAAAGATGTAATGGACAGTAGGAATTTAGTTTAGTGTTTGGTTTTTACATTACTGAAGGCAATAGTTTGTTTCTAAACTTAGCAATATTCCTGTGTTTCGAGAGGAAAGTGGTGTGAACAATGTTGGTGTGTTTTGCTGCTTGTGCAGGCTGGCTGGGCTGGAGCTCTTGGGGGGCAGAGCTGCCTCAGGGTCTTGCACAGCCAGACCGATGGCCAGAGGCCCTGCCCATCCTGTCCTTGACCCTGTTGCTATTATCACATTGCTGCCCTCTTCTCTGTTAGCTTGTGATGGTGTGGCAGCACCAAGCTGAATCTGCACCGAGAGTGAGAGCAGGCCTTTCTTAGGAGCGAGGAGGGAGTAGGGGAGCGCTTTCAGTGTGGGGGGATGCAGTGGCAATGTGTACTTGGACTGGCACTCCACTGCCCACTCAGACCTGAGCAACAGCCAAGGTGACAGCTGTCACACATGCTGGTTAGTGATAAAATCTGTCTAAGCATACAGTCTGAGTAGACAGAGAATACTGCAGAAAAAGGACTATTACTCACTCTCTGATAAGGCGGGACTTGTGCAGAGACAGGACATGGTTCTCTCAAGGTAAAGCAAAATCGTCATAGAGGAGTTAGCTGTTAAATTTGGACTATTCTGGTCTCAGAGTAGTTTTAGTTCTGTGTAATTTTACTATGGAACTGCTGCTTCATGGATTCATAAGGTATTAGAAAAGACATGTGAGTAGTACATGTCAGAGGATGCCTCCTTTCCCTCCTTTCCTCAGTGATATAACCCCCATACCCAGGGATTCGTAAGCATGTATTTTTCTTTAAAATTTATTTCCACCTTTGCTTTCTGATGCCAGAACAAAGTTAGGCTGAAAGATGAAGCTGTTGATTTGTTACCCTGAAAGGGGAAGTTCTTGGGAACGGCTGATGTGGATGAGGTAAAGAATCACTTGGCTCAATTTCTTTCTCAAATTTTTCTTTAAAATGAGGAAAACCTGCTGTTTCATCTCTCAGGGTAATCTCATTAGTATTCATGAACATCAGCCATGAAGCACAAGTTCCTCAAGGTGAAATAAATTAATCTTTGGCTTTCTCCTCCAAAAGTAGTCTGTCTGCTCTGAAGTTATTTTTATGTCCTTGCTGTTCTCTTAACTCTTTTTGGGACTACATATTTAACCTTATAAAACACTTTCCTCAGTTCTTTCCTATATTCTCCCACATTAAGACTTATGACAGGTCAAAAGGAGAGCTGTTTCCATTGGAACTTGAAAATGGAAAGTGAAAAACAATTGCATTGCATGTGTAAGTTTTTTGTGATGTAGAAGTGAATTTTGAGGATTAGTTAAATAAAAACGGTCCCTTACTCAGCAGATGTGATCTCTTGTGTGCTTAAGTGTGCTATTCTAGCTTCAGCTTTTGAAATACTTTAAAAAGTTTTATGTCTTCCGAGCTCTCTGGAGTAACAGAAGAGGTGAAGATTTTTGCTTGTGAGTCATCAGTCTTGTTGAGTGCTAGTCTGCTACATATGCATAAGCATATTAGTAGCAAAATGGCATTGCCTCAGTGTAAATGAGGGTTCAGCTGAGAACTGCAGGAGCTACAAAACTGTCATCAGTGAGCATGGGGTCCGCTGGAGGATCTTCACTATTTTTTTTCATCCAGGAGAATGAAAATATGAATTTCTGAATTCATGTGGGTTTTTTTGAGCTGGTGCTGAAGAAGTTGTGGTTTTACTTGCCCCACACTGATGGAAAATCAAGGGAGGGTAAAACTGTATTGTTATGATGATGTTTTATAAAGCTTATGGAGTATAAAACTTGGTTTTCTCATATCATAAAGATTAGGCTTTAAATATGTTTTTTAAAGTTCCCAGGACAAACTTAATTCTTCTATATGGCTTTGTCTTATCCACATAACTTTTTCAATTCAGTTTGTGGCTTGTGCTACTTGATATTGTTCTGCAGAAAGATTTAGGTATATATTTTTTAGATTAAGTAAAGCAAGGAACAGGAGCTTCCCTCTAACTTACAGGAACAGATGTAAGATGAATTTGGAAAGCTTACCAGAAACAGACATCTTTGCTTTAATCCTGTGGTTTTGGATGTTTGGTTTTGGTTTTAGGTTTTTTTTGTTTGTTTGTTTGGTTTGTTGGTTTTTTGTTTTGTTTTTGTTTTGTTTTGTTTTGTTTTGTTTTGTTTGTTTTGTTTTGTTTGGGGGAAGGGAATGTGTGTACTTGGCTTTGGTTTTGTTTTGTTGTTTTGTTTTGTTTTTAGTTCATGTATATGGTGCATCTTAAGAAAGCAAAGAAGTTCTTTGTGACAGTTACTTCTTTCTGGTAGACTGAAAGCTACAGACACAGAGCTCATCTGAATAATTTTGAATGCCAGTTTGTTGATCTCCTCTCCCTCAACTCTCATAAAAAAGTCCTCCCAAAGTACTTGTGTGCTAGTTTTATTAAATCTTTTCGGCCTTTTGGGTTGTATTTTGTGTTTACCATTGAATGTTAAATTTTGAATTTAGTATGCTAGGCCTTCTAAGCATTTCGAGGAAGTAACATGAATTTGTATTTGAAAATTACAGTAATTTTGGAGTGGTGCTATAACAGGGGAATGTTGAATCTGAAGACAGTTTTTAGTTTTTATTCAAAATACTGCTTGAAAAAATGTCTTACAAGTTTGAAGGCTATGCAGTCATAGGAATGACCTGAATGGAGATTTCTTGAATTGCTTTACTACTTTCTAATACAGAGAATTAAGATATTCTATAAGTATTTCCCGCTGAGATGTTTCCTCATAATAATGCTTGCTTTTACCATAATTTGATGTGCTGCTCAGCTTACTTAGTAAAGTATTCATTGGCTAATCTATGAATGTTTTTGCCATACAGGTCTTAAACACAAATGACCTGGTATAGCCTCATTTTGAAAACAAAACCCTACATTACTCTGTAGATTTTTTTCTCCACATTTTTAATTAAAAAAGCCTCACAGTGTAAATTGTTAATACTTACAAAAAATATACCACACCTAAATCAGAAATTGTAGGAAAGGAGAGAGGATGACAGGGAGTTCTGTTTGGGGCCACACAGAGACTAGGTGAGTTGAGTACTGCACGCTGTGGTTAGAAAATCACTGCAGTTCAAAGAGGTGGTTAAAATTTGAACAATTGATCTGCACTCTACATATTAAAATAACTCTTAAGGTGGGTCTTGAAATGTACTGGAAAGTGGAAAGTCTGCTCTCTTCCTATGCTGTGTTACTTCACAGTTTCATGTGCATGCAAGTTACCTGCTAGCAGCCATCATAAGTAGCTGCGTGACTGTTCCTGTTGACCTCTTCACTTTGTCTGTCAGGTGATATATTTGTTAGTAATGACTGAAATGTGCTTAGCCTCAGCTGCTCTCAGCCTGCATGTACAGTTCAAACTTTTGTAATATGGCTTCAAAATTGACTTAATCTGTTTTGGTAAGAATGCATTTAGTACATCTTGAATTCAAGGTCCACTTACTGTCCAAAATGTGACTGTGTGTAATCTGTTGCCCATCAGTTCTTGCAGATACATAGAAACTGCTAGGTTAACCTGCCAATTGTCATATATTTTTCTTTGAAAATTTTATCTGATAGGGATGTCAGTGGTTCACTTTCAGCGGAAGTATTTTCTGAGGTAATTTCACCAAAAATCATGAATTCTGCAGTCTTTTTGCAGCACGATGATAAATTTCAGCTGGTCCTTGTGTGAGATGCCAGAGAAAAAATTCTGCAGCTATATTCTTGAGATGGAAATTCTCAACCTTGCTCAGTGCCAACACTGCAGCATTATGTTGCATCTGCATCATTTTATCGCACCTTGATAAAAATAGATGCAGAACAGAAGCCAGTGCTGTGTGCATCAGCCTTCCCTACAACACACAGCTCCAGCAGAGGAAATGCTTTGAGACTCTCAAAGATTTTAAGTGAAGAATGCAGAAGAAGGAGGTATATGTTGGCAACACACTGCTGTCCCTGCAGTGGCCTTTTGTGAGGGCTTCATTATTTCTGTTGTACACAACACAACTTGTTCCCACTGCTGTACTGGCTAAATTGCTTTGCACTGAGAGTTGGTGATTTCTTAGGGTGTCCTGCTTTGGTAATTGCTTATTCTTGAGTACTGTAGAAGGGACAGCTGCAGAGTTCTGAAAACCTTTTAAAAATGAATGTTGTAGAAACAAAGTGGTAAATAGGAATGAAAAAGCGTGAGAGTGAGCCCCCCAGAAGTAGAAATCTTCTGTTTTTCAGAGATCTTGTTTCTACTCTTGCTTGTGACTAACCATTTCAGAAAGAAAGTACATGTGTAGGTTCCTAGAGGCAAAGCCTTGCATCTGTGAAAAACTGGAGAACGTCACTAAACTGCTGTATTTGAGACTTTACAGTTCTCTCCCTGATGCCAGTTGTGGCTAGTTTGTCATCTTGTTCCAAGAGATGTGTCAGTGGTTAGGCGCAGGGGAGGCCAGTGCTCCTGATCAGAAGAGCTGTTCAGCAAATAAGTCTCATGGCTTGTATCAGGAGAGCAGTTTCCCTGGACATTGTGGAAGAGAGATACCTCATAGCATGGTCTGAGGACACAGACTGATCACTCCCCCAGTGTCTCCATCCCCTGGTACGAGATGAGGTGCAGCTGGGCTCTTGTAAGTGCACAGAGTGAATGTAGTGAATGTAGTCCTGAGCATCTGTGAGGAAGCCTTTCCATCTACTGCTGGGACACCACTTTTCTTAGAAAGTGTTGGAAGCTCCTCCTGGGCTAGAACATAGTGATAGGAAGCAGAAAGTATTGAGGAACATCATGTTGGAAAGATCCTGACTTGAAGGTGTCCTTGTCTCCATCTCCTGGTAACCCAGCTTCCACACGCTACTGTGCTTGTCAGTTTGTGGTAACCATTCCATGTGTGTGTGACAATAATGTCAGTATTCCTGTGATTCTGTACATCTTGCGCTTATGTTGTCACATCTGGCTTTGATAAGCATGATGGTATGCTGAGCTTGTTCTAGAGCAGTCTGATGTTCAAATCTAGAGTTTGGCATTCTGTGGCAAACTGCTTGTTAACATTACAGACTGAGAGGGAATGACCCAGACCTCTTAAATTTTTTTGTAGCAATAAGGAAGTTGCTGTCATAGAG
This sequence comes from Irena cyanogastra, assembly GCA_013397155.1. Lineage (NCBI taxonomy): Eukaryota > Metazoa > Chordata > Aves > Passeriformes > Irenidae > Irena > Irena cyanogastra. Next base: position 1,681 of record VWZV01017005.1, on the reverse strand, counting down.
CAGAATTGTGGCACACCCTCTGTTCATGCCAGGAGTGATGGAGGCTGCTTTTTCTGCTCTTCAGAAAGAGACCACCAAGACTCTGGTTGGGCTGGAAAAGATAAGGTGGTTTGCAGTTAGCAGCTTGAGCGCAGTAACACTTCAGCAGAGTGAAATTGGTGGGAGGTTCAGGGTTACCTAGCAAACCATTAGTGTGTCTGACAGCCAAAATGCGTACCTTGAAAGAGGAAAGAGGGGTGTGCTCCAAGAGGGGTTCTTGGATGGGAGATGATAGGACACTGCTTGGCTAGGAAGGCAGTTTTTCAAATTGATAGAAAAGTAAATGGTGTCAGAAACAGGCCTAAACTTTGGCACAACACAAACACTGTAAAAGACATGTTTGTGGGACTGTGGTGTGCAGCCACAACACTGGAAGGAGTTCTTGTCATGTTTTAGAAGTTGTAGATTGGTTGCTGTAGTTCTGTTGGCAAGTACATAGGAACACATGCTATCAAGTTTGGGAAGGCTGTAAATGCTGTGTAACTTCCCCAGCTGATAAAACCTAGAAATATTTCTAAAAGTTGGTGTAGTTCCTGGGAGAAGGGGATGATGGCAAGTGCTGGTGTACATATTTAGCAACTGAAGCCAGTCTTTCGTTATAAGCAGCCTGGTGTTCCTCCTTCACCTTCAGCTTCATACTGCTGTTTCATTGCCAAGAGATCATTTAGACTCTCCCCACACAGTCTGCCACTGGACTGATGAAATCTGTTCCTCTTGTGAGTATGTAGAAGTGTGCAAGCGTGGATGCTGAGGAACAAAATACAGAATAATCGGAGATAATCCTTTGTCAATATTAAGCATGGTTATTACTAAATTTTGCAGAATTGATATGTTGCATAATTTTTAAAAGATCCAAGCCCTCTACCAGAAAAAAGCAAATTACTGAGATAAATTAGTATGATGATTTAAAAGAGACAAGCCAGATACATTTACATAGTTTAGGCTCATTAAAATTCTTGGTAAGCCATGTCCAGATGTGACTGGAGATGGTCAAAGGAGAGGCTGATTGAATGGTGAAGGGGTTTTGAGATCGGTTTGGGGTTTTTTTTTATTGCTGATACAGGAAGAGTGTATATTTGCAGTGGTAAGTACTTAAAAGTCTCTTTTGTATCAGGATATGAATATTTCCATAAACTCCATAAACTCTGCAATTATTATTCCATTATTTATAATGGAATAATAAGGTTGTCTGGTATCAGAGAAATTAGGACACATAGTGGCTTGAACTGTTACTTGACAGCTGTATAGTTTGTTACCTCATTTCTACTATGATAGTTTTTCAAAATGCTGGAGGCCTAAACCAGCTGATGTGGGTTGTACTGATCCTCTGCTTCTTGGTTTACATAGTTTTGACAGTCTTGGTAACAATTCAGGTGTTGACTCTAGCTTCCTTGTTAGGGAGAGCTGATGTGCACTCTTAGTCCAACAAAAATAAACTGAAATGTGATTGCCTGTGTTAGGAAGTGGAGGGTGAAATTCTGTGATTCACCAGGTGTCCTTCCTGACTCTTGTCATTCTTCTTGATGTGCATATCAGAGAGATTTAAGACTGCTTCTTGATGCATCTGAATCCCTTTCAACTTATCCATATATAGTCTTTGCTTATCGGGAGGCAGGAATTGTAGAAATCATTCAGTACCTCT